>JAWLRI010000333.1:5023846-5043041 GCA_034781795.1 Crypturellus tataupa | reverse complement strand
AACTTCAATTAGAAAAGTATCACCACTATTGAAAACTTAATGGTATTTTTATAATTACATAAGTAATCCAGGCATAGCAATGATTCTTTATGTCACCATTTCAGGACTGTGACAGTTTTCAGATCCTTATCACACAACTGCCTGCAACTCAGAATCATAAAACATAAACCATCATCACATTTTAAGTTACATATTCCTGGAATTATATACATTGTCCTTTTTATATTTTGATAAAGCACCTTTGGAAGGTACAAAATGCAATATTCAGCATCTTACTTTAAACTCAGTATATTATCCTATTAGCTACACACAATTCTCTGGATTTTAGAAAAAAGAATTTGTCCTTGAGTGTTCAGCTGCAGCCACACGCCTGCTGTACGTTTCTCCTGTCACCTCTCCAGCACGGTATTTAAACATGATACACTCTCAGAAACACCACCATCCCAAGAGGCTCAAAGCACTATGATACAAAGAAATACTTGGATTTAAGTACACATTGAAATCCAGCATAAGTCTGTGTGCTTTGCAGTATCAAGAGGGTCTTAAAGATAAGTACATGCCTAAATATTATGCTGACTCGGGGCTAGAAACAAGGTTTATCCTCTGAAAGAGTGGAATTGTTGTAATACCCTGTACAGACTGATGATGCTTTGTGAGATTTATCTTTGGATATAACAGGAAGAGGAACCTCTCCATTAATAAAAATGGAAATCGTAAATTGGTGAAAATTGGAGCCTTGAAAAGACAGGAAAATGCCTTAGCTTGTGCAGAACCACTGGCTTTATCCTGTGCAGCATTCAGCTTTCATAAATAGAGGTTCATTGACTTATTCAAGAGAGTAATATGACACTATTTGACTTCTTCTAAAGAGGAATGATACTGCATAAGTTCTTGGATGAGATACCTGCCTTTTTGATATGACATTGAGTTTCAGATTGTTAACTTATTATAGCACAATTTGAATGAGAAAAGCTTACTTGAATGCATTGGCATCTCCATGGACCTTGTAGTTTTCTGCACTGATTCTTGAGATAACTCTTGTCACAGCAATGAGAATACCGATATTGACCTGAAGAGGAACAGAAAAGACTTGATCAGGAAAATAAGTACTGCACGAGTGAGAGGTGCAAAGTAACCTAAGGGTGTATTGTACAAATAGAATAGGAAATAGGAACTTTGCCTGTTTTCTGCTGTTAGGCTGTTGTTGGACTTAACTGCCACTGGATTCTTTCTCCCATGCACTGAGTAGGTCTGGCAGCAATTAAGAAGTGATAAGGAGACCTATTTTACAAATAATCTACCCTTATAATCTATCACGAGCTGGCAAATTAGACAGAAACTTCAATGAATCGGGGTTGTGGGAGTGTTCCCTTCTGCTTATACATGCACATACTTCAGAAAGCACCTTTCTCACTAGACTTCATGGTGTACAATTCTGGTTCCTTCCCAAAGTTTGCTTGCAAACGAGATATATTTTAAACTAGCAATAAAGAAAACATGTTAGGCTTGAACTCTGTTCTTCAAAGGCCATACTCTTTTTGATGTCAGGCCCAGCAGAAACATCCATAAAATGAAAAGAATTCCCACCAGAGATCTAGGAAATTTTGAAAAGACTAACGCCAAAAAGATGCAACAAAAGAAAGTTTGCTCTGGAGTCAGAGGTGAAGAAAGAAAGGAATCTTCACTGTTTAAAGGAGATGTGGCAAACACTGTCTTGTTGTGAAAAGACCTTGGGTTTAAAGAAAAAAGAAAAAGAGAGACGAAGAGAATGTGAAGGTGAAAGACATATTTCCCCCCTTCCTGTCCAAAGTTACAGATCAGCTACAAAGCAGAATATTTAGCATGAAGAACAAGAAAAGAACAAATCTATCTTTTAACTGTAGAACAAAAAGAGAGAGAATAGTTCTGAATGGCACTATTATTTAGTTAAAACTCAATAAGCATAATCTATTTTGAAATAAATATTCTAATCTTGGGGGATGAATTAAAAATTGTTTACGTTTGATGATGATAATTTCCTTGATATATGTCAAAACATCTGTCCACTCTTTTTAATTTTGGCTGCATCGAGGCAGATCATCATCTGGTGTAAAGTGTGAGCAGAGCTACAAGAATTCCCTCCTGCCAAGGCTTTAGAGCCGGTCCAGAGCGATCCCTATGGGAGCTGACAGCCTTTTAATTACAAGAGAACTCATTGTTCGTGCAGCTTTAAAGGTGAATAACAGTTTCAATGCTCAATAGCACTGGGGTCATTCTTCCTTTTCCCACCAAATCATATTCTGAAAATACTCCTTCGAACTTCTACAACGCAGTAACGGGCATTTTTGAGCTACTCGCTTGTATGCTAAATGTGTAGGTTGATTGAAGCAGCAAACTATGAATGTAAAAAAGTTACACTTTCTGTTTCCTTCCTCTCTTCTCCTCCTCCAAACTCTCCAGTTGTCTCTGCTGCATCTCCACCAAGCAACCATCCTCACTGCAACTTCCCAGGGGAATGTCACAGGAAAGGCCTCTCTGTTGCCCTCACCTATTTCCCTGTCATTATTTTTCAGCAACTTCATTCAGTTTTAACCAAAAATGCCAGTGTCCCCTTCTAACATTTCCCTGCAGATATCTCCCTAACAGTTCTTCCATTCTTAACTCTTCAGACACTACTATATTTTGCCTTCTGCATAGCATTTTTAAAATATGCAGATTATGCAAAAGCAAGTTTGAATTTTACAAAATGGAGCTTTACAAATACTTTGAGATCCTCCTCCTCGTGTCCAGCCAGTGCATTCCTTTTGGGAAGCACCAATACAATATTTATCAGATGAGTACTATAGTGTTCTTTCAAATAAAAATAGTGTTCAAATAGTGTTTTTTCAAATAAAAAACAAGGTACTTGCAAAGTTAGCATTGAGCTGTTATGCTCAAGTCCCCAAGTTCTATATTTAAATCTCTTGAAACGTTTGGAAATTTTTGTTTTAGTATTATGAGAAATTAGAGCAATTTCTAAATTACTCCAAAATAAGCAGATTAGCTATGGGTGTCTTTCTTTGTTAGTGTCTCAGTAAGCAAACCATGGAGGTATTTCCACTGTCATTATAATGGGAAACCAAAATACAACCACTGAATTGTTCTTTTGGAATTTTTTTTTTGCATCTGACGTATTTGAATAGGGGCTGCTTAGTTGATGAAATGCTGTATTTTATGTTGTGATGAAACCTTTATCACAACATTCAATCTAGGAGCATAAACATTTAGCTAAGACATACAGCCCCTATTTCTTTCTTTCCTGAAAGGCCACATTGCCTGGCACTTGCAGTTATTTTGCCTCGAAATTACCCACAAACTTAGAATTTACTTGCTCGCAGGCACCGACCACATTCTATTTTTTTAAAAGCGCAGCTCGCTACAATAGCATCTGTGTTGGTGCCCAGGACTCCCTCCAAGCCGGCTAATGCAGCCCCGGGCACCCGCCACGCTTCGTGCAATCCACGGGAGCTGCCAGGTCTCGTTACTGCAGGCTCCATCCAGAGCCCACCGGGGCCCGTGGAAAGCGCCCAGCAACTCAGTGAGCTCTCGCTCACACCAGCAGCAGTTTCAGCTGCCTAAAAATCGTCTGATCAGGACTAGAGCTTAATGTGTAAAGAAAGATACCTTTGTATATTATCTTTTCTCATCAGTATTCCTTCAGATCAGCTTTTTGGACAAGGGAAAACACAAAGTGCATGAGCCAAACCTTGTTCTCTTAAAGATGCAGTCCTACTTACGGGAGCAGACGTAAAAAGAAGAATGCGGTCGGACCTACAAGAACTACCTGCAGTTGTGACACTTAATGTTGCAGCCCTTCGCTAACAGCCCAGCAGGATGTTGTGAAGGTCCCGCTGCAAGAGCAGGACAGTCAGTTTTGTCACAGAAGCCAGAGGAGCAGAAATGCAGCTCTAACTCCTACGTCGAGGTGGGTAGCTGTTCAAAGGGCTGTTTTTCTGTTTTACAGACTTTTACAAAGCTCAGACAGAAATACAGTGAGACAGATTCTCTCCTTCACTCAGGTTTCTTTGCAGGGGTTTCATCCAGATTTCCTCTGGGTCTCATGAGATTTTTATTGCTTCTTTGGTGCAGTGCAGAAATCCCATGAGTAAAACCCTCTGATCTGGTGTGTTGTGTCCTAGCCAGGAAAAAGCTTGGCAGCACAGAGGAACTAAAAATATGGATAAAAAGCATATTGCCTTAATTAAATCCATTGACCAGCTTTCCTAAAACCACAACCTATTTTAGGCTCCACTGCAGTTTCAGGCAGTGGTACTGAGAGTTATAACAGGCTCCTCCAATCCAAGCTGTAACATACTCTGATGGCATCAGTTAACTTGATTCTTATCACATCATTAGTTGCACATTAAGTTACTGCAGTGCTGCCCATGGCTAGTTTGCATCAGTAATCACTACTGGGCATTATACTTTTCCATACAAAGCTAATCAATTGAGTTGTTGTTAGTTCAAAACTGGGAATGATTTTAGAAAGTCTTAGCCCACTCTTAGCTAAACCAGACCAATTACAGAAAGAATAGACCAAGTCATGTTATTTTGGATTTGTGGGTACATAACTTTTACTTAGTATTAACACGTGCAATGTTACAGGCTTCAGAGCTGAAAATCAGAGTAAACCATTAAGCCTCAAAATTCCTTTCAAGGAATACTAGAGGAATACTAAATAAAAGGTGAAAGATCTGCAGTTTCTCCTTTTTCCTAACACTAATCTTTCATTTTAAATTTCTTACAATCTATTCCCTTGTTCTAAAAAATGACGAGTTTAGCTCCTGTTAATTTATGCTCTAACCCACCCCAGCACTTGAGTATGTGCTCAGGTTCAACAACTCTGAAGAATCCTGCTCGTTTCAAGGCCTTTGAACATCAAGAGTCCAATTCAGTTGCCTTTTATCATGATGAGTGATGCCTAATAAGGGACACGAGTTGTCATTTTGAAATTTGTGGACCTACTTGCAGAGTAAGCAGCTATTCAGCATAGGAAAATGAGCCTAATTCTACACTGCTACTCATAAAGATATGAATAATCACCATGAAGCCAATAGAACTTACTAAATCATGTATGATTAGCAAGGATAAGGGGAGGTGTGTTTAATATACCAGTTGCAAACAGTGATGGCAATCTCCATCCCCAGGTTCCCAGGAGTGTTATATGAAGATATTGATTACAAAGCTGATAACCCTGCAGCGCTGAATTGTGTTAGCAACACGCTAAGGAAATCATTTGGCTCCACAAAACTGCTGCTTAGTAGAAATATTTGCAAAAACAGGAAAATAACTACAAGGAAAACAACAGAAAGAACTTGCCGCTACAGCTGAGTATTTTCATATCTCACAATCAACTGGTTTATGTCTTTAGCATACCCATTGCTCCATAGACACGGATACTTTCTAGAGAATTTCCTTAATTTTGCCATATCTATGGAAACACACAAAGGTACCAGATGGTTGATAACAAACAAAATCTTCTGCCATAAGGTTTACTGTCTTGTTCCAAAAATTCAGCTGCTTTGTTTAAGATTTGCCTTTGAAGACCTGTTTTCTCAGGCCAACTTCAGGCTCAACTGAGATTAATTTGATTTTAATTGCAACAATATTCTTGCAAAGTTGCCTTGAGAGGATGCTGTTGAGGTTTGGGTGTTGGTGTTCTCTGGAGGTGTGGGGTCAATGCAATGTGATCTTTAAATCTTAAGCAGCAACTAGAAGCCAAAATATATAAATGTAAAGGGAATGTTTCTTTCCTTACATTGCTGGACTCAAACCCCAGGAAAAGTGCCCTTTGAGAATGGGAATCCACATAGGGCTGGGAAGTGCTGTGAATTACTCCCTAGAAAAGTATGCGTGAGAATTTTTTCCCAGTCCCACTCCTAGCACATCATCCTGTTCAAGGCTCCACGATGTCTGTATTGACTGTGAGGCTGCAGCAGGACGAAAGGAGAACGAGTCGGCCTCGACCCTGGGGAGTGGGAGTTGAAAAAAGCAATCCCCCTGCTTTCCTCCCAGCGTAATCCTTTTTCTTGGCAGGGAGAAATTATGGATTAAAGTAGTCAAAAATTGCTTTGTAAGATGTATTTTCGGAGCAGAACACTAGTTCCTGCAACTCGTGGCTAATTTGCTATTTAGAGAGCTCGGGCGCACATGCACACACACAACATTGTGTTTAACCTTGTTATTTCCCTATAGGCACTAACACATTTTTCAGCTAGCGTATTCAATGCCCAGAGAGAATAATTTGTCAACCAGCTTGCTGCTATTTTGGGCAGAGCTGGGTTTAGACTATTTAACAAATTGTTCTACGTGGATCACGCTTGTGAGCTCATTCTTTATCTTTCTCAAAATATTTGTATCCCTACAAGAATATAATTTGAACTGTCAGATATTGTATGTCATAAGTGATAGCCAGAGAGTTAAACCCTTGCTTTTATGGCAAACAGCTATGCACGAGAAGGCTGTTGAAGTTGAAGTCTGCTTACTCAGGCTGCTAAGTGTGTTACTATTTGATGTGTTTTGATTAAAACCATCTTTGGACAGGAGCTGGGAAAGGTTTGATTTTACTGGTTGCATCTCATTTCCTCCGCTGTAGCTAAACAATGGCCAAAAATCAAGTGTGATGCGATAAGAAGACGTTTGAATATTACGTTATTTTAAATGTTCTCCAGTCATCAATACCTACATGTCTTTGAGTACAGAATTACATGCAGAAGGCAAGAAATTAAGCTTGCTGGAGTACGATCCAGAGCTGTTAAGTCAATTCTAACCCAGTGATCAACATTTCTTATTTGTTTTACCTTTCACCGAGGTAAAAGATATTCTACCCTAACCGCAGAGCGATTTTCCGGTGATGCTGTTAATCATTTGATGAAAAGGCGAGCATGAAGCGATTTCTGCAACATCAATATGCCAACTTAAAATAAATAAATAAATAAATAAATAGTTTCTATAGCCTGTTTCAGCACTTGTAACCAGAGTGGAAGAGGTGTTGGGCAGCCTATGACCAGTGCTGATTTAGACATCTCCGAGGCCAATGTTAGGGTATCCACTCAGCTCAAAATTGCCTGTGATCCCAGGGGTGATCCTGGAGCCACCTCTTGCTTGCTGAACAGCTCTAGGAAGACGCAGTAGTAAACACTGATGATCTAGTAGCATTGGTCATATGCAGAGCTCTCCCTCCCCTCTGTGGCTTGTGAGGATGGTCATTTTGAGGAGAACCTGGGGGATTTCTCTATCTGGAGGGGCTGGGGATGTCCCTGGGATTTCCTGGGGAATTCTGCCTTTCTCGGAGCAGTAAAGCTGGAATCATCGGCTTCCTGCTGCTGCTTCTCCAAGCGGGTAATTGGGCTCTCATTTTGAGCTGCACTTCCTTAAGTGGCACAGTAGGCGCAGACTTTGGTCTAGATTTGGGCTCATGTCTTTAAAATCTAAGTAAAGCTTTAAGGAAAATACAATTCCACTAATTAACGGGTCTGCTTCTCCGACATTACAGCCCACAGCAAAAATCATATATAATGTGATCAATTACAGGTTTGGAAATGCAGCAGAGGAGTGATCTCCCACGTAATCCCTGCAAACAACCTTACCTCCTTAAGCCATCAAGGGAACAATTCCCTGTAATTGAATGTGTGGGCATAATTAAACTGCTGTAGGATATTTGAGTATCCGTATGTGAGTCAACCTGCCTCCTCCTTGGGAAAGGTCCTTCCTTAGAAGTGACACGAGCGTCCAAGATGGCCACACGGAGCCTTTGCAGCCTTGGCCAACTGGTCAACCCTGGAGCTCGCCTAAGGGCTGGGGCTCATGCAGGTTTCTAACCCATTGCTGTGATCCCCTGGCAAGTGCTACCGAGTGTCATGTTGATTGAGAGCACCCCGCTTTCATTTAGGAGAGTTAGCTCTCTAACAGCTAGAGCCTCAAACATCAGGGGGATAGAGTTGGCCTTTCAACTTTTAATGTCCTTTATAAAACACAAACTGCAGAATTGGTTCCTTTCAGGGGTCTTTCTCAGAACCAGCAAAACTCCCAAGCTCAGTCAGTCCTGTCTAGTTATTAATGATTAAAAGCTTGTTTCCAAAAGGATTGTCACAGAATTTTAGGCTGTACTTGGATCAGTGGAACGTATAGTGTGAGAATTAATATGCACAGATGAATACAGTCATGCAAAACACTAAAGCTGGAAAATAAACAGAATAGTTCAGAACCATTCATCTCTGCGGTTCAATCCAGCTCAACGGCCTGGACAAAAACTGACACGAAACCTTCAAGTTGGCCCTGGAGGAGCGGGGTCACCTACCAGAATTACAAACAGTGCCGGTGCCACGAAAGCCCAGATTGCTCCGTTCTCCAGTGAAAGCCAGCAGCTGCAGACAAAGAGAATGATTTTAGATCAAGCAGTCCTTTAATTAGTCATGTCCTTAAACAAAAAGAGTAAAAGAGAATGCTAAAAGATTGATGAATTTCAAAGGGAGGTTGATAGCGCATCAGCAAGGGCCTCCTGCCTCCCCACAGCCACAAGGACTGAGGCAGGAGCTCTGCTTTGTGCCTTGCCAGGGCAGCTGGCTCTGACATGCCTTGCCATGGCATTAGGGATGGAAAAAGAGAAAAAAAGGCAATGTATTATCTGTTATCTGTTGGCCTGTACTGGATAGGGGCCTCCATTTGTTTGCTGTGAGCACTGCCATTGGAGCAAGAGGAAGCTTTAAACTTTTCTTCTTTGCCTAGCTGGGAAGCATGATACAAAATCTTCTTTCTTACATCAGTGACTATAAAAGCTAATTTACTACACAGCAAAACAACAACTGTTGTGCCAAGTCTTTTGCATAAACTATTGTAGGACTGAATATTACAGTATTCTCAGATAAATTCAGTGGTTTTTATTTTCAATTTAGACTGGAACTCTTCAAATTTTTAACAATACCAATCCTAAATCTCCATATGTTTCAATGAAGTTCTTTTTAGAAGCATAAATATCTTTAATCAAAGCTTGTTCTCATCTCATTAGCTGTGGTCCAGCCTGTGGTTTACTCTGCCTGTGGGATAAGCAGAGGTCATTGCAGGTGCCCTGCAGCAAAAGGGAAAAATAGACGAAACATCTCAGGAGCTTGTAGTGCAAAAATACAGATGCTGCTTCAGCTGTAAAAAGCAAACTTGAGGCTTCTAGATATAAGAACATGTCTACAAAACACCATGTTTGTGTTTCATGCAGCCCATCTCGCTACTTGTCATCAAGGTGGTGCTGAACTATGGCCCTGTTGCAAGGTCTGAAGAAGGGTCCTGCCCAGCACGTTTTTCATTCTTACGGTAACTGGCATGAAGACGTTTTCATACTCACTTGTTATTTTCGCCATAGCTGTTTATGGCTGATGCTGCAGAAATTATGCAGATCACCATCGGGCAGCCTGCGAAAAGTCAAAGTTGGCAATGTTAGTAACAAAAGGGCACCTTGCAGTGCACATGCAAGCTCAGCTAAATTGCACTAGGACAACAGAACAGCTCAGAGTTATTTCAGAACTGAATCAGAGTCCTTCCGTGTAATATAATGTTTTAATCAATTAAGTTCAAACAACAAAATGACTTTTCAATAAAACAATAATTAAAACAGTTAAACTGTATTAGTCCTAATCTCATCAAGAACCTGTAGGGTTTTTTTTAACTCCTTTTTTTAATAGAATTTTTATCTCTTGTTCTTCAAGATGTGGTATTCTGTGGCTCAACATCATGCTCATTTCTTTTAACCATTCTGCCCAAGCACTTAGATGCCCAAACAAGATTTATTTTAACACGAATATAAACCAGCCCGGCAAGATTTCTGCATTAAAGGAGGCTACGTTTCCAGATGGGCTTTGACAGCTCCGCTGGGCTGCGTCCTGGGAGGTGCACGAACGCCTGACGGGATTACAGAGGAATCACCCAAGTCGGACGGTTACGGTGCTGCTCTCGGGGTAGTCGCACGTCTCTGCCCGCAGCACTGGGACATCCTCTTGGGCCGCTTTAGAGCATCTTTCCAAGCCAAGAGCTCACAAGGCAGCAGGGCTTTCCTTGCCAGTAGTTTTGAACACAGTAAAACCTCATCTCTTTAAATATTAAATGATTGCCTGTTAATCCCTGCATGATTTAATAAAATCTGAAGTTTGGGGCACTTCTATCTTACAGAATTTAATAACCAGGCCCCAGATAGAGTATTATATGTGATAGCTCAAAGCAAAGTACCAGTTTTCTTTTAAATTTGACTGTTTTTTGCATGAGGTTTTTACAAACCCTTTGACAGGTAATTTCAGCTGACTCTAACCAGCGTCATGCTCAGAAATTCCTGTAAATTCACCTGCAATGGCGAGTTACAGGAGAACTGCAGTTTTTGGAAGAAATATGTTGATTCTTTTATGACTGTGACTAGAAACAGCTTGCATTTATAAACAAGGAAAATAATCATTGGAAAGAAGCATCTGCAGCTGTTGTTCAGGTGTTAGATTTTGAAATTCCTTCAGCAGATTGGAGTTTAGCATCCTATGGACTTGGTTCTGCTGTTCAGTGTTCACCTTAGAAGTTTTATTTGTGTAAGACCTAAGCAAAGGCCACATTTGAGTTTACTAACACATATGTTTATAAAGAAAGAACAATCCTATACGTGTGTGAACAAAATCAAGAATAATCATATTCAACAGAGCAATTAAGCAGAGTTAAGCCCATCCGCTGAAGCCCTTGATGCCATAAATATGTGAGCGAACTGCAGTAGCAGTGACTCAGGTATGTCTGCGCATTTCCCACTTGGTCTTCGGGTAATGAGCAGACATAGCTTTGTTGGTCAGTAGTGTTTGTCTTTGGATGCAAAGTCCCTTCCCACAGCAAATGAGCTGTACCTAGATGACTGTCACAGGAGCAAAAATACCTGCACCCGACTCTCTCATATGTCTCTTCTTCCTTCCCTTTTTTCCCCCAAATCAAATGCTGGGTAGGCCCAGGATTTAGCATGACTCTTTATCAACTTTAAACAGCAGTGAAGAAGAAAATTAAATAGAGAGTTCCTTGGGAAGATAATAAAAGTTATGCAGATGAAATGTGGTGCAGTCATCTATGTAAAAAGAGATATTAAGTCAGAGAAAGTAAAATAGAGAGCAGAGGTTGCCTTTACTTTGTATTAAGAGGATATTAAAAGGTAGATGGCAATTGAAGCAACAAGATTTTGTTACAATGAAAAAGGAGCGCTTTTCCTCTAAGAAACAATCGTTCAATACATTTCATAAAGGTTGAAAAAACATATTTAGCCTCAGGGCATCATTAGATTTGATATAGACTAAAAATTTATATGGATAATATATTATACACAGAAGTAAATGCACTTGCTTGCTTAGTCTTTTGTCAGTAATAATTGCATAAGAGCTGCAAAGTTTAGTCTACATCCATAATAGGGAACCCTAATGTGCTGGCACTGTTCTGCAACCGTGAAAGAAATACGATTATGATATTTTACTGTATATCTGAGATGTTGTCTCAGTTAGCAGATGTTACAAATATGCTCACCAACCCTACCCTGAATCGCACAGTTTATGCTGCAGCGGGCTGTGCTTTCCGAGCACGGCGCCAGATGAAAACGCTCTCGTGCAGCGTGCTGGCACGGGTGACATCTGTGTCCCTCTAGCAGCTGCGCGACGGAGCGTCACATTTGAACGGGGTAAATCAGCCCACGCAGAGAGCCCCGTGCTGCTGCAGCCCGAGTGCCTGCAATCTCCCAGCCAAGACAAGATCCTGCCAGAATCCTGCACAAAATACAACCTGCAGAGCAGGCACAAACTGCAGACGCGAGCACAAGTCCCACGGCTGAGCAGCCTTGCTCAGACACGAGCCCAAATAGAGGCACGAAGGCATAAATTTCAATAAGCATTGGATAGATTACTAGTACCCTCCTCCTCCTCAGTCTCAAACTCCATATCTAATCCCTCTGCTTTAAACTTTTCAGGCACTGATGATAAATAAAATGAAAAATACCTGTAAATCTATATGCTGTCTTTTGAAAGCCTCTCTGTCTTTATACAGGAAGAAACCGACGGCTATGGAAGCTCTTTAGCAGACAATTTAAAGCAAGTAATCTTAAGACATTTATTCTAAAAGGCTAAATATGTCATTTATAGAGAAAAGTGAAGCGCTAGACACAAATGAAGTACTTTTCTCTATAAAACCTAAAACTACCTATTTGACATGATGGAAAACTATATTCTCTCATTTCTTTTATAGAAGTTAATTTCAGATGATTTTCCTTTTTTCTACTGGTTGATACCATATCCGTGGGGAAGTCTGGGACTACATCAAGCAACAACAAGTAAGGTAGCTCAGATCTTTTGACAGCTTAGAATGAAATCTCTATTCTATGTGTAGTGTATGTAACGGAAAAGAAATAGAAAAACAGGCTAGGGTCAAAATACAACAGAAAAACCTCCAGTATCACAGACTATTTCCCCAGCATTCTACAAATGGGTGGGTGGGAAAAGTTTTGCTGCATTAGTCTTTGTGTGTTATGCTCAGTCACCAAGGCAACAAAGTGGTGGGTTTTTTTCCCAATCAATCTCAAGGTAGTTTTAAAAGTAAGATATTATCATCTTCCTCAAATTGCCCTTCTTTTGAATTACTGACAACCGCAGGCTTTGAGGTAATTTTAGCACCCTTGGGACTAAAGATAATACACAGGAACTTGAATCAGCTCTGCAAATTTGGTAACCTGCATCTTTGATTACTGTTGAATTCACTCTACTGCAGTAGCATCTCAGAAATCCCAGTTACGAGACCAGTGATGCTGGGCCTAGGGTTCCTCTTCCCATCTACCACCAAATCTTGCCTCAGGTTCCGCCTTGTCATTAATGCAGATTCCACAAACTTTTACGCGTGTACATTACTTAACTAAAAATGATGTGTCTGGGGTTTTAAATTCAAAACTGGGTTTTGTCATTATTGCAGGAACTATGAGTTTGCAAAAGCTGAATGCAAATAAGAGTGAGGGATGAAGAAATGAGCTACCCGCTAATATGAGATGAGACATCCTTGTCTTCCACTGCCTTCTATCACTCTCGGTCAGTATAATAATTAGCCAAGTTAAACCTGTCCATTTCTATTAGACCCTGGACACTGCGGATCTGTGATCGGCTCAGCACAGCACGAGAACGTTTGGATTTCTTCTGACAGCAGCGCTCAAGACTAACTTCCTCTCACTCTAACTGCCAGAAAAAATAATTTTAGGACAAAGCCTTTTAGTCACCTTCTCCAGACTTGCAAGACTTTATCAAGGTGCAGGAATTTTATGGCATTGTGTATGACTTTTCTCTGTTGTATTTTCCTCATGATCGTGACGCAGCAGCCCATTTGCACACATTAGGAAATGAGCCCAGCCTGCTGCTGAAGGCAGCACTGGCTTTGGATCTCTAATTAAACATTTCTACTGAAACATTTCTAGTCATATTTCAGTGGCAATATGCTAGCAAAAGGAATTTCTAGGTGCTACCTGACAAATCCAGGCATCCTTTTAAACTTTCTCAGGCTTTGGCAGTACCAAGCACCTACTAAAGCAGTGAATGCAACGTGGTTTTTGTCTCTAAAAGTTGTTATGCAGCAACTTGCAACACCAGCTCAGTGCGTGTTAGAGTTACACACCAGAGAGAGAATCGTGATACTGCTGAATGAATGAAGGTTACGCAGATATTTATCAAGAGATAAACGCTCTGGAGTGCAGTTGCCTAGCTAAATCATTTCCGTGATGTTTAGACACGCTTCTAGCAATGACATAATGCCAAATATGATTAAGGAAATTCAACATTTAACTCAAATGCAAGGACTGTGAGCTGCACAGAAGGAAAAAAAAAAAAGGAAAGAAAAAAAAAGGGAAAATAGCAATACAAGTTATTTCTTAGGAACGTGGTAGGTAAACTGGATTTTAGAAAACATATTTTGTCAAGCTTTTGTAAGACTAATAACTGGAAATTGCTTTCAAAAATTAAAATATTTGTCAAAAATAGGTCTTTTGAAAGGTTTTCGTGGAGAAATGCATGTTTCCCACAGTCTCAGTGGTATGCTTAATAAACAGAAATTAGCAACAGGTTTCTCATGCAGTCCTTGCCAAGAACACTGCCAGGAGAACTGAACATAGAAGATTCTATTAGTGCCTCCTGATTTTGTGATGAAAATCTATTTTGATGACAAAGGGATCGTCCTCCAGAGCTTTCCTAGAAATACCATTGAAACCTCTTTGTACTGTGCCCTCCTTGAGCTAATTACTGTCCCCAAGTCACAGCAATCACACTGCAGTAGCCTGAGGCCAGGTGCAACGTTTAGGACTAGGATCTCGCATTCGTATTTCGTGCTCATCCTTTATATTCTAAGTCGCGATGCAGATCCTGCCATTTTACAACAAATAAAACTTACTCAAAGTACCGGGAAAAAAAGGGTGAAGCTACGTTGTGATACAGATTAATCATGAATTTATTTACACGAGGTGATTAATGACTAATTGCAAATTAAGTGAATCAAAGCATCTACTATAAGCAAATGCCCAAGTAAAATAAATGCCAGCTAGTTAATTTTTTTAATAGTATTTCTGAAGGGGAAAATAGATCACTCCTACATTGTACTAAGTTGATCCACTTGGATTTGTGTTCCATGAGCTTTACATTCAAAAAAGATCCTAAAGAACTTCTCTAAAACCAGCATTTTTTTCTAAATTTACCATTGAATCTAGAAGAATCTGCAGATCTCAAATGTCTTCAGCCCTGAACGTGTCCAGATTCTGTTACTTTTGCGCCTATATGCATATAAAGGATTAACAAACTTTCCTTTAACTGTTTTAAGTAGTGGTTTCATAAAAAGAAAACTCAGTTGGTTTTGACAAAATGGTTTATACAAATCCACTGCACTGAAAGTACAATGAAATAGCTTTCAAATGCTTTTAGCACCTGCAAGTTCTAAGGTGCATCCTATTGGTATGCAAATTGGTCATTCCTTAAGAAAAAAAACAAAAAAGAAAGAAAAACAACGGGAAAAAAAAAGGAAAAAAAAAGTTAAACCAATCAGGGTAAGAACACATTCCATAAATCTTTTAAGTGACATAAATAAGAAAATGTTGACATAAAGTTATAAATAAATTTCTTAGTTGTCGTTATTCACCACTGTCCTTTAATAAGTATTAATGCTTTCCTTCCATTTCCTTGGACATTTTAGGATTACCTAAATTAATCCATACACCTTATTAATCTTAGACTGCATTAAAATTAGCAAGGTGAACATATTTGCTATAAGCAGTGCGGAATTTTACTTAAGTGCAGTGTGATTATGGCAATTCACCATTTCACAGTAGTTGTTCTAATAGATCAAATGGCAACACGAAAGTGGCTGATCGCAACTTTTATGAACTAAAGAAGGTGGCAGGAAGCAGAACTCATCAAATCAGTACATTACAAGCACTGACGATTTAGGACTAGTAGATTAATGCATTAGCACATTCCAAAAACCTCATCTCCTAGTTTCGATCCTGAGAATCTCTATCACATTTGCAAATTGAGACTCAAAAGCAAACTTGGTGCCTGGTTAAGGCAAACAAGTTCTCCTGACTGAAGGAGCCTGAGGTAATGTGCAGAGAAGGTCATTTTTAACCTGTTTTCCAGTGAGGGTGTCTGAATCAGAAGTAATTTTTTAGTGCCTGAGTGAGATGGATTATGGGTTGGCATAGGGGAACAATGAAAAGAAGACAAAAAACTGCTACATGAATAGAAAAACTTAAAAATCTGCTCTCGCTGCCAAGATTCCCTAAGCATCAGCCATTCAATAGTTCTGAGTGAAAATCTTATTACTTTTCTTTTTAGAGAAATTGGTCAATAAGAAACATTGTTTGCTATCAACAGTAAAACTAACTCGGGGCTAAAGGGCACTGCAGCTCAGCAAGGCAATTAGAGAACATCTAGATGATGGTAAGAGAGAGTATGGTTTGTTTCTTGCATTTAGAAAGCTGCAGCTTATTTTCCGTGACATTCCTGTATTGTAGGGCCGCATTTTTATTCCCGATAATAGCACTGAGCTTCGTTGCAGCCTCTTCCACTTAGGGATTTGAAGGCACAAAATATGAACTAATGAAGTCTTGTGGCACTCCTGAAATACTCTGCCCATTTCGTATGTATGGTGATTGCAGAATACAGATAGAATAAGACAGTGCTATGAGTTAGAACAAAAAGAAAAAAAAAACATATATATCAGTGCAGTGAGACCTTTGCCATACTCCTTGAATTTCTTATCAAGGATCTGATTTGGCATAGGGAGGTCAAGGAATCCACTGCACTGGGAATACGCTTAGTAAATATATATTTTAAAGTTTGATTACAGTCAAAAAATACCTATTTTTCTCCAATAAACCTACTCTCAGTAGGCAAACTATGATCATTAAGATCAATCTTAATCTAACTCCGAGACAGGAATCATGGCATGACAAATACATTCATATTTTATTCATTATTAAAAATCATTCTGAAGTTCAGTTTCATGCACGCTCTAAAAACAAGTGATTAGGAGACATATATAATCTTGTCCCATGGTGAGGAGCCTGAAACAAGCTACTAAGTGCTTACCCCATCCAATTCCGTAGTAGTAGAAGTGCTTGCTCTCCTCCGACCCAAACACTTTGATCACCATACTGTAGAGGTGAAATCCTTCCACCAGCATCCACGCAAAAGCACTCAGGAAGAAAAAATGAAGGAGAACGGCCAAGACCTTGCAAGGCACCTGAAAACAAATTAAAAAATAAAAGTTAATTCTTTGTGATGTGGTCAACGTGGTAGGATTTTTCAATTTTTGTAATATTTTTTTACATTTGCTACTAAACCCTAAATCACTGGAGTAAAACATTCTTAAAGAACAGAGCACTAAGGGATGTTTATTTTTCTACAGCATTTTAAGATAGCTTTGGAGTGACAAATTCTCTTACTATTTCACAATCAAAACACAAAAACCATTGCTAAACCTGCTATGGCAAGCCAAACGGGTTGTTTATTTGTGCCTGAGCAGTACTCTTAGCGGAGTCTACAAAAGATTTAAGAACTTGAAACGGTGGGTTCAGCTCTGCTGCTGAGTACACAGCAAACACAGGGCGGTCGAGAGCTGGTGGTGCAGATGCTGTCCCGTACCCTGTTCTGTGATGGGGAGAAAATATTCAAACTGCCTTTTCAACACTGCAAAGCCAATATTTCACCTAAGCTTGAGGATAAAAATGAAATTTTTCAAGTAGGGTACCATGTTTAACTTGATCTTTAACTTCATTTTGCCGGTAGCTTCCCTACTTGCTGCTCTTATTAAAAATAGGATCACTCGCAAATTAAATCTTACTGTATTCCAATTATGTCCATCCAGGTAGGAAATTCAATGAAAGTCTCATTTGCTCCTCCATCAGCAGTACTAATATAACCATTTTTTAAAAGTCCTGCAAGCTGTAATTAGCTCTCAAGCCCTGACTGCTCTGTGTTGGTTGTGTAGTTTCCTGCCTATTAGAAAACTCGATTTCCCATAGCCTGGAGGACACATCCAAAGCCTTACTTGGAAGCGCCTATCTAGTGAGTAAGGCAGAGAACTGAAACTCTTTACAGACAATTTGAATCCTCCTTGATAGTCTCTTGTTGTACAAAGAGCTCTTGAAATTCTGGAAATAGAAACTAATAAGAAAGCTTAAGCAGCAGAGAAATGCCATCCAGCGAGGGAGTCCAACCGGATGAACTGGAGCATCTGCTAATGTAAGTTAGAAAAACTGTTTTGAAATGAAATAAATGCTGCCTCAACACAGCAAGCACAAAGACAGTGTAGAGAGAGGGAAAAAATTCCTCCTGAGTCAGGCTTAGGCCTGGCCTAGAAATGCTTATGGGTTTAGGACTACGGGGAATGCACGGCTAGGTTTAATGTCTGGCTCTTCCCCAAGGGCTGTCATTGCAGCGCTCTCCAACTATTCCTCAGAGAGATTATTATATATATTTTTTCTAAGTCTCCTATCAGCCTCCCTAATGCAAACAGTAAAATCTAATCCTTCCTCCTTGCCCACACCTCCCGTATTCACACGACATGTTCTCCTTTTGCCACTAATCGCTTTCTGAGGTGAGGACGTCTCACCACAAGTGGTTTCACTCGTCCTGCAGTCATTGAGAAGCTGTGATCGCCAGGGATCGCACCACAAGAAAACCGTGTTTAATTGCCTCTCAGTTAACACACTTTAAACACCTTCTTGGAACGAGCTGCAGCTATATCTCAGGTCTGCATCAGTCTGCTTTGTATGTGTCCTTCTGCGACACATGGAATTTCAGAAGGGTTGCTTGTATGCAGACCATACCGATAGGAAGACTTTCTTTTCCTTTTCATCCTTCATCATTTCCCCTCTCAATCTAGAATAATCACACCTAACGTATTCCTGCAGCTGGAATTGATGGTTTCTGGGTATCCCTAGTAGGAACCAGCTTGCTGCAGCAGCGCCTTCAAATGTTAATTAGTAGTTCCCTTTGTGTGTGAGCTTAGCTGCATTTTATTCTTGCCGTGGATGACTTGAGACTTGGCACTGTAATGAATATTAAAACCTTGGGACTGGGTAGTATAATGAAAATTAAAGCCTCCCAGTACCTTTTCATTGTGTTCAGTTGGTTCTGTGCTGGTACAGGAACATTCCAGTGCAAATCCATTGTGTTTATATGTATTAAAAAGCAATAACTTGGGGTTTAATTCATATAAGGAAGAGCTGTAAGTGTTTTACAGTTTGAAATGTTCACTGACATATAACTAAGCCAGATTTGCATATTGACAAAAACAGGGGAAAAAATCCAGTTAACTTTATCATAAGGCCATGAAATCCATTTTAATGCCATTTGATTTCTGTGGGAAGATTAGTCCATACAATATAAATACAGCATGAAGCTAGTCTTGTCAAATGGATACTTTCCATTTTCTGAATAGCCAAACAACGTGCATCATAAAAGAACAGAAATATAAAACACAGTGCAATAGCAGGAGGCTGATCTGCATATAATTTTGTGTAATACTGAGTTGCAGATTTTTACATAAAATCAATAGCTAAGTTGCTACTAATTCTGTATTAATGTCCTACCTATTAGTCTGAGGACATTCTGACAGAATTGCCTTCTAGAAAAAGGCATTGGAAAATGGGAGACATTATACA
>JAWLRI010000333.1:4968092-5023746 GCA_034781795.1 Crypturellus tataupa | reverse complement strand
AGAAAATAGCATTCATTGAGGACAGCCTTAAAGCAGGTAAATTTGCATGCATTTTCTAAATTCAATTTAAAATAGTGTTTTCAATTTGAGTGTCTATGTTATTGCATTATACAGAACACTCTCAAAATGTCCTCCCATTTAGTCTATATGATCTGACACAGTTTTGAATTAATGCAGATATCTGTAGCATGAACAAAACAAAAAGTAGCTCATTTTGTCTCCCTATCTGGAACCATTAAGTTCCCCTTTCCACATTTATGGGAAGGGGTATGGAGTCAGAAACCCCATACAGGGGTATGGAGTCAGAAACTGCTCAATATGCTAAATGCAAAACTGCAAAGAGTTGAAACCTGGACTTTGCCAGCCAAACCCAGCGCTACAGAACACCCCAAATTCATGTTCAGTAATACTTCACTTTTGCTCACAAACAAGTTCAGGTCTTAGCTTTTCCTCATAGCCTATAAAACGTTGCTAGTTAACTTTTCTTAAATGCGCACTGCTCTTAATATTCCATCAAATAAAACCAGTGTTCTCCGGTCTATAACAAAACAGGAAAATAAATGTCAGTAAGAACGTGAATCTGTCTGAAGAAACAAAGCTATTTATGGCTGAAAGCTCTAGGGAGGTCATTAGACTGGCATTTGGATTGCAAAGATGTCTTATGGGCTTGTCAGTATAGGAAAAGATGCTGCATGTGCAGATGTTTTCTATTTCTAGAAGAAAAATAACCTGGTTTCAGGAATAACTGTCTTACTGGATGTGCCATGACCATTCAGGACTACTGTTTTAGCAGTGCTGGTATTAGGTGTAAAGGACAAGCTGTTCTAAAAAAGGTGTAAAAAGTAAAAAACAGACACTCCTGTACTTATCAGGAAGAAATGAGTCCTATTCATGGAAATAACTTTGGAGTGTTGCAGTTAGAAGGTTAAAATTATTCCTGCTCTACTAAAGAATCATTAGCCACCCAATTAACATATCTAAGGTATTAAACCTGCTGTGAAAACTAGTGGGAGCAGAGTATGCGGGAGGTAAAGACACAAGACTAACAAAACAATGAATCAAACACCCCAAACTAAAGAGACTGAACAATAAAAGTAACATGTGGAAGATAACATGCACCTCCCATAAAATTATGATGTTACAGAGATGGTAGAACTGGAATATCCATGGATTCTGTGAATGGTTTCACTTAAAAAAGCAAGCCGGTGGCATAAAATAGGCCTTCATTTTCACGATATTTGTATCACACACTATGATAAAACTATTATTATTATTGGATATGCAGAAGGCTTTATGCAGTGTCATGGGTTGGCATTTATGGTTTAGACCCGCTACAAATGGGAGATCTTCCAGGAGCCACTTTCTTGCAAACACAGTCACTCTTTGTAGCACTTACTGTGCCAGGGCTGAACTGGAAGCTGATGAGCAGCAGGATCTGAGCCACCAGGACAGCACAGGAGAGGTTGGCGTGGATGTGATAGCGCTGGTTGCGGATGGTGCTGACAGACCTGGCAGAAGGTGAAAGGATTTATGAATAAAACAATATATTCCAAGAAGCACTAACATATTTATGATTTATCTTCAAGTATTTTGATAACTCTTTTTCATTTGCTTTGGCGGGGCTATCACAAAGTCTTTTGAGTGCTTCTGCCACCAGGATAGAGTCGGGTTCTTGCTAGCTAACTAGTTTCTTGCATAGTTTGTCACAGTACTGAATGCAGTAGAAAGACTGATTTACACATTAACTAACTCTATTAGATAATTAGGAAACGTTTGATCCTGAATGGTGCTGTACTCTCAAGGAAATCAGACCTGAACTTTGTATAAAACATTTTTTACCTCGCAGAAACTAACCCACACAGAACTGCAGAATTCCTTGCTGTTTTGTTGGCATTTGCTTGTATTAGATGTAGGTGAACCTGAAGAGAATCAGATTGTAATTTTGACCTTACTATTATCAGCTTCTGAGCGCAGAAACTGGAGCATCTTACAGGTCTGTGCAGCGCCTGCCTTGACAGGGCACTGACCTGGAGCACAACATCGTTGCACTGATCTCTCCTGGCTTTGCAAAAACCAGCCAATAATCAGACAAGAACATGCTTTCCTCCGGGTATTCTGACCTTTCGCTCCTGTTGTCACCCAGAAACAGGAAGCAGAAAACAAAAGCATTTATCTGAATTATCTGAACATTTCAGACCTTTTGCATAATTATATTCTTAAGGAAAAAAAAAAGTATTAGTAACACAGACTTTTGGTTTCAACTCGTGCCTCAGGAGGCCTGGGCTGTTTGGCTCCATGCAGACAGGGCTTCCTCTGCACAACAGCACGCACTCGTGTCTCTTCTTTGCATCTCATGGAACTGAGATGACTTTTGCCACGGCCATTGACACTCCATGTGTGGCGTCTGCAGCGGGTGACCCAGATCGACGCAGATGACGGCTCGCTGTCAGCTTCGCTCCCCCAGCGCTGCTTTAGCAGAGCCTCGTTAGGAGGGAGCGGAGAGGAACACGGAAAGACAAGCAGTACTGATGCCCTCAGAGCGATTCGAAGAGACGGGTTGTGCTGCCTGGTGCCAATGACTCTCTAATAGGGAGCTTCTTGCAGCCACAGACTGGGACACTCGTGCCCAGTAGGCGACCAGGGCCAGTTTTGGAACCCACTGCCTTTGCCAGACTGCAGAGCACTCCGAAATTGCCAGATTCCTCTCCACTTACCTCACCGGCCTCCAACAACCACATTGCAAAATTTTGCTTCAGCCGTCTAGCAAAGCCCTGCTCTCCAGGGAAAACCCAACCAAAGTAGTTTTAATTGGCAGTTTAACCAACCCTATATATATGAGGGGTGCTAAGTCCTGTGACAGGGTCCAAATTCTCCTTCCAAATCTTCTGTTTGTCTCCGATTTCTCTGGGAGTTTGTCAGTCCAGCTGTAGCTCCCTTTGCTCCTTTCCTTTTTAAGCACTAACATCCACGATTTTCCACGCAGACAAATACGGAGCAGATTGTAGCCTAAACATGCCACTAGCCCAGTGCCACATCAGCAGACTTCGGGACTTGGAGTGGATCTTGCCACACATGACAACACAATCCAAGTATGACCAAAACAGATCTGGAGTCTTGGAAAGAATCCTATTTTCAGAACAAACATTGCTATTACTTTGCTTAATTGCAGCAGGCCCCCTTTTCTGAAAACTGGCCTCTTAGCAGATGTGCAAAAGACATGCTTGGGCACAGAAATCAAAACTTGGACGCTTGAATAGGGAAAATGGTTTAATGCTTCAGGAGATAAGGAACATTCTTTGCTGTGTCCCAACCTTCTGTGCAACTTTGGGCAAATTCCTTCACTTCCTTTCAGATTTGGTCTTTTTAATTTGGATAGAAAATTTATGAACGATTTTTTCAGGGAAAATAAAAGCCTCCTAGCTGGGCCTGAAGCTGATCCTGCCCTCCTTGTAATACTGTGACTGTATGTGGTTGGGGTCCACTTTCAGCTCTCCCCTTACAAGATCCTGGAACTACAGCACTATGGGGAAGAGTCTTTAAAAAATCTCCAAAAAATCCCACATAGTACGTAAATAGCTTGCTATATAAAGACTATCCCATTTCAGGAAATTAAAGTAATTTAGAAATAACCAACCAACTGTTACAAATGCATGTGCAGAATCTAATTAGGAAGATTTTAGAAATAATAGCCCTTGCTTTATTTGGAGGACCTGACGGGATGCAATCCGGTGGCCTGAAATGCACTGCTAGACTTTCCATACTCTAGTCGCTCTGCGGGTATTAAGGTTAAGTTACTCACGACAATATCGCAAAGGTAACGAGCGTGATCGCCAGGCAGAAGATGGACAGAGCGCAACCAATGTAAGTGATGGAGGAGAGGGCCATCTGGTGTCCTCTGGTTAGCTGCACACGGGGAGAAAAGCAAAATAAAAAACTATTGAGTGATTTATTACACTACAGAGCCCCAAATCTGCCACCCTGCACACACACTTTCCTCCTCCGTCCCCTTATAAACAAGGTGATGTTAGTGACCGTCTGCTGCTGTTTCCAGCACGGGGAATGAAGAGTCTCTCCGAGCTGCAAGTCAAGCAGCCGGGGCATTCAGCTTCCCGTGTCCTTTAGATTTCCTCTCACATTTCACAAGTCAGCGTTTCCTCCGAATAAGTTAACTTCAGCCCTGTTGCTGCGATAGTGTCAAGGCTGAGACGAGATAGCTAAAAAGGTGCAGTTTGCTGGGCTGCACGGCGCTATCAGCACCGGGTACTTTACGGCGCAGGGGGCACTTGGCCAACACTGCTGCAATAATTCACATCACTGTGCAAATACCAGGAGTTCTTCACAACAGTGAGCACTGACAGGCAAAGGGAACCCATAACTCATGGGCCCTTTACAGCCCATTGCGTTTATTTAATGTTTGCAGCGCCTGTTGAAGGAGCTGGACCGACACGGAGAGAGGAAAACGCCAGGATGGGCCCGTCCCAAGGGATCCCAATGGGGCCCTCCGGGCTCACCCTGGGCTTTACCTAGAGCCACTTCTTGTAGAAGTCATCTGATTTTCATAAACATTTAATTCAGCGAATCCGTGGGAAAACCTGGATGGATTCAGAGGGGTGGGACACGGTGTAGCTTATCCTAGATTACTCAAATGTATCCTTCCCTTTTCCAGGCGAGCACTCACTTAAAGAATGACAAAAAAGGCCACACCTAACCCAGCGCGCCAGGCAGCATTAATATATAATAACTAGGAAAGTGCTAAGCAGGGAAAAGTTCTCTCATCTCGGAAGTATTTTCAAACATTTATCCTGACTTGGATTTGGATAGAGTTGACATTTTCATAAACTGAACGTTCGGAAAAAAAAGTGCAGTCAATCAAAAGTTTTATTTTTGATAAGTTTGAAATACTGTGTTTCTATTTCAACCTAATTTCACTATAAATTAAATTCCTAGCTGAAAACTCATTCAAAATATTTATTCATTCTGAAAAAAATGCTGAAAGGAACAGTATATATTCCTTTTTTTTTTTTTTTTTTTTTTAACTATAACTGCAGCTAATATAAAACAATCCCTTCTCACAGTTTTGGCTTTAGCATTATTCCCCAAACCCAAATAATACTGAGTCTCCCACCAAAATGGATTTCAGAGATTATCAACCCCAACCAGCCCTACCAATAAACTTTAATTAAAATTCCTTCCAAAGGAGAGAAATAAAATGTCATGGGGTTATGCCAAAAAAAAAATCATTTTAAACACAGACAGCCACACTCTGTGTTGTCGCACATATTTTTATAGCAATTATGTGCCAACTGCATCAACCCTTGTGCTGCGGAGCGGCGGAGATTCCAGCTCGCAGCAAGCTGAGCGCTATTAAGCAACGCAGCGGCAGCAAAGACAACTGTTGCTATGGCAGTGCCGTTCCGAGGAAATGTGATGCAGCTCTTTAGGATTTCTTCTGTCTCAGGCAGACACGTTTCTGGTCACTGACTTGGACAGCAGCAGCTACAGAGACAGAGTCGGGTGTGATGGAGTGGAGCCCCCATCTCCTGTTATCTCCCAGAGAAGCCACCCCTAACTGTTCTTCAGGCTGTCCTCAAACAGAAATAACCTGCGGGCTAAACTGGGCACTTCAGAAGCAATTTCCTCATGAGAGATCGGAGATTTCCTCATCTCCGTCAGAGATTTCCTCTTCTCCATCAGAGATATGGATGCTCAGAAAGCTTGGACCTATTTCCTGATTGCTCAGACACCCATCCACTTCTCCTGCCCTGGATAACATGGGGTCCTATAAGTCCTACAGCTTTTATGGCTCCAAAAGAAGGGGAGGAAAAAAAAAAAAGGAAAAAAAGGGAGGAAAAAAAGGATAATCACATAAGCATTGTTTCCGAACTAATTTCTGTCATAACCAGCATGCATCTAAAAAGGTTCTTTATATGGGTTTTAACCACAATCTCCTTATCTCATGTTGTGTTTTTGAAATCTTTCAGACTAAGGACCTGATACAAGAAGCTAATTTTATCAAAAATGGATGACATTGTAGGCAGGACAAAAGCACTAATCAGACACTAATGCTGTGAGTAATGAAAATAGCATTAAAGGGCATGGGATAAAACACCGAACAATCTGTGATGTGGTCTCATGAGCCTGATTCTTACTTTTTTCCTAATCCATGAAAAATAATTCTTTGCTTCCTTGACTGCATAGGACATTCTTTAACCCAGCAGTAAAACAAAATGTGAGGAAGAGCCTCATGCAGTTACTAGAATCAATAGTCATGAACACTGATTCTTAGTTTCCATTTTTTCTGTCAAAAGAAAAACTCATGATCCAGATAAGAACCCGACCCATTGTGGTTTATGTGTGACCGTTTTTACCTGGGAAGCCTCATTAATAGTATGGACAAAAATCTGACAGTTTCATTAGCTGTGTTCATCTGAAATATTATATTCTAGTGTTCTACCCTAGTTCTCACTCACGAAATAAGTTAGTGCATTGCCCAGCATTTTAATTCTTGAAACACAAAACCGGACAGCCTGAGAAATGATCCTGGAGTTCAGGCTCCAAACATATATTTTTATTTTATGATGTTGTTAGTGATGAGAAATGACTGACATCTAACTCTCAGTTAAAAATACTGCACCAGAAGATGAAAATATATTATTATAATGGGATGGTACTTTCCATGACTGGAGTGTCTGGAAAAGGTCAGTTGTGACTAGAAGATTTGCAGTAAGATGTACGTAAAAAAATGTTTAATATAGAGCTAGATCAGGAAACCTACTCACTTCTATAAGTGTAACTGGAACCATATGAATCACACAGCACAAAAACTATCAGAAAGCCGAATGGAATATGGAAACATGCAGCAGCAATGGGGCAGCCCAAGGTATTGGAGTGATGCTCCACAGCCCCTTCCAGCTACCCATTGGGTTGCATGAAAATTGCCCTCTGCTCCTCATTTCTCTGGGTCAGCTGAGCCCATATCCTCTTGGCATAGGGGGTATTTTGGGTTCTGTCCGAGGGAAATGGCATTGTGGGGAAGTAATAACCATTTGTTGTTATTTACTACAAAATATTCCACTGTGCCCATCCGTAAGAGGCAACACATGAGAGGAAGAGCTGAGTTCTAACACTTGAAACAAGGGTTGTCATGCCTGATCCTGAAAGCGTTTGTGTGTCTACCAAAAAACAGCTCCAAAATCCACTCCCTGAGAGCCTGAGATACCGTGAGATAATCGGACGCCATCTGAGGCTGAAATGAGCTCGAAAACTCTTCTCCAAAGCAGCGAAACAAGTTCTGAATCATCTCTGGTGGGGCAGAGGGAAGCAAGGAGAGAGAGGGATGAAAACTAAGGCTCAGCCAGCCCTTTTGAAGCTGCACCCTTACATTCAGTCTGAATCCAATTAAGAAAGGGATGAATAATTAACTCTGGCAGCCGGAGTGTTTCAGAGACATTAAAACACTGGCCTTGGCTGATGAAGCTAATGGTTTTAATTGCCTCCAGAAAGGCTGCTGAAATTCAATTTCAGTCCAGGGAGGCCTTTATTTATATGTTAAATAATAATAACAATACAAATTGCTGTTTTCCTTCAGCTTGCCAAGCACTTGGTTATATACATAGCATTAGGCTTTCTTTCCAATTAACATCTGTGTTTAAGTTGGATTTTCCACCCCGAGACCATCCGTTTGGTCCTGGGGGGCCGGACCCCACAGCTCACAGGAGGGAAGAGCCTACCTGGATGCAGAGAGCACTTGTTCCCATCCACCTTCTACCAGATACCACACATTTAGAGCAATAAAACATCCCACTTCACAGCACAGTCATCATTATTCCCCTTTGTAACAGGGAATTCCCATTCCCTATTAATTAATTAATTGGGAATCTCCTATTATCCCCACCTGCTCCTGAGCAGCAGCCAAGAGGCTTCTCACATCCAGGGAAGGTTTTCCTCTAGCCAGCCCAGCCTGGGAACTGCTTATTTAAAACTGTTGATTGTGACATGAAAAAAAAAAAAAAATTTTACAAGTTACCTCTACCAAAGCACTAATTAGTATTTCTAAAAGGCCCTGCTGCCTTTTTAAATCATTCTGGGCAAAATGTCCTCAAACAGCAGGCAATCTGCTCTTTGCACTTCACACGCAGCAAGGTTTCAGTTCAAATTAAGCCTTGTTATGTAGCAGCAAGTGGAGTGTTTTCCTGCCTTTGTTGCAGGCCTAAGGCTTGCAGTGTTCTCTGAATAATATATTTACAACGAATTATCCTCTCTGCAGCTGAAGAAGCCAACTTTTGCCCGTATGCCTCAAACTTTGCATATCTGGTCGGTACTTTGTGTTCTAGGAAGACTTGTCCTGCTCTCCAGCTAGGAGACAAATCAGAATATTCTACCAGGAGGGGCCAAGAGGAGGAGAAACCCCATGTGGGTCAGGCAGGTAGAGAAACCACAGAGAAACGCTGGGATTTTCAAAGCAGTTGAGGATAATTACGTACCCATCTCCCAGGAAAATCCAAGGAAAATGACTCTATCTAATTCCCTTAGCCTAGGTTTGGGTTTTGATTCATAAAAATCCATTTCTGCTGCAGACTCCAGGTCCCCAACCTGAACCTGCCCTATGCCAGGGTCTACAGGAGGGGTCTGTAAGGGCCAGCACAGGAGACAGGCTGAACTGTGGTACCCAGTGATTAAATTTAATGATGCTCCATGGAGACAAGGGCGGATAAAGGTGCATTCTCATAATATTTTTATGCTGTGTGGGAAGTTCTTTCACCACCAAAATTTAACTACCAAACAGCTCAGTGCTTTCATATTCACCATAGAAAAAAATCCTGTGTTATTTTGTAAGGCATCCTGATTAAAATAGGGCTTTTTTATCTAATGCTCTTCAAATGGAAGAGCTCTTTTCAACATTACACTGCTCTTGGATATTTGTGCTTTTCCAGGATAAAAGAGACTTTGCTTTCTGCTATGCTGAGTGAAATGCAGTAATTGCTGAATAATTCTCCAAGGGATAGGAGGTGTTGGTATTCTGCAGCATTAGACTGTTCTTTTCCATGCTGTTCTGTGGATTTAAGGACAGAACCAGAAAATCATCAAAACCAACGGAGCTGCAATGGTGCTGAAATGGGAGAGCAGAGGAGCAAACACCGGCTGCCATCTAAAAGCCAAAATCAGTGTTAATTTTCAGGAAAGATGAGCAAGAGGGTAGCAAAGGCAAAAGAAATACGATGCAAAATCCCGCTGTGAAGGTATCAGCCAGATAATGTGGCTTTCACATCACAACTTGTTTTCGTCAGGGTCATTTTAGCAGCAGTGCCCTGTGGGGGCAACATTCACTGCGACAAAATGGGAGGAGAGAGGGGAGAGAGCGAGAAAGAGCAAAGAGGAGAGTTTACAAAACAACCCCAGAATAAACATGGGCTGATTTATCTCTGCTCATTTGATGGGTGAGGGCTGTCTGAGCCGTCTGCAGAGATCTCTTCAGTTAAATAAACTGTCAGTGGGAATAAACAAGGACCTAAAGAATTGCAATGTCTACCCAATCTTTAAATATGCAGCCCAAAAGAAATATTACTGAACCGGTTCACTATTCCTTTAATGCTCCCAACAATGAAAAGCATGCTGAGAAAAATAATTAAGTTAAAATTACAAAAGAGCAGAAATCGGAGATTGCCATGTTATTTCCATTTCATAGTCCCATTGGAGTAGATAATCTGAACCGCAGCTGGCTGAAAAGTTCAAGAAAAACCTCTCATCTCAGACTGCTCTTTTAATGGCCTGAGTGCAGGGTTTAATCACTGCAGTATATGAGGCAGGGAAATAATGCTCCGAGCTTTGAATTACACCCTATACCCCATCTTTTTGAAGCATTTGACTGTTAGTTGTTTTCAAAGCCGCCTTTATAACATCAATAGAGGCACTTTGTTCTTTTGCAGTCAGCTATATGTTGTGAAAACTTGCTGTCACACTCAGCTGTATCAGTGAGAAATAAAATAAAAACACACATATCGCCCCAAAGAAGATAGTGTGACGTCTTGTCTTTTGTAAAGGGAGCTCCACAGCTAAAACCCGAAGCCTCTTTAAAATTCTGAGCTCCCTAAAGATACTATGGGCTGTTTCTATAGCTCCAAATGCAAGATCAATGCTTTTTAAATATTTTCCCCTTTGTAACCACTTCTGTTCTTTCGAGCCTACCGATGGGCAGTTTGAACTGTATCGACTGATCCTCCTTTCTGAATTATGGAACAAGAGCTACAAGCACAAAGAAAAACAGTCATTTCTGGCTTCAGAAATTCAGAGAATATCTTTAAAATCTGAACCATTTCTACTACAGCTTGTATAACACCATTACTTGGAGTTAGCGCCCAACCAATTTTTTGTGGGGTGAAAATAAGATCTACAGAAAGATACTAAAGTAAATCCACTCCAGAAGGATGATCCAGGTCTATCACGTTCATCCATGAACATGTGTATTTTATTTATGTATTGTATTTTATTTAATGTTCCTTCTTATTTTTCATATTCAAGCACCCCTGCAAAGAAAAATCTATTGCATCTTTTATTTATAAAATATAACAACCAGCTATGCCTAGAGCAATTTAGTAATTAAAAATGGGACAACACAAAATATAAAGATTTTGGTAGCATGTACCCAAAGAGATTCACGATCTTTGTAGAGCATTAGCTCACATTATGCTGCATGACCCTACTTTAGAGCCATGGCTCTATCACCATGGCTCTGTTCTAGACTAAATCAATGTGGATCTCAGTTCAAGATCACTTAAGCCTGACTTCTGTGGCAATGGTTGTGTAAGTTTAAGCGCTTTGCTGCACTACAGCCTGAACCATTCAGCCCAATCCATTGGCTGGAAGGAGTTTATTGGTATGGAGACACAGTAAGGTGGTATTAATGCTTCCAAACTAAGTAAATAGTCTAATCAACCCCTTGGCTTGGGTTACTTGCCGATACCCTGATTTTTACTGTGTTTTCAGAACATGAAATGCCGAGTCCGCACAAGAGGGAACGGGCAGGAGAAGCTGCTGCTGTGGATGGTTCTGTAGTGGGGAGCCCTGAACGTGGTGTTAGAACTGGCCAGGGGCCACCGTGGGCCATGGCTTCAATGGGAGAAGCACCAGGACTGGTCATGGTTCCGGACTCCAATTCCAGGTAGAAAATACAAAAGTTTGAGAACATTGAAAGGACAAAGAGTACAAAGCAGTTCTGCTACAGCCCCATGTTTTATAAGCACTTTGATGGAAAGGTCCTTCCACGAGTGAACTTTACACTAGTCATTTTTACACCTTTACAGTGGGAAGAGTTGGGAAGAGCAAAGTTCCTTAGGAAAACCAATTTAAGTGAATAGTCTCGGAGCCATAAATATTACTGTTGTGTCTTGCATTAATCACTTGGGGAAAAAATAAGGAAAATCCAAGCTCCAAGCTCAGTTTTGCTGTAGGGCAATACAAAATATAAAGATTTTGGTAGCACGTACAGTGATTTCTCCTTTAAAAAGATGTTTGAACTAGGTGCCCACCATCCCTTTGCTGAAATGGCGCTTGTGGCAGATGGCACACGTAGCCTGGCACGCTCTGTACTTGGATCACTACAGGAATAAAAGCTGCCAGATGGCTGGCAAGCCTCCTGCAGCAGCACCGAGCCCCGCAGACTGAGGAGAAGGAGCAAAGCTGCCCGAGACAAAATCACAGCATCCAAATTTCCTTCGGAGAGCTCCTGGAATGCGGCTTACTCTGTGCCGGGTTTTGCTGCTATCTAGGAAGCTCCTTCTGGAAGCCATTTGACCACTCCTTGTGAGACATCCTTCTCGTCTCTCATGTTGATTTAATGAGTATTAAGGACATTGGAGCACAGTTGCCTTCTCTCTCCACTACCTGCTTTCCCTGCTGCTTGAAGGTGCCTTTGGGAAGACGTGTTGCAGGTTGAGATTCCTCTCCCTCGACGTGTGCGATTGAAGGGCACAAAGGAGCCATATGGAAGGGAACTCTGCTCCCATCCTCATCTGCTACTCCCAGGGCTCGAACCTGCTGCAAACGGGAGCCCGCGGCGGCCGGCACCGCTGCACTGAACCGCCCCACGGAGCGGGTCACCCTGGGTGCCCTGCGCTTGGGCTGGCTCCAGAGCAAACACACATAACCCAGTACAAACACATCCAACCAAATGGGTTATTTGTTTTTCCGACCACAGCTATATTAATACACCTTTGTCTTCCTAATTATAAAATTGCAGGGCAGCGGGTATTGCGGGCGGTGCTGCTGGCAGCAAGCACTGAGGGGGTGCAGGCAGGAATATAATTCTACAATACAAATCCAAGCAAGACAGGACTTATTTGCTGTGCAGGATTGTGTTCTAACCTTAATTACAGGGCTGAATGTGTCCCTTGTAGAACTTTGCTCATCTTTGATGGCGTTTTACCATGGATCTTTAAAATTAATTGATAAAATTGGTTTACAATTACAAATCTCCACAACTCCAAGCAAATGTTATTACTTCCTCAGGTTGACACCTGCCTGATAAGCGAATCTCAGCAAACAAACCCAAGTTTGAGCCAGCCTAATACACACATAACAGCAGAGTGAAAAAGATGCAAATAATTTTGGCGCTCCACGAAGACAAATTCATCGGCAGGGTAACAGGTCGGTGCCAGTCTAACATCTGAGCGTCACATGGTTATAAGTTTTTCCAACATTGTTATTCCCAAAATAAACTTGTTATAACTGCAAATTCGCTTTATCAATTAAGGCAGCTCGGCTGCATATGCTGATATCAAGCTAATCAGCAGTATTGCTAACGCTCCTCTTTGCAATCAGGGTGACTCGAGTGCGTTCAAGCTGTTGCTGAAACAAACAGAAAATACAGAGGAGCCTTCAGCCACACTCATCACTCAAGCTCAGTTTTAGCTAATTCACAGAATTTGCAGAGCTCCTTCTCCAGAAAACCACTGTACAGGGCACAGAGATGGATACCCCTTTGGTCATACTTAAACTAAACTTCCAGAATTTATATTTTCCTTCCTGAACTCTTTCTTTCAATTTGTTTTTTTCTGGAATATTGGAATAAAAGAGCTATTCTGCCTAAGTAGACTTCAGTTCCAGGGGACTATTTACAGCTGGCATGTACTAGAATGGCAGCTAAATTTGAGTAAAGATGGAGCAGGAAAATCAAGAACTCACAGCTTGTTCCTATCAGCCTTCTTGTGTTTCTATTCTTGCTGGAAATTAGGCTCACCAGACAGCCTCGCCATAAAAGCAACAATTTGTCACATTCTTCCTTTCACAATATTTCAAGTTTCCAGCAGAAAGCACTGTCATACGCCTGACATCCTATAACCTTGTTCCTATAAATGGCACGCTAAAGCAAAATAAATTCCACAGGGGGCATTTTAATTTCTCTCCAAGCCTGATGCGTAAATTATTAACCTAGACCTTTACCTTATTATGAAATTGCAATGATAAAGGAGAATATAAGAAGTCATTTATGTTCATGACACAAACTATGTAAATATATATATATAGAGAGAGAAACTTCTCTTTGCTGGATGTTGATGAAGAGGTGAAAATGATCTGGACCGGTACTACAAAGAGGAGGGTTCTTAATGGCAGTTCAAAGTGTATCAAAACTGACAGTGTTTGGATCGTGCTATTTTTATACAAGTGAAAAAAGCCAGACTTGACCACATCAGGGGACAAAGAGACGATGATAACCAAGGAGGTTTTTCCTAACTATGGGCATGTCACAATGAGACATATAATTTAAAAACATTTATATACTAAGAAAATATGAGCCTGCATGGGGCCAAGAATAAAGCATGTGCTCTCAAGGCCGAGAATAGCTCTAGAATGCTTTTAGAGTATGCGTGAAGAGGGAGCTTTTTTCTTTCTATTATTTTGTTGGAATATAAAACATCAACAATATATCCTGAGGGGAAGATTTAAAAAAGCATCTTTTTCTTTTTCTTACTTCAGTTTTAACTAAAAAAACATTTTTGAAGGACAGTAATGATGAAATTACAGTAACTACAGTGGGGAAATGGGACCCTTAGAAGATATTGCCCCTCAAGACAGCTCTTTGGCTCAAAAACACCATTTTGCAGCTACCTCAAACTCCACCCATGCACCCTGAAAAGACGAGGCAACGTTCAGGACAATCTGCAGTACTCCCTCATGCAAAGCTGATTCCATTTCCTGCTCAAATGTAGCCTAAATCAGAAGAAAAAGCCACCACTTTAACAAAACCCTTGTCACACAAGCTGAGCACTGACGATCAGAAGTCCTGCCAGTTGTTTCGAGCACAGGATGCTCCTGGGGAACGTCACCCACTTCCAGTGTTTCTCGTTTATGGATGCCTTGGCGTTGTCTCAACGCGGAGACTCTCCCGTGCTCTCCGGTTGCGAACAGCAGCTGTCTCCTGGAATACCTGCGGTGTGTCATTCCTGGAAAGCTTGTGCTGGGACAGCCAGACCACCTACCAGGATGAACTGCTCTCATGCATCTCCACATCAATATCTGTCTTCTCGCTGATGCTTTCCCGGGTCTGAAGCTACTCTACACAAGCTGCTCTGCCTCATGTATCTCTGGAGTCACCCAAGATCCTCCTCCTGCTTTTGTTTAATACTTTCTACACATTTGCCTGCCATTCTGAAAAATATAGCAGGACTTTTGCCTGTTGTTAATGTTAAAAAATAAAGTGCATGATGCTAATAGTGCTCTTGGAGACGAGGTCTGTGTGTATGTTTTATCCTGACAGTTGCTCTTGTCAGTAAGATGGAGAGAAAGGGAAATGCTGCCTTCCACATGAGGCGAATAGACATACAAGGCACCGCAAGTACCATTCCCATGAAGAATAAATCCACCTTTTTGAATTAAAATGCAGTTTTTGATTAAGGGCTCTCCAATTTCTAGACATTCCACTTGCAATACGTTACTAACATTCTTCATGAAAAGCAACATTTAAAAATGAATGTAGACAAAAAGTAAATGCTCAACAAAAGTACTATGGAAAATTTTATCCAGGTCTATTTATATGGCCCGGATAGTTGATAGTTGTTTTATATGATAGTTGTTTAAATAGAACTGTTCAAATGTGGGCAGATGCACCCACTTCTCCCACTCTCTCTTTCCACATCTAATATTCTGTGTGAAACTTCATACATGTGTGAAATATTTATGAAAAGAAAAATAAGACATACAAAAGTTAAAGAACTAATGTAACATCACTGTAAAAGTTTCATAGAGCATTGACAATGTGGTATTCAAAATGGTGATTTATTTGGGCCTTGTGAACCTTAGCTCATGAATTTCAGAATGCGATGAATAAATACAAATCTATTTACTAAAATCCAAGCTTAAACAGTCATATCTCAGTTGTTTCAGTCTTTTTTTTTTTTAAGACAGAATGGCGAGGTACTTATTAGTCATCTTCTAGTCTTTCCTATATTCTGGAATCATCTGCCCATCATGACTTCTAGTGCTTTGCCTGTCCAGTACTTTAAAAAATCATGCCAGAAATGTGAGAATAAAGTCCAGCACCTCAGGATTTCCACCTACGTCAGATGTGTTTCATTTCATGCTCCATTTCAGTTTGCAGAAGTTTTAGAACGCACAGGCAAGAAATATTAAAAGAACATCTCAGAAAGCAAGACACGGAATAAATTTGAGTTGGCAAAAATGAGCTCAATTTCAATCACTTACTGATATGGTTTGTGGATGCGTCTGATGTATTTAAGCTCTGTTTTGAACGGACAGATCTACTTCTCTCAATCTCACCTTTAGCGGCACTACTTGCATCAGAATGGCGAAGTTGGTGAGGTGGTTGCAGAGACACACCGAGTAGTTGAGGTCCCCGCTCTCACGCACGCAGCCTTCGTTGGACCAGACACCAATTCCACTGCTGCAAAACACACAAAAATGGAATTGAAATAAGTTTTATTTAGGTTCTTTCGGCATGCATTGTATTATAGAGAAGAAAATTAGGGCTTGAAGGCCATCTTAGGTTGGTATATCCACAACATTTTTCATGTATTCATCATGAAAATAATCAAGGAAAATGTCAGGAAGAGGGTCCAAATGCACTCCTATGAGAATGACACGGTAGATTTCTTTCCACCTTTATAACCAGTGACTGATAATTACATTTCTTGATAATACTGTGCAACCCATTCATGGCATTTCACCTAGCCCCAAATTTTCTATATTTTGAGAACTGTGAAAACATTGTATCAAGTGAGTTAATAATCTTGCAAAGCCAAAGAGTGTCATATCTGTTGTCTTACTCCCTGTCCCATTTACCTGTTAAAATAGGTAATTTAGACTGAGCCTGATTTCTAGTGACATGATTTCCGTGTCAGCTGCTCTTTGTCACCTCATCCTGGAGGGCATCAAGGAGCAGCTCCTGCACTACTGAGAACACAGCTGCGCTGGCCATGTGGCCTGGTCCTGGGTGCAGAAAGGTGATTCTCACTGGTTGCCTCTTTTCAGAGCCAGAAATTTGGGTTTCCTGGGAAATACTGCACGGACACAACCCAAACAGAAGCCCTGCGACACAGCAGGGATGTGGAAGGCGCCCTCAAACCCATGGGAGCTCCATGAGATCAAGTCCCACAGGTTTCCCACCCTGGCTGACTTCACAACTGACTATTTATTACTTTTACTATTATTTTAGGTCCTGAAGCTAGACAAATGATCTGTAATTTTCTGTGTCTTTATTTCAAAGTCAGGTATTACCTCACCCTTCGGGACCAACTTGAGCTCCCAAAGAGCATCTTTCATAGGTCAGAAACAAACTGTTTATTGCTTAACTACTACGAAGCAGGGAACAAGAGCATCTTGACACAAATCACGCTCATTTGGAAGGACAGATTTCGTATTACAGCTTCTATCCTGAGGCAGAGCCTCAAGGGCTCAGTCCCCAGTGGAGCAGGATACGGGAACAGCGCCCCAAGCACATTAAGAAGCTTCAGCGAAATCTGTTTCTAATTTATCATAATTTGTGAGTAACCATAACAACAAGTAACTTCAGGCAGCTGGGGCAGTTCAGAGTGCTTGAAACAAAACTTCAGTGTAACAATTACACTGACTTGCTGGGTAGGAGGGATCACACCACTACAAACCATCTCCATCAATTAAGCTTATGCTGTTACATAAATTTTTAATCCTCATGAAATTCAAAATTCTCCATTTGTATTCTTTTTCAGCTAAATCAGTAAGAGCAGCATTCTTGGAAATCAGGAACACATGAAATATATTCACAGCTAAGTAATAGCTGCTGTTTTTGCATAATTCCTTTTTTTCTCTGGTGAAATTTAGGGTTATATTTATTTACTTTTTATTCTGTTTTGCATTCAGGGTCATAACGTTTCTGCACAAAAACTCACAGTTCTAGGATACTACGAGGAGGCCCCATTCTCCTCTTGAATTTTATTGTGGATCAGGCACAGATCCAGTGCAAACAGCGGCTCTGCTGGCGGGATGCCAGCTGCAAAGAGCCAGTCCCCTGCCCAAATGGACACACTCACAAACCGTTATGAGTGTGATCAGCATCAGGTTGCATTTTGGATGTGATTCCAAAATCTTTCAGTCTCTCAATCATGTACTTAACAAAGAGTCATTGAATAAAAACTCCCTGTTTACAGTAAACGGTGACTATGAATTGCATTTGTTGTAAACACTTCATTATTAGGGCTTCATTAACAATTTTAACAATTTAACAATTTTGAGGATCAAAGAGTACAAGAAGAAAGGAGGTATCATCTAGGATGGCAAAATGTGTGCAATCAAATTAAAGAACTTCAAATTATGTAACGTACCTGTAGTCCAGGAATGCACAGTAAAGATGGACTTTGTTGCTCTTATTTGCTGCTAGGCTATATTGTTTAGAAGTCTGAAAGAAAGAAAAGATATGCCCTGAATAAATTGTAATAAGAACAAGAATCTGCTTTCAACTTAACTAGTTCAATTTCTTATTATTCTAATAGCTTCAAAAGATTTATTCTAGATTAACAGGCAAAAAAAATGAAAGCAAAATTTATCAGTCTTTGTGGCTCCCAAACAGGCAAAGACCGGTATTTAGTTTTAATTTTACAAACTAAGATTAGGCTCATCTCTCTTTCAGTGAAATCATTGTCCCCTGTGAGAAAATGGCAAAACAGGACTACTTATTATACACTCATGTAAACATGCACATCAATTTTTGCAGGACTGGAACCTTATTCTTCAGCATATATTTGGCTTCTTTGAGTTTTGTCTTCATTAAGTAATAAAAATCTCACATTTTAGGAGCGAAAACACTGAGAACACCCACAAACATTTTCTTTCTACAACAGTGATTACTTTTAAATATACAATCAAACTGAAAGACCAATGCCATAATCCAAGATTTTATTTTAACAGACCTTGGCTTTACGACCACCACATTTTTATCTTCCATGAACAGATTAAGCCATTAACTCCGTCTTTGCCATTCAGAAAGGTCTGACACCCTGTTCTCTGCTGTAACACCAGTTTCGTGACAAAATAGTTTGTATGATATCGGAGGGGAAAAAGCAGAAGTAAAAACCTTAAAACATGAAAACCAAAGGATTTTTACGATCCATTCTTCTCTTTTCTCTCTCTATATATCAATAAAGTCTACACTGTGTTACATGCTACGTTAATTCCATTTGTTTAATTGCAGGAGTCTTCAGCATAAAGAAATCAGTGGGGAACTAAGAACCTCTGGACCATTACAACACAAGGACAGTGCTGTTGAGCCATTATATCACCAACACTCTCATGTTTTAGTGAAAACAAACAAACAAACCAACCAATGCTACACACCATGCTGCAACTCGAGGAAATATAAGAGTTCTGATGCAATTTTTCCATCCCCTCTCCCACGGGCCCAGCAGCGAAGTACCAGGCACAAGGTAGCACGGCTCCCTCCTTGCTAGTGATAGCAAAGCAGTTCTGCCTGGCACAGGACGCTCACACTGGATTTCCCCACACTTGGAGCAGCTATGCAGTAGATAAGCCCATTTATTAATTTGTTCTAACTCATATCTCTGGATTATACAATGGAATTTTCCTATCTGCTTGAGCAACAGCTCGTCAAAAAATTCCTAGCTCCTTGACTGATCCTGGATACCTTGTTTTCCTCCCATCTTAAAAACAACTAATACTGCAAACCAGGTACTCGCAGAAGCACAGCTTAATGAAGAGATGATATTGTTACTTATCTGCTAAGGGTTTTTATCTCCTCTTTGGTTCTAGCCAGATCCTCTAGCCTTTTCCTGTGAGGGGAGCAAGTAAACAGTGATCTGAGGAATGGGAGACCCAAATCTAGTGTAGCTGGATGCAGAACTGACTGCTGTCTCCTGGTGATGATCATATGACAAAGTGGCGCCTTCGTGTTTTAGCCAGTTAACTGGCTATATTGTACATATTTGTAATTAAAGCGGTGTGGTCTGGTGGCAGAATACCATGAAAAATAAATGGATAACTCTACTAACATTAATCTTAGTTACTTCTAAACTCCTAGGTGAAGACCACCGCTTTAGAAACTAATCCATAACCCACAGCTGGAAAAATGCCTTCAGTGCCTTCAGTTAGCCTAGCTTCACTGGCAGAGTGCGTTTTGTTTCACCAGCAGCAAGGACATGCAGCATAATGTGTGCCTGTTTTGCTGTACAACGTTAGCCCATCGTGTCTACAGCTCTCCTGAAGAAAGCGACTGAAAGGATTCAGCCCGTCAGTTTGTATTACAAATTACTTCACTTGTGTGACAGACAGACGTACAGTGGCTGAGAGACAGAGACAGGAGAGGTGCGGTAACAGCACCCAGGATCACACAATAACCATCGTTTCCTATTTGCAAGATACTTCTAGATGAATCTTGATTCTTAATACACTAATGGGAAGGGCACAGGGTCGGGTTGGAATGAGATGTGCACTTCAGCTGTGTATCTTTTAACACAAATAAAAGCCAGATGTATGTTTTACCATCAATTAAATGTCTCTGGCAGTGGACAAATTATTGTTTTTCTCTGCCTTTTACTCTAAACACAGATGTCACTCATTAGATAAGGAGCTACACCAACTGAGGCTGTATAATCACTGGATTATGTGCTGTTCAGAAGTTTCTGTATATCCACACGGGAAAATAATAGATATATAATGTTTTTAAAAGAAGAATAAATGACATTTTGTCAATTTAGTTCTCTTTAGAGAATATATTCCATATTTTAATACAAACAGAGTAGACTCCAATAAGAGTTTACAGTGCCAGTCATGGTAATGGTATCTAACAACTCACCTTCTTAGACCTCATTGAAGTTCTACTAAAAACTGCCATTAAATTAGAAATTGCCATATATAAGGAACTGGCAACAGCAGGGAATAAACCTTCACTGATCTTCAATGGCTCAAATGGCTTCAATGGCCCATTGATCTATGAAAAAACAATCTACAGTGTCTCAATACTGCATTTCTTAAGATTGAGCTCATCTATGATCTGGATCCCATAGGCACTGAGGGTATTGATTTAATGACACTGATAACAGACAGCTTAATATACAAGGAGGCTTTTACACTAAAAGATTAAGTCATTTGGGTGTTTATAAAAGCTTACAAAAGGAAAGTGCATGCAGTTTTTAGTACAGCGGAGAGGGAAATTACAGGATCACCACGTAATCTAGGTTCTATATATGAATTCTCCTTTCTCTCAGTTCTTTACATGAGTTCTTTTGCATGGAGAGGGATACTTTTCTGCAAGAAAATATGTGTTAAATGAAGTAAGAGCCAGGAAACTGGTCAGCAACAGCCAGGAATGCAACCCATGTCCATGCCTGTTTGATGGAGCAGGCAGCTTGTGACTCTCTACTCGTGTAACAACATAGCTGCTCCGCATCCCTTACACTAGACACTGGCTCTTGTTAATTAACTAGACTTTCAAACAAGAATTCAAGCCTCATTGTATCTGTTGAGAGCATATAGAGTATATGCATGGATATTTGCTACTCACAGTTGCGTGAACTAGGCACAAGGCCATGGTTAGTGGTGGAGGACGCCCAAGCAAGGGGGACAGGGGGCTGAAATGCCTGCTGGAAACCTTCAGAAAAACCGAGTTGCAGGAAATGTCATGAACACAATTGCAGGAGAAAAACAGCCAGCTGCTCCCATGGAGAGTCGCCAAGAAAGAGGAGCCAAGCACAGGGTGGGGTGAACCTCTCTGAGATTAGCTTGTTTCTGCTCTCCTCCCCTGAATTCAAAAAGCAAACAAATCCTTAGCTCCATAGTGAGCTCCTCACCCTCCATGAAGCGAGGAGGGTGTGCACCTTCCAACTCAGTGGATAATTTCGTCATATGTGGAGAAAAAGAATGTGGCCCAAATCTGCCACTGATGTAAACTCTGTAGCTCAGTCCAAGCCCAGTGAGTTAGATGCTGAACTTCTGATCTTCCAAAGTTGATAATTTACCCTACTGATATCAGTTTGGAGTTGTCTCTGCTTATAAAATACAACATTTTGTTGAATTAAGGGGTTTTGAAGTCCTGCTCAGTTTGTTTCCAAGAACAGCCTAGATTATTCTGGAGGGGTCAAGAAAAGGCACCAAGACAAGGCCAGTCTCTTGTGAGTAAGCGTGTGTCTCCTGTGCGGTTCACAGCCCCGCTGAGCTAGTTGTACAGGTCCAGGAATCAAAAGTCTGTTTGATTCTAACTCACAGTTTAAACTAGAGACTAAATTTCTGCTTATAGTTTAAAGATTGCCTATTCTCACAGTGACCTCTTCACTGTTAGTGTGACTTAATCAATCAGGACTGTGTGATCTCTTGACTTTCCTTTCCCTCTTATACAAACTATTTCTTCTAATTACCTAGAAATTTTAAACTTAAAATGCAAAGAAAGAGCAGAGAGAGAGAGAGAGAGAAAGGAGAAGGATAACATTATTACTAATAACAATAATAGTAATAAAACATGGTCCATAGTTCCTCCAGCTCCTGGGCGCTAAATACCATAAAAGTTATTTTTTCCCAAGACTGCTGAAGCAAAATTGCTGAGCTGTTGAGCAATTTTGGCAATGGAAACTGACTGCAGCCTTTGAGTTAAAATTATAACCTCCCTAAACACATATGTACAGCTTCCAAATGGCTTTAATTTAATGTCTAAAACATCCCCACCCTCACATAGGAGATTCTGTCACTTCGGTCCTTCAGGCAGCCAGCACAGCCCGTCAGTGGGTCAGCACTGAGCACAATGCACCTTCCTTAGGCTCATACGCCACAGGGACAACGTCCTCTAGGGACATGTTTTTCATTCATTCCTGAATTCCAGAGATCTCAAATATGTAATGATCTCTTTCTCCCATTTTCCCTTCTCTTGGCTTGGGCGCACTGGGGCATGGTGAGTGTTTTGCATGCATTAGTTAACACCGGGGAGTGACGAGCAGCTACATGCCAAATTCTTTCAGCCAAAACTATTTCAGCCACGGTACTGCAGTGCAAAACCATGCCAAACTCCCATTGACTGCAATTTGGATTAATAATGCTCACAATATTGTTGTAAATCATGGTAATAAATGGAAAGCTCAGGAAGACTGAAATACAACCACGGAAAGAAGATGGTTCATTTTCATCAGAGATGCATAGAGCTGGCTTCCAGGGTAGCCTTGCACAAATAGAAACTGCAGGGTAAGGACCTTTACGATTCAATTTGGGCAGCAACCAAGGTACATCAGTAAATATTTGATGTTTAAAATTCTTAAATGCCAGTCAGTGAGAAATGAGGCCCAGCAGGGCAGCCGTTCCTTATGTGAGTACCAGTAAACACAGATTGAACTGATGATCTGTATCAAAAGCTGCTTTAACGTTTAAGCGAGAAAATGATTTCTCATGTCCCTTCAAGCACAGCTCTATTCCAAAGAATGACAAAGGGAAAATATTGATCTTATTTCTCTAGAAATATACTCATTCAATTAATTAGTTAGTAGCAATCACCTGATTTTGGTATGTCCTTAAACAAATACGTTCATAATGTACTAATTTTTTTTTTAAGCCCTCAAATCCAGCCTGTTATTTAGATGTCTGAGGAGGAACTAAGGATTACAAAGTTAAATCAGTGATACTGAAACACCTGGGACTTGCTCCAGCAAGCCAATTCAAACAGGAGAGCAAACACAAGCTTGTTTTTTCCTGCATATTATTGATAGAATCATTAATGTAGAGCCAAGGTCATCACAAAGCCTGGGACACCACATCGCTTTGAACCAACCGGGGGCACCACCTCCAACGAGTTATTATCCATCCCAAACTAATGAAAGCAATCTGGCTTCAAACGGGTCTAATTTAAATCAGGTAATTTAACGTGCATGCTATTTTGCTCGAGGTGCCCACACTGAAGCAGTTATTCATTACTTAAAATATATTATTTTGTTTTCATGCAATGCTACTACAGACCTCTTATTGCAGAGAAAGGATGTCTAAGTGGGGCCATGCAGAGCTGTTCTGATCTTCCCTTCTCCCCTCTCTTCCTGAACACTCAGGGCTGCCAAAACCTTATTGCTAAGAGGAAAAGAGCCTGTCTTGACTGTCAGAGCCCTGTAACAGTTTGCTGGATGGACACATAAAAAGTACAAGGAAATCCCTTCTTCTTCCCATCCGTAGACACACCTGGAGTTAACCGAGAGGCAGTAAACGCAGAATCCGGGGGCTGCTCTTCTCTAATCAGGATGCCATTTATATCCTTTGCACTGTGATCTTTTTATTACATTGCAGTTAAATGGTCCAGGCTGGAAATAATCTTTCAGCACAGACGATACAGAGCCAAAACTACAAAACTACCTCAAATCTGGGCTTTTGGCCTGGTTCTTCCACAAAGTCATCCTGTGAGATTTTACTTGCCAAGGTTGGCTTGTCCCGTCCTTCCTGTGGTTCACGTCTGCTCTGGCACTCTTTGAAAACAGTATTTTTATGTGAATAAAGTCAAATATTTATAAGGCTGTCTGTGCAGCCCATTTACCACCCGCACAGTGTTCTAGTCACATAAACTGCTGAGAGTTTACTAGGTTTTTTGGATAGGTGAATGAAATAGCAATAATCTTCCCCCATCCTTATTACAAATATTATAGTAAAGTTGATTTTGTGGTCATTTTGGTAGACATTCATGATAATTTTCCAACACTATTTAGTGAAGAGGATGACAATCTCTTTTGTTAGAATTTTTCATTTCCTTTTTCTCTTCCATTTTCTGCTACTCTGCATTATTATATTAAAAATGCATTGCTTTTATAAAATGAGAAGCAGATGTTTCTTCTATACACACTTTTTAATCCCTTCTATTTTATTTAGAATGTGTGAAAGAACCTCTAAAGGGAAACAAGCGTGATGGATATTGAAAAGTCTGTTTAAAATTTCACATATTTTTTAATCCAACAGAACCATAATGAAAGACTCAAACAGAACTTTTTTCTTCACACCTACAGTATTTTAATACAGGCAGAAATATTTCTGCTTGCAGTACAACTATCCAGGCCCAGTGAAGTGCTCTGTAAAGGGGAAGCAGTATCTAGGCAATGACAAGCAATATGACAGGGACCAGAAGGCAAGCAAAAAGCACAATCCCATGGAGGGCTGTACAGAGGAGAATCAGTTTTAAAAATACTTTTCTTATTAGGAAATATTTCCACAATTCTTAGTTTCCAAAACAACGCTTAGACTTCTCATCCTTAAGGCATTTTTTTTTTAGAAGAGAAACGTTTGCATCAGATGAGAACCATTGAGGATGCCCAGATTTACCATTTAAACTGTGATCACGATCCACAATTCCCATGTCACTGGAGTAGACAAAATTTAAATCAGCAAAAAGAGGAATTGTGAGAACTTTGCACTGAGGGCTACGTGGTGCATGCGCTTTGCACCATCATCCACACCACCTGGGTTAAGAGGGCTTGGAAATGGAGACCTTAACAGGACAAGACTCAGATTCCCGCAGGAAAACATCATCCGTGTCCTAGACAAGACATGTTGGACCTTCTGATAACCAGATTTCACAGGGTCCCAGCAGAAACCCCTAGGAACAGCCGCCGATCCCTACGACTGAATTCAAACTGTGCCAAATTCAAGGCTCGCTGCACTGCTGGGATCCAGGTTTAACTTTTCCTTTGCCAATTCACAAACGAAGCCTGGATTAGCAAGCATCTCTCTAACCTACAAGATCAAAAGCCATAATCAAAAGAGGAATCAATCAATACTTACTCATATTTATATGACAGAGATTTTATAGAATATTTAGGTAATTTCTCATACAGGGAGCCACAGTGGTTAGCCCAAGACAGACTGTCAAGTAAAGAATCAATATGTATTGCCTTTTCTAAAGAGGAGAAAAAATGACAAATTCTTCATAATTTCCCTATACAACAAACACCAAATAAAGCCTTTGTCCTTACTTTTGAAGGGCTCTGACAGCCTGGAGCAGTGAAACATTAAAATTTTATCTTCTCTGCATGATGTTAATAGGAATAATGGAATTTTTATGGTATCACTGGGAATAATGTATTTATATTTCTTATAAAGACATCAGTGCCCTCCATTTCACCTGCAAGTTCAAAATTAGCTATAGGGAGGGGATGACTTTGGGAGTCTGGAACTGCTGGAATTGCACTTTGGTTAAATCCTGCTGGGTGAGCAGGACAAGACCACGGGAATGGGACACAACAAGGGGACACAGCTGCTCATGGTGGGGTTTTCTGAACCTCCTTTGCAATCCCAGTAAAATCAGCAAGATTTTGTCCAAGAGTTATAGAAGTTCAGTCCTGCCTCCCAAATACGTATGTACAAACCAGCACAAATGCATAAACAAGGGCTCAGCAACACAGTTTCATCTTAGTGAGCACAGAACTAACACTGCTGCACCAAGAGTTAGGTGTGGACTTTCAGGGCCAAAATGATTCTAGTAAAATATGGGAAAACATTTACCATTCAGTAGTCTTGTTGCTAATATTTTTTACATATTTACATATTTACAATATTTTTTGTTGCTAAAATTTTTTTACAAGTTTTTGTGTTAGCATTTTCCATTCTCATGAAAATCCCAGCTGCAGAGACATTGCCTCTGAAATGCAATGCTGCACATTCCTTGTGCATTATATGGGGCAGGCTGGGTTTGATACTGACTCTTTCAGCCCTTGCACCCCTTGCCTGCTGCTGATCATCGCTTATCCCTTCCCCGACTCCGCTAATCCGTGGGGAGAGGGTGGACCAGGCGGTCAATGGAAGTAACGAGCTATAAATAATGACGGAGCAGGACAAACATTCCAGCTGCAGAGTCACAGCCATGACAAAGACCTTCGGAAAGAGGCAGCACACAACCTCTATGCTGATGCTGGTGTAACCCTCCTGGAAAACATTACAAACAGCATCTGCTTGCTTCAGGCCCCAAATATTCAGCATTTCTAGGTGAGATAAGGGAATATTCATCCTGTGTAATCAAAAAATCACTTGGGTGCAGGAGACTTGGTTTTATTCCTCAATGTGTTTTCACCATGTGACCTTTTGCACATCACTGTGCTGCATTCCACATTTGTTATCCTGTGTTTCATTCCGCATTTGTTATCCTACCTATCCGGACTGTAATGCGACAGGCTAAACTACACCTCCTGCAGCTTGTTATGCCTTCTGCCCTGGGAATCCAGCTGTAAAAGACAGTCTAGAATCGTTGTAAAAGACAATACTATGAAAAAACAGCCCGATATCATGGAGACCCCTGTGAATTCCCCTGCCAGGGGAATGTGATGCACGTGACAGGACTCACGCGAGCTCCCTGCATACAGGTGAACCTGGTTTTTTGCTCCTACCAACCTCCATCCCTCAAAATTCTAGCTGAGGTCTCAGCTCTTCCTCTTAAACCATCTGGCAAAACTGGAGGGTTTGTAGTATCTTACTGATAAGGTTCATGCAAACTGTTCTCATCCGAGAGCAGGTTTCGTGTACCCATGCAATGTAAGTCTTGCTAGCACCTAAAAGAGAAATCATGTTTTTCATTTTTCCTTTTCCAGCCCACACACTCCCACAGCTTCCTATGTTTCAGCCCTAGCAAACATATGACCACAGGGTCAAACTAATCTGGAAACAAAACAATAACCCTGGCAAAAGAAATGCAAGATTTTTATATCACAATAATAAGCTGAAACAGCCCATAGCATGATCACAAATCAAACTGTGCAGAGTTGCACTGCTCAGATACAGCCCCAGTTTGCAGCAGACTGGTGGATTAATCCTTCCTGGGACAAGAACCGTGCTCTGCAATGCTACCTGACCCCGCAGCCCCGCTCATGGACTGTATGAAAGACTATGTGTTCTCAGACCTTAATATCCCATTAAGATATTATGCTTTCCTGACTAGATCTTTTGAGGATTAAGCTCACTATTTTTCATTGCTTTGTTTTTTTTTTCTTTTCATTGTGGAAAAAAAAAACCCTCTCAATAACATTCACATCTTTCTTCCTCCGATTTGAATCTTTTCTCCCATTCCTCTACATTTGCCAAATATGAGTTGTCTCTTCATCTGCTGCATGAACGAGGCTAAAATTCACATGGCTGTTTAGTTTAGTGTCATTTTTCATTCTCAGCAAATGTTGGGGTGTCAGAACTATTTGATTTGTGCATCAGCCACATGCAGCGAATTGGGAACCACTCGGGAACTAGGCCTGGTCCATTAGCTCCAGCTCCACAGTTGAGTACTAAGAGACAAAGCAACTGAAGTCAGTTTTAAAATCAGAAATTGCAAGTTAGCGGGGTTTATGTATATCTCTATGTGTTCACTGTGATGTACATCTCAATGGGAATTTTGTCACTGCTACAGGAATAAGGGATACATGACTTTTCTGCAACCTAATTGAAGTAGGGGTGTTTTAAAGCAGGGATTTTCAGTATGGGATTTAAAGGAGCTTTAAACCACATCTTTTTAACAAATTTCTTGTAAAACAACCTGTATGTGACATGTCTATAACTTTAACAGAGGGATGACTACTGCACCTATGTCAAGCCACCTTTTCTCCTCTTCCAACCTTTAAATATTTTGCCTCTTTTTGCTGGTAGCAGCTTTTCCTCACTGCCCAAAGCAGCAACAGGCCAGGGCAGCCCAAATCCCTCTTCCTCAAGCCCAGAAGACACACAGAAAGCCGCGGGGATACTCCTGGGCATCCGGAGTGCCGAGGCATCCCCTGCAGTAAATCCCAACATCTCCCAAGCTACTCAGCTCCCAGCTCGTGCTGTTTGTCTGGAACTCATTTTTTCCATGCGAATCCCGCAATCGGCCACGGGTCCCTCTGGAAGCTGATCTAATGGCTTGAGGAATGCGGCCGCAGTGACGAGAGCCTGGCAGGGCTTCCCGCGAACCTCCCCGCTCGCTCCTCCATCCCTCGGCGCAACGGCTCACAGTGGGCAGATGCTGAGGGATGTTTAGTTCCCCCTTCGCTGCACATGCTGTTACAGCCCCTTCCTCTCTCCTCCTTTCGCTCCAGTGAAATGTCACTGTTTCGTAACGCGGATTTTTAGGCCTCTCAACAAGCGGCGGAGGCCAGTGGTTAAACAGCATAACTGTGCACGCATTCCTGTGACACAGCCACCCTGCGAAGCATCATCGCTCTTCCTTACTACTCCTCAAATGCGCTGTATAAACACGGGAAATGCTTTTATATTTAGTAGAACCATCATCGCCGGCAAGCACAAATGGCTGACTGCACCATTTAATTTGCTAGGATAATTCTATATAGTTTCAGAAAAAAAAATCACACGCCAAAAAGTAAAGCCCTTCAGCAAACTGATGCTCAAGAAGAGCTTTAAGGAACTCGGAGGCACCTATTCTGCTCTCACTAAAGTAGTAGGGAGACTCTCAGTGACTTCAGTGGTGCAGGGCACCACATTCCTGCTCCCCTGTGAATAAAAACACTTAAAAAAAAGGAGCATCAGTTGTAGGAACACAATGTCTCAGAACATTACAGCGACTATTTCAGTCCCTTGACTGCTTGTTCAGGATGCTTTATGCCACAGAGCATGGACATTTCTTTCCTTTCCAGAACATTTTATTTTTGGAAACACTCATATTAGTGTGCATGGGAATGTTGCCAATGGGCCACACTTCCAATTAAGACCTCTTTTTTATAGTTTATGAATACTTTCATAAATGGCTTAGCCTCAAGAAATAAATGTATTCTTTAATAAATGGCTTGCCACAGAATTCAAGTAGGTCTAAAGATTCCTTATAACTGGTGTTTATAAAACTAAGACCTTTCAGTATGCTTATTACCAACACTGACACATGCTGCTCATGTCTATCTCAAGTCCATGTCATCCAATGCTCATTCAGATTCCTAAATCTCCCTTGACCACTTCCTTAAAAAGCAGTTAATCACAACAGTGTGGTTAGTTTCTTGAGACTGTTTTCTTATGCAGATGAGAGGTTCTTCCACAAACACTTGTGGTAATTCAAAAACATGTAATTTTAAAAATTGAGAATAGGAGAAATAGGAAAAACAACCTTTCCTGGAGATGCATTATTTTTTTTCAGCACAATAATAGTTATCAGGAACATCAATGTTTTAGACAGAATTCTTGGAATACCCTGCACACAAAAGGCTTTGCTGGAGTTAGCAGAAAAATAAAACACAAACAGCATCAGAAAACTGTTCTATTAGGGCACAATTTACCTAGTGGTGAACACAATCACTAGTAGGGTATAGTCCAGGTTATGCTCACTAATAGTCAGGATTAAAACAGCCCTAGGAATCAACACAAAAAAGGGAATATAATTTGGATGCAAACTCTGTGTTTAGGGGCTGGTCTCCTAGTGTTGTGCGGGATCAACGAGCAGCAGAGCCTGGGGAAGGGAATGGAAAGAGAGGACAAGGGAGGGTCAAAGGAAATCTCCCTCTTTCTTCCCCTTGACCTCTGAGATGTGTGACTGTATGAGCGTGCCATGTAGCTAAGGGTGCTTCACAGTGAAGAATAAGGAAAATAACACTTTCCAAAGGAGCAAAAGCACATCTGAAACCTTCCTTGCCGACAGGATGAACACTGGTGCCTCACAACAGACCTCGGTGCTACCCCGGACACATTGGGTATCGTTTGAGTGAGATGACCCAGTGCACGCAGGAGGGCAGAGAACAGCTCAGGGAATCCTCAGAGCACTCACAGGATCACTGCAGGACTTCAGTACCTCAGCAAGACCTCTTATTTCATTTTTATATAGCAGTGATTCGTCTCTGTTTATTCCCCTTCAGCGGAATATCGATCCAAGCGTCCTGCTTCTCTCCACAGTCTGCTCCCATTTCTCATTCTCTGCTGCAGCAAATTCTCCCACATCCATCCACGCTCTGCCTCAGGAGGGCAGGAGCAGCAACGGGATCGCAAGGCCACATCCAGGGGCTCAAGCCCATCAGAATGGTCCAGGAACATGCAACTCCAATGGTGCTGTTGGTAACAGGAGCTTTTACTAATCTGGTCATCAAAGATGTTCATCGTGAGATTTTAATACATTTTTTTTGGATGTGGTTTTATAAACCAACTGGTCTTAGCCATGCTCAGTCTCTCTGTGTTGCACTGGATCCCTAAGGAGCTTGCAGGGAAGCAGAGGCTCTGAGAGCCCTTCAGAGGCACCTGATCACCCACAACCATCGAAGCTCTGTTACTCGCCTCATTTCCCCATAAATCAGCAAGTGTCCGTATGTCCCAACCTACGAAGTGACCGTCATTACAGGATTCATGGCTCGATCCCAAACCTACTTATGCCGGTTGTAGCCTTTCTTTGGATTTTAAGGAGTTTTGGATCACGGTCTCCACTACAAAGCCAAGACAATTCCACATTAGCACCCTCAGAGGCTGCAGATACGGCCAGATTTCATTACTCGCGAGTGCTGCCAGTGCAGCAAGAGCCCAGTCTCTTCTCCAGAACCGAAACCCTTCACAGCACTCAGGGGTGGCTTCCAGGCTGTGAGGTGCTTTTTTTTTTTTTTTTTTTTTTCTCCTTTCTTTTCCAGGTCACATTATTTTCTCATATTTTATTCTTGTTTTACCTAGATGCTCAAATGCATAAAAGTGAGAGCACTGCTGTGTTCAAAAAAAAAAGGAATTTGTGGGAAAGGCTATTCAAGAAAGATTTTATTGTATATAGTGGGCTCTAGCTGTATCCCTATCCCAAATATACAGTCTGTCTTTCAGTGAAGAAGGATTTGCAGACTGTCTGGAAAAAGTTCCAACCACCTGCACGGAGTCTGTGCATTATGTGTCACAGGAGAGAAATTCAGGGACTGATCCTGCATGACAAGGACACCTGCATGATTCCCACCTGAGCCCGTCCACGAAGAGAAGGCACTACCAGGCAATCAAAATCATTTACAGCCTTCAGCCTCCTTTGATGTAAGCATCACTGCTGCTGGCACAGAGATTTAGCAGATGGAAGATGATTAAATATCACAAGAAGATATAGGACAAAACAGTCAGTTAAAATGCACACAAAGACATCTGAAGGCAAAATGTAAACCTTCAGTTGTACTGGGTTGTACTGTAGTGAGAATCATGAGATATAATCCATGCTGTAGACATATGTCTTAAGCTTAAAGGCTATGAAAGCCCTATTTGCTCCTAAATCCACATCCCACTTCTCCTGGCTCTTCTTTCTTCCTGCCCTCAAGGACTAAAACCATCATGACAATCATGTTATTTTTTAACTTAATAGAAAGTAGTGAAACTTCCAGCCTTGGCAGCCCAGGCAGCAGTAGTCTATTCTCATCCTTGACTTATTGTGTATAAATGAGATTGCAGCTAAATTGCATCTTACAGTCAACTGCATACAGAAGAATTGGAATGCAGGGCTGCTTTCTGCTCTGCGTGCCTAACAGTTGGTCTGTCTCAGTGGGGACATGGCAAAATATTGAAAAATCTAAAGATAAATTACAGCATACATAGTAACATAGCCCATGGAACACAATTACTGCAGACAACTATATATGTTGTGCAAATTGATGCTTACAACTATGCGGTACCTAGATATTATAGGTTACAGCACTGGCTGGACTTGGCTTCTTTGACTTCATCTGATACAAAATGACATTGAAAATGCCAACTTCTGCCTATTTCTTCCTAGTAATTAACACGAGCAGTCTTTAATGTATGTGACACCAGGGGATTCCATCCAGCAGTTAATAACATACATAAGGCAACGAACGTAGCAATCATGATGTGCCATTCGGCAGGTCCAAATACTAATGTTGCTCCCTCTGCATCCAGAGGTTTGCTGGCATGCGAACACCGAGGCAAGTTAAAACAGCCTCAGAAAACCAGCCAATGTGGTCAGGTTTCCCACAATTAAAAGCAGTGGCTTTTCTGCTCATTCTGATTGTGATATTTACAATGCCCTTCACAAAGAAAAAGCTTATTCTGTCTTGCTGTTCTGTTCTTGCTGTTAACCTTACTCTTCTTGGAGGGCCACTTGGTGAAAGCAGAAGAGAATTATTATTTCCCCACACTCTGCTGAGTGACAAAAATTTCTGGTAGAAAATGTTTCCATTTCAGGCTGAAATAGGGTGGATTTTGTTCAGATGGAACTATTGGCATCTAATTCTAGCTATCCAGAGTGCTACTTTTTACTATGTTCTCAGCTAAAAAAACAATGTTTGGGGGCACAGCATGAAACACTAACAAACATTCCCTGTACAATCCCAGCAGCATTTTGATGGAGCTTGGAAATTATGCAAACACACAGATATATGCAGAAGAGGGAAATACTCATGAAGTACGTTCTCTTTTAATGGAAAAACACCTCACTCTGATTAGATTAAATTATACTCAAGTTTATCTGAGAGTAAAACAAGATCACATCCAAAGAAGAGTCACAGCTACCGCGGCTGCGACGGGCAGGAACAGCCTGCTCGGTCTCATCAGGAGCCTGATGAAATATAAATGAATCTGACTGGGGAAGTTTGAATTGGTTTCTTACACACAGACACACACAGCAAAGAGGAAAAGAAGAAAATCGCTTTATACCTGCTATGAAATTGTTTCTATAGTGTGGAACTACCCATTTCTAACGTCAGCCATCAAACAGAAAACTCATTGAAGATTCATGAACTATTTCTTTTCCTGAAAATCTATACGAGACTTAACATATCTTAGTTTTTTAATTTGGATTAGTTTTCCATTTTTGAAGTAATATGGGACCACAAAAAAAATACTATGAAAATTTAAAAATATAGTGAAAAAATGCATTCTTCCTGTACAATTTTTCGAAAGAAACTGAATGATAAAACATTGCATCCTAATTAGGAAATCAAATTACCATGAAATTTTCCAAACATTTAAACAACCCTCTCCTCACTCGCATTCCCCAGTTTCTCAGCCTAGATGTCACATAGCACTGCTGAAATACAGGGACAATAAATACCTGCCCAGAAAACCTCCCTTGCTCTCAGAGGGATCCCTATTCCTCAGCACACCGATACAGGGAAATTACCACACTCCAGAGTACGTCAATATAACTGCTTGAACACTCCGTATAAGCTAAGACAACCTGAAGAGCCATGTATATCGCCCTCATTTCTAAAGATATTTATGTTGTTTTTCTTTTTCCCTAATCACTATCCTGCAGCGCTTCCCAACTTTTAGAAATATTCCAGTGTTGCAGTTTCTGTCACCAATATTGTTAGTAATAGGATCAGCCCAACCAAATTCATCTAAAGCTGCATGGCCTGTCTCAAAAGGGAACAGAATTCCAGAATTTTCATTACAGTAAGAAAAAAAAAAAAAAAAAGAGAGAGAGAAACAAAAGCTTTTTTGTTAAGACTAAGACTTTAACGTTTCTAAAGATCTTGTTTCCATTTTCCTAAGGCAAAACTGGAGGGAGGGGAACAGCAGTTTTGCTTTGGGTTTGCTTCTAGTGTCCCAGGTTTGGACTCTGAGAATAGTTTCATGGCCAAACTTCAGACACCTAAAATACAGGCTTTCTACCGAAAACGCTGACAGCCTCTAACTATAAAAGTTTTGGAGAAGCCTGTAATAGTAATAATAATATCTTTCATTTATATACAGTGCTGCTTCTCCCAAAGCATCTCATAAACTGTAGGTCAAAGAGTCTCATCCATGGCAGAAAAGGGGCTAAAATAAGAAGCATTGTAAAATGTTGGATTTGAGCAAGGTTCCGCTCCTGGTTCAGCTGCTGCCAGGACAGCATTTCCAATAAAACCAAATTAAATTAATTGGGGACCTCCTCGGGTCACGAACGCCTTCCCTGCCAACTGCTGTGTGTGGCAAGGATGAAAACGGACACAGGGGATGATCGGATTCCAGAGACTGAGGCCATAGAGAAACCTGGATTCCCTGGATTGGGCTTTCCGATATGGGTGCACTGAGAGCCAGGCTGATAACTCCGAGATTTCCCTCTGGAGAACGCAGGAAGGGACAAGTCACCTGCATGTAAATATACACAGGGGCTTTATCAGGGCAAATAATAGCCGGCAAAGCAAAAAGGTGCAAGGCTTTTTCCAGTTTCAGTTAAATCTTTGTGTTGGATTGTTGACTTCAGCAGAAGAATAAATTTTGTCCTGATGTTTTTTTCCAAAAGACCAGAGATACAATAAATAAAATAACGAAGAAAAACATATGTGAATTCTGTATGAATCACAGAAACAAAGCGCATAGTCACTTGGGGTAGATTGAATCTACTTCTTTGATATATGCTGTCTCCTATCACATTATTTGCTATGCAAAGAGGACTAGCTAAAAACATGGCATGAAATAATTTTAGACAGACATTATTGATATTTTTTGCATAACATCTTCCTCTCCAAAGATTCTACAAGCAAGTTAAATAATAAAAAGCTGATTCAAATCTGCGATGAGAAATGGACACAAACCAAATAGTAAAATATTTGCGGCATACGGGAACCAGGAACTATGCGAGAGCTGCCCAAATTGTTCTCAGTCACTTTGGCTAGCTCTATTGCAAAAATAACATATATGGGCTCAAAGAGCCAACTCCTGGTCTCTTTGAAGTCACTGCACTTTGTCATTGATTTCAGTGGGACCAAAATGTGGTTTTCTTGAGCTTTATTTTCTGCGGGGAGGGCAAGATGTTTGCATTTTCTTAAATATATGCAGTGGACCAGGAAGGATTCTCCAAAGAATGTAATACATGATCGTCCTGTTAATCTCTATCAAGGATGCACCTGGAATTTACCTCAAAGTCTCTGTTCCAAGTCTTTAGTTGTGCTATTAGGTGCCAGTAAACAGAGCACTGCACACACATGCAATTTCAGCCCTGAATAGCTAAATACAAAAACAGAAATTAAAGGTTAAAAAATGGAGTGAGCGTGTCCATTGGAGAACAGGTTGGAGAAACTGAGGCAGTGATTATCATGGAGTATTGTCCCTTGAGATAACTGATGATAAAATCAGTTTCTGGAGCTGGAATTAAGTATCAGACACTCAGTCTCCATTACAACCACTCATGTTATACAGCTACAGTTTGACAGCTTAATAATGAGGAGAGCATCCCTAACCCAGGGACCACAGACCAAGATTTTAAAAGTCAGGAAAAGGATAAAAAATATAAAATAAGCTTCTTGGACAAAGAGATTCACCTTTATATTTTTCCTTATAGAAAGCAGATTTGAACCTTCAGGGGTCCAATTCTGAACCAAAGCAATTTATACATGAATTCAGCAACACTCTTTCTAGAAAACTGTGTGTAAGGAGAAGGAAAACAACTCAGTCCTGTATTAGGATAGAAAGTGTTTTTGCCTCGAAAAATTAGAGAAAACCCTGGAGATTGTGGGAAGCTTTGTGTTCAGCCAGAAAGGCTCCAAGCATCCGATTTTCTCCAAAAGAATCAGAATTTTTAACTCCTTGATTCTAACCCCTGTTTAGGATGAAGAGGGATCGAGCCTGATCGAGCTGTATCACAAGGTGTATATAAAATCGGAGTGGCAGATCATAAGAAAGAGATAAGTTAATGGTGGTTCTTTGGCAGAAAGATGAACTCTGCCAAAACCAGATCTTTTCCAGACCCCTTTTTCCTTACTTTAACATTAAAAAGCTGCCTGGTTAGCCAAGAAGCAGAAATGCCACATGAAAAGCCTTCTTTTTTCCCCATGTATTTATGCTAAGTTTATACACAAACCAAGAAGTGCCGAGTCTCACACTATATTTTTTAGTTTACAAGGTCCTTCAGAATCTCATTTAAACCTCAGTTCAGAGTTTGAGCAAAAGTCTACATGAAATCTCACCCAAGTAATTGCTTTCAAATTTCCTATGTCTTCTTTTATTCAGTTCTTCAGAACTGCACAATAACCTCGTTCTGCAAAACGTCCAAAGTTTTCTGGAACTATTTGGTTTAAGCTTTAGCCTTTTAATTGAACTTGCTGGCCAGATCTTTTCTTTGCTTAGGTTTTTCTCTATGTATCCCTTTTTCATACTATCCCAATCTTATTATAAATAAGGCCACAGGGATTATGATTAATTCATAGCTATGCACTATCACCTCTGACTTTAGGCTAAATGCTACATGCCAATTCCTTTCACCTATGTCAGAAGTTCCTTTAGATCAGCTAAATGACTTTTCATGATTAATTATTTTTAAAAATGTGGAATGTGAAATTAACATGTGTTTTCTAAAATGAAAGGAGTTCTTTTTTTTTACTCAATCCAGGTCCTTCAATGTATTTGAAAGACTAAATTACAATTTTGCTGTAGACCAATTATTCTAGTGGAGATTATAAATGCATCTTTTCATTTCCAATATTTCTTATTTGAACACTGACATTATCTAACCAAAGAAAACAAAATCTCAGATAGTTCAGGTCAGAAAGATGCTGAAATGAGTACAGTTCTATGTATGTGCTGCTGTGCTTTGAGGCCTGAGAATCATCTCATTTACCCTAGTATAAAATCAAAAATAGTTCCACTGATATTCATGGAGTTACACTGGGAAAAGCAAAGGCAGTCAAGCCCTTCTCCAATTTTCTTTCATTGATGCCAGTGCAGAAGATTAAAGTAGCCCATCCACAGCTTCAGCAGTGCAGTGAGTTACCAAGAGCTGATTATGAAGACCATGAACCTGGTTATTAGAACCTGACCAGTACAATAATGTGTTCTGTTCATCTCCAAGGCAGGGTTCAATATAGATTATCTTGAGTACTCCATTTGGTTATGCTATCCCACTAGGAAGCCCTTCTAATTGCATTGATTGGCATTAACTTAAAATGAAACTGTTTACTGTGCTAAAAATAACCCTTTCCATATTTAGAAAAAAAAAAATTGGTATTTATCTTCTCATTCTTCACGTTTTGAGTCACGTCTCAAGATCCGCTGTAGAAGGCTTTCTGGTGGTTCCAATGGTATAAGATCTTGGAGTTTGCGCCAGTGCTTTTATTTGTCATACTTATTGGAGCCGACATTTTTTATTGGAGTTGACATTTTTCTGGACTCTGTTCCCACTCTGACTTAGGAGCTTATTTTGGTTTCATTTGTTTTGATGTTTAAAATAAATTAAGACAGGGATGACTGGGATTTTTCCCCCTCATGATCTTTACTTTTGTTTAATGTTGTGATGTAGTAGTCACTGCTATCTTAATTTCAACCCTAAAACATAAAGCAGGGATTCCCTCTTTTATACTTGTTTACTAGGGATAAGAAACAGGCAGGAATAGCAAGAAATGGAAGTGCAAGGGACTGAATTCCAGGCTCCCAAACCTAATCTTGGGTTGGGCCATATCTATCCTTAAAATAAGCAGCAATAGCAGAAGACCTCTAAGGCTTAAAGGTAAGAAGGTCTTGGACGGTCTTCAAGAAAAAACACACAATAACAAGAGTAAACTATGCACGCACACAGTCCTAAATCACACACTATCACAATTCATGAAAAAAGTTATTTCCCTCCAATCGATACCTCTGGTGCTGGAAACAGCTGACACGTGTCTAGACAGAGTAATCCCTGCCTTTCCCTGACCGTCCCTCCCAGGCACTCACTGCTTGGGAGAGGACAAGGACTCGGGGAGGGACAGACTGACACTGTCTCCTTCTCCCATATAGTGGCCACCGAGAAGCTGTGCACGTCTCAGGAACCAGCCCCTGCTCGGGCACATTTCTGCTCAGTTTCTTAGAGTCCAGTTTAATTCATCTTCTCCTCCTAAAGTACAGAAATTCAGTCTATGCCATATGGTTTCATATTAAATAAAAAATATTTTTTTTAAAAAAAATGATACAACGTGGTACAAAAATCTTTACATTGATACAGTCAATTCCTGTGCTACTTCCTTCCTCATGCCAATAAATTGCAGAGATTCGCTGACCTAAAGACCAGAGAACTTGTCCTACATAAAACAGTGTAGAACTCACTGATGTCCAGCCAAGTTCCTGCAGGAGGGAAATAGTGTCTCCAAGGAGCAAACCACTGCGCCCTAAATGAAGTCACGCTGACATTGGAGTTAGAGGGAAAAGAAAGACCTGTCCATCCTGCAAGGCTGAGAAAAGCAAAGCCTTGACTGACTCCCAATGCCCTTCATTGATTCTTAAAGCATTGTTTAAATTCTTCCTCGATTTCATAATATTTCAGAATCATTTTATGTAGGATTCTCAAAACACCTTACCAAGAGCCACTACCGAGTTCTCATTTAACTTGCTCAGTGCAGTTAGAGGTGACATAAAAGCAAAGCACGGTGCTTTATTCTTGTGCAGAAAGCTACAGATCCGAGAAAATCTTGCACCTAACAGAAAATACAACACTTAAGTCCCCCAGGAAAGCCCTAGCTCAACAGCAAAACCTCTTGTAAGCCCTGGAAATCTGAGACTTCAGTTTTGGCGTGCATTAAATATTTCCTGTGTTGTATTTAGGACCGAAAATTGTTCACTGATAAGTTAGTTGTTTGGGATGTTGAGAGTCACGGCTCTGTTATAAAAAGAAAGGCTGAAAACCTGCTTGACAACAGCTAGGACTTTACAGTGTGCGCTACAGTTACACAATGTTGTTCACGCACAGTTTGTGCTAAGGCCTCGGACAAGATCGAGACGAGTGAAACAGGATAATAATTAAACAAATTAGTTCTGTCACCTCCTTTATGCAGAGGAGTAATGGGAGTGACCATCCACACAGAGAACAGCACTTCCTGAAATGTACAATTATTAACAACAAAAATTCTTAGAGCACAACAATGAGAGATGCTGCTGTCTTAACAACCTCCCATGCCAGACACTCACTTCTCCCAACTATGAATGAAACTATCTCCAGAACAGATCTGATCAGTTAAAGACTTATGATGGTTGCCCCTCAAACAACTGTTGAGATGACTAATTTCCTACGAGATAGAATTGATAGTAATAAAGAAATGTTGTTAAAAATAATATCATTCTATGCCATTGAGTGAAGCAAAGTTGCCTATTAATGGAAGTAGGCAGAAGAGGAGAGACAGAGCATTTCTGCTCAAGGAATGGCAGGGAAGCTCAGAGAGAGATGACGCAGAAAAGGAACAGGTTGACAAGCCCTACAATATTCTAAGTGACTACTGTTTGCTGTTCTTTCAAACCAGGTTTCCCTGTGGTTTATGAGTTCATTCCCATTAAGCTAGAGAGGATCAGAAAAAAAAACATCCCCAGGATGATACTGTAGAAGAAGTGAATTTATGATGAGGAAGAAGCCCACTGTATCTTCTGCTCAAGATTTCTCAACGCTTCTTCATTCTGAACTAGCCTTCTGAGGCTGTACAACACACGCCTAGACCTGATCTAGTGGGTTGTCTTCTGTAATAGACTGCTGCATAGTGAATATTTTCCCCTTAGCTTTCATCCTGCATCAGTCGTCCTATACTGACAATTCTATGACAGTCTTTCTTATAAATATATCATATTTAAATACTGAAATATTTTTTCCATTTTTATCACAATATCACAATATATACATTTATAAATGTTCATCCATCTATTCATTACTTTCAGCACAAATTCACAGATAATCCAGTCCAGTAACTTGGAAGTTACAATTCCAGAAAACAATACAATAGTTAAAATGTTTCCTCGTCAGAGAGTGCAATTAATTCTACATCCGCACTCTGACTCTCTTGGGGGACGGGGATATTTTGGTCTGAATACAGCGACACCAATATGCTCTCCTCACCTTTACTGGGAGGTAACTCAGGACAACACACCACTACTTCTCCCTGTCCCATTACAGTTATTAAAGACAGAGGACGATGACAAAGATCTTTGGAGCCTGCTGTAGCTGCACAGCTGCAAGCTCAGTACTCCTCAAAGGCAAAATAAAAATTTCCTTTCGGTATAATTTTGTTTTCAAGCTGGGCAGCGTAAGCAAGGGATCTCAGTTCAGCTGCAAGAGAAAAACAGAAAGGTCACTCGGAGATTTCCTAAGTTGTTTTGTAAAGCACCTCGCTCAACGGGCCTCCAAGTATGCAGCAAAGCGCAGTAAACACCAATCTGGGCATGACGCTCCATTTGCACTCCAAAGAGTTTGCCAACATACTGACACCAGAAAAACAACCCGGTAGAGATGTCATTTACACCAGCAAAAACATTATTTCTCCAATAAAGCTGTCCCAAGTCCCTGGATGACATAACCTGTTGCTGTGCTGACACAGGAGGCTCGTCTGCGTGCGTACGATTGCTCGAGATAGTGGAGAACATGGAACTGCATTCCTGGCCTGAAAGCTTCTACGAATCAAGCACATACTTGTAAATTATCTGGAATTTATCGGAAATGGCCTGTGATTCAGCTAACTTCACACTTAAGTAAGAGCTGGATTTTGACCAGGATCACTAACGTTGATGGATAATTGTTAAGGAAGCCTTAAAATGCAATCCAATTTCATAAAACAAACTCACTCTGTGTGAATTAACCCCAGGCTTTCACTTAGCTGACTTGCTATGTATATTTTGTACAATTACAATCCCATAGAGTGGACTACAACAGGAATGCAGAGCACTTTTAGATTTGCCGAGCTACTGACATCCCTCCAGGAATGTTCCCAGAACAAACAATGTCCACGTTCATGCTATTTTTCAACACTGATCTGGAGTCTGTCTGTTAAGTGAGCCAAGTGTTCAGTCATATGGAGCAACCAGAGCCTGAAATGGAGTACCAGATCCCAATATCCTTTCGCTTTGGAAAAGTTCGTGTTGGAACGGGCCCATCCCTGCTGGATTTAGAGTGGCCACAGGCAGAGTGTCTCCGAGATGGAGCGTCTTTCCTGTTCCCTGCACCACTTAACCCATCACTTCATTTTCCAAGCTCATTCTGATGCTGTTCTTGCTTTAAGCACCTCTTGCCCCATCATAATCCTCCATTTGAACCCTAGGTTAATTTTTCTGATAGCAAGACTGCTCCGTGATAAATGAGAAGATTTAGTTACCTGGGCTATGCTCTTTTCCAGTGACCATTCTCAGATATTCTCCCGTCTATCTCTTTCTAAAAGGAGGAATGGGAAGAGACACGGTCCCGAATCCCTGCTTTGCCCCAAAGACTGGGAGTTTCTATAATTGTATAGGTCAAATTTTGAGCAGAATCAGGTCAATATGAAACTTTTCTGAAAAATCTTTATTTACCTGTCTTTACTCAGAATTATTTACTCTAATTTGCAATGAGAAAACATTAGAATATTTTAAAGCATAGAAAAATATAAAAGAAGTAAATATACTTTGTACATGACAGGCTACTGTTCTGCTGAGGATCTTCTCTTCGTATTTGCTGCTGTTCTTTAAATAGCCGGCACACATGTAATCAGAAATAGTTGGTTGTGGCCAATGGGAAATACTTCATAAAAACCTTAAAGGGCTGACATATACCCTGCTTGGGAGAGCTGAATTCACCGATCTGCAGAGAAACACTGCAAAACACGAGCGCCCGTTTGGCCAGCGTCCACCCCGCTGATGAAATCACCCTATGCGGGGGCCAGCGGAGCCGCGCAGATGTGCTCGGCCCTATAAACAAGGAGCGAGGTGCCTGGGGAACAGGCATTTAATGCATGAAACAGATTGTGGGCTGTTCTGCCACAAGCGATGACTGTGTGAAATGCTATTTTTGCTAATATTCCCCATTTTTAACTTGTCCTGGGTCCCTAACACCCAGGACTGGTCTGTGGAGCTTAGTCCCAAGCTCTATGATGGGATATTTAGGGAAACACAGACAGCTCCCGCGCATCCCTACTTCAGCATCTTGTAGCTAAGTGGAAATGGTTGGTTATGAACGATGGGAAGAAATTCACAAAATTTAAAGCTTTTGGCTTGAAATATGGAGAAAGATTCACCTGCCGATAGCCTCCCATCTACAGGTGAACCAGAGTGGTAGGAATACGTAATGTGCATATTACATAAAACTGCCAATCCTTTGGCACATGGATTAAAAAAATATAAGCAATAAGAGTTTAATTACTTAAAGGTACATCAACAATTTTGCAAAAAGGGGGACGTGCATGCCTGAGTGTTAGCCAACATTATAGCCAGTCAGGGTACTTTGTACCATCCCAGAGTCAGTTCTTAGCAATGGGAAGAGGACGGAGAGGCCGATCTCACTGCAGTGGCTCAAAAAGGCAAGACCAAGGGGCTACACTGAAGAGAGGATAAGAAAAGTTGCCTTCTCTGTATTCCCTTAATATCTGAAGGATGAACAATACAGATGACGAGAAAGCCAGCAACAGATGTTTTAGTGCCCATTTGGAAAGTCAGGGAATTTATATAGTCCGGGATACTAAATGGGAACTGCAGCACATACATGACTAATCCTTCCACTCTGTAATGCAGGCTGCATCTCATAGTTATTTTCCCAGGTTTGTATTTAACTACTCCCCTCCTCGTCCTTCCTAAACTAATAAAAACAACTTTTGTTTCCTTCCCACACTCAACCAAGAGTCTCCTGAGACCTGGAAACACCCTACAATGTCTGAGCCACCGGAAACCTTAGAAGTCCTATACCTATGAGAAGATGTCTCTTTAGAGTTTAGATAAAAAGGAAAGAATAAGGAATAGGTAATCATTTTAAGTTCAATTATTATCCTGGGGCATTTTTCTTTCCAGATGTTTTAGTCCATTCTGCTGGCAGCTCCAAACACATTAACTAAGAATCTAACTTTACAGCCATAGTGGGTGGCCCAAGAAACCTATAAAGAAACACAGGATTGTATCACAGTGAAGAGTGCTTTGTTTTATAAACCCATCCCAAAGAATACAGGTCTCCTTGCAAAAATTACTTAAAAAGTCCAATTCCTCTGCAATCCCTGCACTCCCCAAACCCTTGTCATGTCCTGCCAACAGGAGACAAAGACAACAAACCTTCACCCACCTTGCTCTAGGTGATAATAGATTTGAGGAAATAAATATTGATGTTGGAATTGTAAAGGGTCCACATAATGTAGAGCAGTATCACAAGCTGATGTCCCTTCAAATAACTGAGTCTGAATGGATCTTTTTCCTAAACTAGGTTAATATTCTCACTTTTGGAGCAGATGAAAAAAAGAAAGTCATAACTGTATTAAGCAAAGTTTCAACAAAATCCCGTATGTGTTGGAAAACAGGCTAAAATCACAGTAGACCTAATCCTCCATTGGTGTAAATCAAAATTCACTGGCTTAAAGCACTGTTTTCCCAACACATCCCCGCTGAGGACCCGATTTCTGTCTCCACTGCCCTGTAGCAAAGCTGGGAAATACAAAACTGCTGTGGTGCTTCCTAAGGGGCAGCAGGGCACAACCTGCCCATCCACCCTTAGCCGAAGGGAGCCCAAATTCAGTCTATCAGCCTGACTCACCAGCGCCTGTTTGCCCTGCCTGCTCCCAGAATGTATTTTGACAGCGTGCGGTGCGTGCTAGAACATTCTTGGGAGGGAGTTTCTTCCTTTCTTTAGCAACTGCTATAACTTTAAAGGTATTTTTCTATTCCACCATTTGATTTTTTTTAAGACAGACTTTACAAGACTTTTGTTTCTTTACGAGAAACAGTGGTCTCATTTGATGAGAAGATATTCTCCTTTTTGAGGAGTGTAGCTATAGAATTAAGACCTAAAAACAGTGTTTTGGCCATATGCAAAACCAGAGAAAATCTTGAACTTCCTCACACAGGTGTTGATTAGATCAAGACCCACTGAATCTTTTACATAGATCTACAATTAATGTAGTATATGGCCAGAGCATAAGTAATTTCTTTACATATTTGTTCTAAAGTTTTTCTGAAAACATCAAGCAATCCAAATTTTCAATCAAATTTCACACACTGTTGTATTTTCCATCTAGAAATATGAAACACAGTCCCTCCCGCATCAGCATAAACCTGTTATTTTCATTATATCCCTATATTACTAATTTGGAAATGCATTTAAAAAAAATCTTATTTCTGATCGTGATGTATTTTAGTAGACAGAGCACTTCCTTCAGAAGATTTTGTTTTAACGCAGGTTTGAGTAATTGTCATTGTAGAAAGACTATTTGTGATGGACATTTCCAGTAAAGTTCACAGCCTGAGGACACGCTCTTTCCTGAGATTAGTTCCATTTTACAGCATTTACAGAAAAATATATTAACTTTGGGGTTTTGTTGCCTAAAGGAAAAAAAAAAAAAAAAAAAACTCCGTAATAGAATTTGTAATAGAAAATGAAGACTCTTCTTCGCAATTGAAGTATTTTTCCCAACCTCTTAGATATTCCACCATAATGGCTTATGAGGAGTATTATTATTTCTCTGAATGAAAATGAAGCCAATCCACAGTTGTACCTCTCAATCTCTTAGACCTTAGCTCTAACTCAATAATTGTGCTACATGTTGTTTCATAGTAATTTCGTGTTTTAGGCATTTTCTCTACTAAAAATCTGACAAACTACCAACTTACATCTTGATTCTATGGAGAATTATGCACACAGAAATCTTAAAACAGACAGAAGTCCAAAAGATGCCATTTCTATTTCAAATTAATATTTATCTTTCTTATTCATGACTTTATAAGAAATAAGTTGATCAAAATTTAATAATAATGAGCATAGCATAGTACAAGCTTTTTCTTTGGAGCCCTTTTCTGTTTCAAAAGCCATAACCAGAGATGAGCCACTGTATTACTAAGGAAAAGATCCACGTGTATTTTGTAATTACATTTGCTGTGAAGAATAGATGCAGATAGTAAAACAAAGGAAATAGTAACTGCATTATTTCACTATTAACTTACTAAAATGACGCTACAAAAGCCTTTTCTTAATCCTATATTCTTTAATGCATTTTATACACAGAAGATAATTCTTTCTTCATGGATCCAGTTTCAACTGATTTAAAAAAAACTGTTATACATCCCTAATACTAAGGTCCCTATCTCTACCACAACCCACGCACCATCTTTGATCAGATCTTGTAGGCAAGGCCACGACGTTGCACTACACTGGTTATATAAAATATTTACATTTAAGTAGTTGTAGATTTTCAGTCTAAAAATCCTTCTCAAGCCTCAATTTTTAAGTAGAAATAAGCACACTTGTTACTGTAATGGGGTTTCTTCAAAATCAAAAGATTCTGTGAAGAGGACAGAAAAAAAATCCAGGATACAAAGGGTTATCTGCATCAGCGTCTTCTCCTGAGGGTGGTCGTTCCTAGCTGATACGTATGGATAGAAGCAGGTAAGGCATGTTTGATATTTGAGTTATTTAAGTTTAGGCAAGCTACATCTCCAGAGAGATTTTCCAGAGAAAGTCAAGCCCATTGCCTGGCAGGTCACATTCCTTCCCCAGGTTTCCCTGGCACCACCAGGCAGACCAGATCGAGGTGGGAAGGTGCTGCCTTCACATTACTGATGTTCTCTCAACACCTCGAGATTGTGTAGCTGGCATCAGCTGTACGGAATGAACCCTGGAAAATGCTTCCAGAGATTGTACTGCGGGAATGTGCGGTAAGGACTAAATTATACACCAAAGTGACTTTAAATAGCATAACACGGCAGGTTGCAATGACCATTTGGTCATTTACCATCTGCCATCCAAGACACGACAGATGAGTAAGTGGTGGAGGTGAGGAAGAGGGGGCTCCTGACCTCGTCTGCAGGTTTAAACAATATCCCAAGTGGGTTCTGCATTCCTTTTCCTTCCATTTTAACTATATCTGATTTAACCATACATGATTTGTTGCCTGGCAAATCTGGCCACCTTCATATATTGTTGGCACATGCTAATGCAAAAGTCCACACCAACATCTGAGAGTGATCATTTTACTGCCCACACTGCAGGAATGTTTCCCCGCAGGAATAAGAAATTTGGGGAGTTATAAAAAGTTACTGGCACCACAACATGTTATCACTGGGGTATAAATTACTGCTCTGCACGTCAGCTCCAGGCCAGCTGGAACGTCAGCCCAGAGTCATATGGACAACTGCCTCCCTTCTGGCCTGCACCCACAGCATCGCCCGGGGTGTTTCTCCCTAAGAGGGGTGGACTGGAAAACCTCCTGCAGGGCTTGTGAATCATAATAAAATTGCAACAGCACACAGTATGTTTTGATCAAGTTTGTTATGCTGCAAATTAATAATAATCATATTACTTTGTTTTTTTTTCTCTCCAAGCACTAGGTGCCACGTTTGTTAAACATTGAAGTTTACTAATTTTTTAGCCTGTTTTCTCAAAGTTGGCAGGAGTTCTGTGCCAGAAAGGAGATACACAGTGTAACAATGCACAGTACTCATGTCTGTCCCCTGTCCCTTGCACTGCTAAGTCCATTTTGGTAGTGATGTCTCATGCAAATCAAGTACGTATCAAATCAAATCAATCAAATCAAGCTTGTCTTTAAGTTAGAGAGGAAAATATTAACAAAATACCATAGTTAACCTAATCCATTAATCAAGAATTATATATCTTAGATAAAAAACAAACAAAAAAAGCAGATTTTTTTTAAGCTTAGCACAAGCTAGAGCTAGATGATACATTTCCTGTCCAGAAATCCAGTTACGAGGCAATGGCATATGAGAACAGTGTCAAACAGATGAGATAGAGAGCAGTTCTGACTGAAACAATTCATCTATATGCAGGGGATGTCATCATTTTCCATTAGTTTGGAAGCTCCAGCCCTGTCAGTAATTCATCAGTAGCTTCAAGCACAGTTTTATTTTCAGGACCGCAGGGCTCTGCACTGCAAGTTCACATTTGTGGTGTCATCAAAAACATACAGAGTCTCGCTCAGTCACGCAAGACAACCCACGAAAAGAAGAAAAGACTTTCACAGCCTTAGTGACTTTGAGAGTTTTATTTTTTTAAGTATTTTTCACCTCATTCCCTCCTTGCTGTTCTCCAAGGCAGGAAGTGCTGTGGGACTTTTACACACATCTCATTTCAGCCCTCCCATCTGGACATGCCCATGCTGCTACTTCCAGTCTTGCACATTTTAATGCAAAAGAGAAATCTACAAAAGAAAATGAGACTAAACTCCCTGCTAGGCAAATTATTGTGCAAATTATTGTGTTTAAGGGTCAATATTTCATAACCAGACCTTTTTGGGGCTGTGGACATTTGCTCTGATACCTACAAGCAGAAATGCACCTCTGCTTTCATGAGCATCCAACGTGCTGGTTTGCATGAATGCAGCCTGCATGAACATACATCTTTATTGCTCCTGCCAGTTTTCCTAGAAATTCAATAATAAATGGATTTTGAGCATCTAATTGAACCTCACTTAGCAAAAGCGTTGACCTGAAGCATTAAAAGTTAACCTAACCGTATGAGATGCTGAGCTCCGGAGAGGACAAGCACTGGCAGCAATCAGCCTGGTTGCAGAGAACCGGGTTCCTTAGGGCATGCTGAATTTCTGCCTATTTGTATCACACTGCCAACTTTTCCCAGGAGTGAAGTAATCCTTCAGAAACAGAAATGCGGTTTGTGCTGTGTTTTCTTTTGCTGTGTTAAATTATTCCCCAGGTGATTTTCTTCCTTCCCCCGCACCTCTTTTACCCCGACTAACACTTTGTCTGGGCCTTGGCAGGGTTGCAGCATGAATACTTCTGCTCCTTGAAGGGTTTTATAAAGTGTCCAACATGCTGCTTTGCAAGGGAGAAATGTGTGAAACGGTCACAATTCCTTGGTGGCATTTAAGGATTTAGAGCACTGCATTTGCAGGACCAAGAAAAGAAATATTTTGTGGTCTGCCATGTAGCTCACAGCTTCACAACTTCAAATTTAATACAAAGTTTCAAAAGTTTTTATGTTATTTTGATATAATGGTCCCAGCTAATTTTTTCTGCTTCCAGTTTGCAGATTCAGTGTAGTTGCATTTTTATATCTTGGTGATTACAAGAAGCGGGTGGTTGTGCAACACATCTCCACTGTGGCCATGCCTGAGAGTGTCTTTTGGGAGATTTCCCTCAATTAGTATAAACTGAATTAATTTTGTTAAGTTCCTTGCACTCCTGCTGATTGATTCTGTATGAGAATCTGTTCCCCTAAAATTTAGTTAATTTTTACAACAATTTTTTCTCTCCAGTTTGATTAAGAAAACAAGGCTGGACTAGACAAATGAATTATCACATTGTCACAACACTAATTTCATTTCCAATTCCATTAATTGCATTATATTTGCAGTGATATAACTCTACAGGCAAAGTTTTATATCAACATATGATGATTGCAGATAAAGCAAGTTTGAAAAATTAGAGATTTTCACTGCATGAAAATACAGTATTGTTCTGGTTTTTTAATTTGTTATAGTGTGTACTTAATCTCATTTAAGCTGTGAGCCTGATTTGCTTTTTGAAGAAAAAAAATCATTCAAATTCAGCAGAAGGGCTTTAAGTAATACTCCAAAAAGCAGAAATATCATTTCTCTGCCCTACAATTATTTTTAGGATTGGAGTGGGAAGAAGACGCATTCCTTTCAAATCTGAAATTCCACAACTTGTTATTATAGATGACAGCACTTCTGTCCTTACAAGTGGGAATCAGTAATATTTCCTCAGTGTAGCTGAATAACTACAGACATGGCTCAAGGAAACCAAATTCCCTGGGGTGTCTGGTGATTTCTCCAAGTTTATTCCTTCCCAGATTATTCAAGCAGTGCTTGATATCAGTTAGCACAGTGGACAAAAACAGGGAATGCAAACAGAGGCAGTGGTACCCCTGGAGTTATCATCACTGATATGTTCAAAACAACATTAGGCTAATAAAAAATCTATTGTAAAAACCGCTGTCAAAGGAGATCATAATTCACCCACAGAGTGAAAAGGAACAGCCCATTTGTTGGATGGTGTTACGGCACCATCTCTCCAACTCAAATTAAAAAGGCGCTGGGATGTCCTACACCATCTCTCCCTTTGCTCCTGTTTGTAGAATGAGGATTCTGCAGTAACTCATGGGACCTCTCAAAATCTGAGCTCCAGCTCTTGCCTATATTTTAACATGAACCAAATATATAAACATGTAAATAGCAGCCTATACATATGACAATTAAGATGTCTAAGACATGACATATGTCTTATGGACAAAAAATAAAATCACTAATCACGACAAGTTTAAACTTACTCTGAGAATTCATTAATTCATTTTCATTTTAACTATTGAGTTTTCTCTTTGTTAGAACTCAAACAATTTCTTTCTGTGGGTGAATATGCATGCATGCACTGGTTTATTTGCCAGATGTCATTTTCTAAAGTAAAATCAATTTGAAAGTTGTTGCATGGCAAAATTTATTTAAAATTGAAACACCTCTCTGTCTCGTCTCTTGACAGAAATTGTGAAATATCACTGGATCTTTACTAACTGTTCTATGGTTGCATATGGATCAGCCAGCACCTCTCATACTGTTAGAAATCCGAACACGTGTGTATATAGAAAGCACAGCTCTTAATTACTCCACCAGTTATTCCCGTTCCGCTTGCAAGAAATTGCACAATTAGTTCTGTGATTTCCTTTTGAGTCTTACTTGTATTGGTTATATGCAACGTTGATACAATTACTTAGCTTTAAATTCTCAGATCTCTTGAACTGCCATAACATCCTTGGCAGGAACTGAATTTGGGCGTCTTTCATTTCAGCTCACACATATCATCCTGCAGTCAACTTTTACTTCCTCTGTATTGCAGAGATGTTTCTTTCCATACATCTCTACATGCATTTTTGAAGTAATCTTTAGATAAAGCATGTCCCATAGCCTCCCTACATTAGCTCTGTGCATCAAACTTCTCCAGGCTCAATCCTAGAAGAACAAGTAACAGCCAAACACTAAAATCCAACAGTCTAAGGAAACCTATTCCCAAACAAAGAATTACCCAGAAAGACGATAAACCTGTGAAAAAAGAAAGGAAAAAAAAAAAAGGAGAATGTAATGAGGAGAAAGTTTGATTTAGAAGAAGTGAATATCCTGAATCAGAACATTAAGCCTATCCAAGTTTCATTTACACGCAGTCTTTACATTTCTACGTCGCTATTTCTTTCTATTGCTCACAGGACTGTCAACATATTATTTTCTCTTCTACCTCTTCAAGCTTAACCCTGTCTAAAACCAACCTCAGCAAAGCACTTAGTGATGCACTCGATTCAAATCAGTTGAGTAATCCCTATAAACCTGTCGTTCCATTTTTTGCTGCCTCTCCTGAGCTGGGCCGCTCTGGCTGACACACTGCAAGAGCATCACATAAGCCCTGCGCTGGTCTAGAGCGCACGTTCCCCCTAGAAGCACGTGTTAGTCATTAAACAACAGCTCGAGCAGGTCAAGATCACTGAAATTTATTGTGAATCTGCAGAGGAGGGAGGCTGCAGAGCTAGTTTCTGAGTGAGTCACTGAATTTCGGTTCCTCTTGGCTCACTGTGGCCCCATTGGAATTTTGGTGCTGACCCAGCTTGCTCTAGGCTCTTAAACTGGGAAGAGATTTACTGGGAAGAGATTTTTTTTTTTTTTAGGTTAAAAAAAGGGAAAATCCCTCTTCAGCAGTTTCACATTTCCTAGCAGAAAAACAACCCCAGCTTCCTATTACTCTCTGTTAATATCATTACCTACCAGACCGGTTGCTAAGTGAAGGAAGTGAAGTTAAAACTTCTAAAATAACAAGCTGTAGGAAGGAAACAAAGAAATAAAACACCAACAAAAACACCCACAGATTTACCATCTCTGTCCAGTATGACTATTCTGCCATTTGAGCTAAATTTAATACTCTTTTCCAAGCCAAACTCTTTTTTATATACTTTGTGAACTGAACAGAATCACACCTGACTCCAAATACAGCCGTATTAGAGTAAATCTACAGTAATTGGGGCATGAGGAATAATATCGGTGTAACTGCAGTCAGGTGGGTTAATCACAAGCAATTTAGAGCCTCTCCTTAGTGCTGCCAAGTCCTGTTTATGCTCCGTACCATATGGTGCGGTGGCAAAACACGACCATACAGGTCATTACCCCACCAGCCCTGCTGCAGGCTTGACTGGAATTAAGAAATTGTTCCACTTTTAAATATTAAAATACAGTAGACAAAGTACTCGGGGCTAGAAGTTGCTGTCTAATCCACTCCATTATGCCAAACATTCCACTGGAAATTCAATGATTTTATTGATAGCATAGCAATAATTTAGTAATGGGTGAAGAATTTGGAAATTCTACCACCAATCTGATGATAAAATATTTATTATGTTATTGCAGTAACTGCAGCCAATACCCAGGAAGCAGCTTTCAGAACAGCCTGTCCTAAAATACTGCCTGTTGGGCAGCCACGGCCTTCCTGCGTGTTCTGTGATTTGCTGGAGTTTTGCAGCAGTAAAAACAGAAAGGACGTCAAATTACAGGTGGAAAAATGGAAATGCTATGAAAAATGATATCTGGCACATCACAATGTCACTCTTCTCAGCCAATGATCCCTCTGCTGTTATCAAAATGCGTGACTGTTGGCATAAGTTGTGTAATTAAGAGGGAAGGGGGGCCAGGCAAAGCTTCTTATACAAATGGTGCATTAAAACCAATAATATTCAAATAACATTAGTCTATGAGTAGTATGTACCTGAGAATTTGTTACCTTCCTTTTGCCCTTAACTACCCTTCCTTTTCACCCCCTTCCCAGCGAAATGAAAGCAGAGGCTGTGGCCAAACTTGGTCTTCTGGTTGTTTTCCCACTAAGCTGTTTTAACTACAAAAATTCTACTTGTCGTTTCGCTTACGTGCTGACAGAGCTTTGCATTTCCAAACGTTACTTGTGCAGAGGCCTTTTACATATTCCCTCTAAAGAAGAGGCCCAGGCAGGTTTGACTGTTCAACCTGCCTGCACAAGTGGTTTCTTGACTATTTTGCTTCTTGCAGGTCTGCGTAAGGGATAAGATATCACAGATGAAAGTGGCATAGGAGCAATTCTCAGCAATTAGCCACCTTGTCTAATCTGATTGAAATCTTTTGCAAGAAAACAGTAAGAAATAAGACAACAAGTGGTTTCTTTGGAAAGCTTGGTTCTTCCAAGCTTACCAATACATGTAACACTTCCAATATGAATTGTTAACTGAAGTAGGACTTTGCCTGGTATATTTAATGTGCATCTTAACAAAGAAGTTTTGAAAGTGTGTGCTTGCAAAGGGTCTCATCCCCATGAATTTAAAAATCTCAAATATTTCTGACTTTTTAAAAAATAATATTTAATCTGGGACTGCGGAGCTCAAGTGGATTTATAAGTCAGCAAGATTTTTCTAGAGTTCCTTGCTTGGTATTGACTGACTTGGACTGTTGTCTGGCAAGCAGAAAGTGGAAAGAGGAAGAGCAGATGCTTTCTGCCTTGGCTTGATAACACTTGGTTCCAGACACTAAGGCTTTTTGGTTTAAAATAAAGAGATAAGAAGTAACTTTACTGATACTAATTCTGAGAAGTAGCTGTTCTATACAATCATCCACATACCCAAAGAATAAGTCAGTCATTGAGCTTAAAATTGAAAGAATTAACTTGACTTATACAGAATATATTCCTCCAAATCTTTTCCAAACAATTCATGAAACCCTTACTCATTCCTATCACAATATCCACCTCAAAGAGAAAAGACTCATTTGCAAAAAAATATTGAGGAAATATTTCATGAAAAATAAGTGATAACATCTGAAAAGTGTCATGCCTCTGAGGGCTTCCTAATTGCCTCTTAATGTGGAAATGAAACTTTTCATGAATTACAACTTATTACAATGCAATCTTCATTCTTGCAGCAGACAATCCTCAATGTACCTAACTAAATTCTATTTTTTTTTGTTACAGAGCCCTTCTAGGTTTTTAGACTGTATTCCTATGAGAAAATAAGTCTTAGGATGTTTTTGTTAATAGCATTAACAGTATAGAATTATCAGTGTACGGTTAAAAGAAGGCTTATATCATCATAATGACTAGTGGTGTTTTAAGGTTGCTCAGGAGCAGGGAAATTAGGAAGTAAATGTGTTCATTTCTCATTTGAAATCAGTGGATTTTTTGGATTCTTTATGGTAAAGATTTCACTTATGAATCCATCGATTCTTAGGAGTCTTTTTTTTTTTTTTTTTATCCTGCATAAATACAGCTTATATATAGGGGTAACAGTTTTAATTATACTTTTTTTTGGCAAAGTCAATGAAGAGAAGAATTAAACATTAGTTCGGCAGACACAGGCAAAAGTCTTTGGTTTTCCTCAATCTATACATAAGTCAGTCAACATGACTTATAAAAGTAAATTGGCTCCACACAGCTTTGTCTTCTGTGGTGCCACAAATACTTGTGTACAAATTGGAATGGGTTCTCAAAACTGCACCCTTAACCAAGAAACAGAAGGATCATATCTGAGTACTTTCAGATGCAATTTGGTTACGTTGCCTCATTAAAAGCTGAGTGAATCTGTCCCTTAATCTCATCCCAAGTTCCCTGAACTGCAGGGAATTTCCAGCAGCAGAACTTCCAGCATTCTCCCTGGAGAGCATTTACCAGTCACTTCAGCTGTACTCACCCTAGGGAATGCTCACCTTTACGTATGGGTACTAGTTTGGAAAATTTAAGGATTACTTAATAGAACGAGACAGGATTAACAGCAAGAGTTGATAGGGCTTCACTGATGATGCCCTCTAAGCGAGTAGAGTAGAGGCCACCCTGGAGTTCTGATGGGAAGGACAGTCATTCCTTCTTGAAGGAAAAAAAAGAAAAGCAGAAGTGATTGAAAGAAGATTTTGTCAAAAAATGAGCAGAGAAGCAGCTGTTTGAATGATTCACTGTAATAAAACGGTAGTAAAATTTAACACTTCATGGTGAGGCAGCCAACTCCCCAAGCATTATCTTTCTTAGAATGAACCGCGTGGAGCAAAGGAGCAAAGCTGAATTAGTCCTAACTAAGTATTATCGTAGTCAAGCACCTTTTTTCTTCAGAATCAAACAAGTCTTTAAAACAGCACTACCATTAATGGGGATGTGGAGGAAAGAACAGCTACACTGAGAATTGTGTCTGCATCTAATCACCTCTCACGCAGGGTGCAGGAGCTCACGCTGCCCACACTGAAGCTGTGTGTATGTACTGCAGACTGGACATTCATCTCTAATTTCTACCATGTGCTGCTAGAAATCTTGGATCATACGAGTGAAACGTTACTTTTTCTTCAGTCTCTCATACAGAAGAAGATTATTTTTGAGTATAATCATTTTTACAAAATGTGCTGTTGCTTCCTAACGAGAGAAAATCTGGACAGGTCAAAATTAAACTTTCAAAGGCAAACTAGCACCAGCCTCTGTAGGATCACACATACACTGGTGGTGCCGGTTTCTTGCTTTTATCTGCTTTGCCAGATAAGTTGCTGATGAGCAGAGCAGAATTGCCTTAAAAATCCCATTATATATACAAGAATACCTTGTGTTGGTAATCACATTTTTATCTTAGAGGCTACAGGTTTAGAGGCAGTTTTGCTGATAAATAGAAATGCTCACATTAGAATACTGCAACCCATCATAAAGAAATAGTTTGAAGGAATGCATCTAACATATTAAAAGTTTAGAGTATTGGTAACAGCATCAACAGCTAAAACTATTTCCCTTATTTCTTTTAGCCTTGATAGGGTGGAAATTTTTGAGCCTCTGAAGAGCCACATTGCCATTGCTACAACCCTGCCAAATCAGCAGGTCCATCAGGGTTTGCTGCTAAGTTTAGAGGGGAAATCCAAGTTCACACTGAGAATATGCTGCAATTACAGGCAGTGCTAGCTGTCAAGGCAGATAGCATCAACAATTTTCTGGCAGGACAGCCTGTGTCTGAGAGTTTCTGAGATGAGTTTCTGTAGAAAGAATATAATATATATGTATATTGCAAGCTCTTCCCATTCTCTGTTTAGGTGTATGTTGACTAGCAGGACTCTATAAAATACTTAAAGAGATTTGGAACCCAAGTAACACTAAAACAACCCAACAGAACAACAAGAATAGATCTGTTACGGGTTTGCAGTGTCACTTTGTGATCTCCTCTAAGCAGCAGGCAAAAAGGAACTGTCATTTAGAAGACCCTTAAATGTAATGCTCTAATACAGTATTTATGAAGCCCCAAGCAAAGGTCCTCATAACAAGCCCCAATACCACAGTAGATGCTATCTATATTTCAGAGGAAAGACTAAAAATGCTTTTCTCCGCTGTGTTATTGTTTAAAAATGGACACTGTGAATAGAGAAAGTGGATAAAAATGACAGAAACAGTAAGACTCTTAATTACCTTACATTCTTATGGAAATAAG
>JAWLRI010000333.1:4927912-4967992 GCA_034781795.1 Crypturellus tataupa | reverse complement strand
ACTGTGAATAGAGAAAGTGGATAAAAATGACAGAAACAGTAAGACTCTTAATTACCTTACATTCTTATGGAAATAAGGTAATTTTAAATCCTTGAAGTCTTTGCAAAGCAGTTTTACTAAAGCTGCTAATAACATTTCATAAGGGGAAAAAAGAGTGGCTTCAGGAGTCACGTAACAGAGAGTAAACTGGAAGAGAGGCATAAGTAAAATTAAAAAAAGTATTTTATGGCTGAAAACTATTTTACATCAAGAAAAACTGAAGAGAAGGTTTTCTATCAACTATCTCCCAGCAATATTGGTCCTCTGAGAGCCCAGCTGTGAGTCTGAACCTTGTGCAAGGCTCAGATAACCCACCCAGCTCCACAGCCCGCAGCCTGTGCGGAACAAATAGTATCTGTGATGGGTCTCCCAGTGCATTAAACAGCAGCATCTGCACCTATCTCTTGTACCATGCGTTTTCCTGGGTGAGCATCCAGGACACTAGAACATCCTCTCTTGCTCCAGCAGTTATGCCAGAGGTGAATGGTGCTCCCCAACTCTAGCTGTGGCCCGTAAGGGCAGAAGAGGAAACAGCTTTGAGGCCAGAATGGGTGGAATTGCCCATGTCCCCTCCGAAGGAGATGTAGTCTATGGTCTAGGCTGGCCTGCGCACCCAAAATGAGCAGCACATGCCCCAACAGGGGCAACTTCTCAGCAAGGCCAGTGCAGGCTCAGCAGCAGCACAAGGCTCCAGCCTGTCCCCTGGGACACGCTGCCACCTCTGTGTGTTCAGTGCCCGTGGTCCCATACAGAAGGAAGAATTGGGACAAGTATTCCTATGTTCTTACATAGGGCATCAGGGCATCGCTTTAGTCTCAGTGTATATTGCCAGTGTATATTGTGAAAATTCTTTGTTTCCAATAGAAAAATAAATATAATAATCTCAGAAGAATAAGTCACCAGCTTCCAAAAGTCAGCTCCGAAATGCAAACACAGCTTCAGAGAAACCCTGCCTAAGAGAAGAGTTAACTAGCAGCCATTCAGGCCATGGGATGATAGATGTTTCCTTAGTCCTGATTCAGAATGTAGTATTTACTTCAGGGGCTTATTCTTTGTAACCGTATCCTAATACCCCTGTATTTTTCTCAAAGAAAAACTATTTTTCTGAACTTGTTATTTATTCCCTTTGAGCTTTTGTTATTACCCTCTTCTCTCCGCTAAGCTGAGAACATTATGTGGAACAAAACAGGCAGCTCCGAGAATGCCAACGGTATCCACTTGAAATGCTTCTCTCATTATTACATGAAAGTAAGTTGTATCGTAATGGATGAAACATCTTTCTGAGACGGATTTTACAATCCCGCTTTAGCCATTACATTCAATCACAGGGTTATGCAAATGGCCTCACCATTAGCCTGTAAAACAAAGTACATCCCTGAACACAGTGATCTTGCAGCCGGAGTTTCCTGTATATTTTCAATTCTACCTTTATTTCATGAGCAATCACGCCGAACAGAACGAGACCGCCTAATAGATCGGAATACTCTGTAGCACGATGAGGAGGGCTTGGTGCTGCTCTCCTATCAGCAGGTTCAGAGATGTGCACTCACCTGCTGGTATCTGCTACACCTAAGCAAATGCAGGAATACATGGTGCAAGTTTAAGTCGTTTAAAACAGCCCCACTGAAGGCTGTGGAGTAATTTAAAATGTACAGTAGTGTGAAAGAACAGATTAGGAGTGCACCATTAGGGGTTAGAGGAGAGGTTACAGTCAACTATTCCTCAGTATGAGATACCCATTAATTAAAAGCAGAAGATAAATTATGTTCCTAAAGCCACAGCTGTCACAAGCAAGTGTCTTCCCATCAAGTTGAACATATATATCCGTTCTGCTCAGGTATTTTATTTACAACATCCAACCACGCATTTTTCCCCAGGGACAAATATTCAATGAAATTTTACCTGCCTTACTCTTCATTCCCAAGGATTGCTCACAGGATTTGGGTCCTGTATATAAGGTGATATCCAGGGGTATTTGGGATGGTTCTTTTACTCGCTGATTAATAGCTTTTTTTTGGCAAATTCACAGCAACAACTGGCAGATACAGCACCACCAAAAAAGGCAGAACAGACAGCTAGATGTACCACTGTTACCCAGATCTGGGGCTATACCTTTATTAATTCTATTTACCAACTTTTGCATGTAATTCTGCATTTACACACACCTTCTGACTCTAGATTACTCATCTACAGAGAGGAAAAATATATGAAATATGCCAACAAACAATGCAAAATGATAAACTTTATGATGTTAAAGATTTTCTAGAAGAGATTTTTTTTTTTTTTTTTTTTTTAAGTCAAGATATGCAGAACGTCTTCCTACCACATCATACTGAATTTAGATTCTGGAGTGAACATACAAAAGATCCCACTAGGTGACACATTATTTTGACTCAGCAAAACAAAAATTTTCATTCCTACACTTTACCAAAAATGAACACGAGGGAAAGACTCCAGCCTCCATCTTTATCCTTATTATAGGAATGACAAACTGACTGGAAATTGGCCATTGAAAGAAGATAGGATGAAAGAAATGAAAGTTATTTCTTAGGAAACATTCCTCATGTTGTAAGTTCTAAGAACCTGCTCTGTTCCCACCCTAAGTAGTTGCTCTACTCCATGTACTTCTGGTTGCTGTCAGGAATTATTTCTCTGGGTTTATTCCTGGAGAGACTCAAAACACCTCAATTTTATCCCAGTGTAGAACACTGGGATAAAAGACCAAAAGCAAAAGCCTCCAAAGTGTTTACAGAAATGCATTCTTGTTTTCTTACCAGGTTTAATAAGAAAGCACTGGTTCATACCTTTGTACATGGCACAAACACATCTGTAGAACAACTCATTCAGCAGGGCCTAAAACTATGTTTGTCCCTTTACCTTGGTTTCTCAACACCTTCATTAATCAGCCTTTTGTTATGATAGAAAAAAACAAAATCTTGAAAAGCAGTTGTTGGAAAACCATAACATTGCAGGCACAAATATCTGAATTGCTGCTGAAAATGCCCACAAGAAATACCAAGAATCCATCGTAGAGACTGGAGTTTTGCAGAGCACTGATAAAAGCCCAAGCTGAACATTTCGGTTTCACTTACCAGTTTATGGGTGAGGTGGATGGTAATAAGGGGAGATCCTGAGAGATTGTGAGACAGCGTAGGGGGAGGCTCCACTTTGAGGGATATCAGGTAACTGGTTGCCGAGATCATATAGCCCTTGTGGGCAGCAGCCTCGGCAATCCTGGGAGAGAAAGAAGCAACAGATGAAGCAGGCAGTAAAAGAGCACCTAAAACTTAGGCTGTAAAGTTCTTTATACTATCAGTGACAGGCTGTGCATCAATAAAATATTTTCTGTCATCTACCTCTTCATTGGGTATGTGAATGAATGGTATTTACAATTAACAACACAAGCCAGGTTGAATTAAGCATCATTGTGGGTTTCTAAACATAGCACACTACTGGAAAGAGCCAATTTACAAGGTGCATTGAAAGTCTTATTTACATCTGCAGCCTGTTACAAGGGTTTCTTGTTTTTCTTTCATTGACAGAAAAAAAAATGTTGTGTCAGACATTAAAACAACTTCATTCAACGGCTCAGCAAGGTCAAATAAAGCAGAACTTATTTTGCACAACCCCAATCACTGGCCCTTTCCCTTGCTCCAGTCCTTTTATTACTTCTGCTGCCAGGAACCACAATGTAAATTGAATTTGTTCAGAGGGAGAATTTGCTACTTTCATATGAAAAGTGGAGAAGGGTTTATGTGAAGGTCAGTACCAGCATCTTGAGATTCTTCTTTCAGAGACTAAGGAGAGGCACTTTTTTTCCTTACTCATTATCTACTATCTTAACTTTGCATTTAAAAAGCTAGATGAATTGGGATACACGTAAAGAACTTCAGCACAGGCAGAAAATTATATTTCTACATTCAATGCTGGCCAATGTCAGTCTTTCCTCACCGTGGCACAGTCACAGTTATGTGCCTGACTGCCACATGGAACTAAATCCATCACCTTATTCCCTGCAGTCAGATCATTACACATTTATGCAAACAAATGACTAGGAGTAGGTTTGGGCTCAAAGCCTTTTTGTTTGTTTTTTAAGGAATAAACACAACTTAACTCCCTCTTGGAGGCTGCTGGTTACACAGCCTGAAAATAGAAAACTCATCTGGTGCTACGGCATGCAACTTCACTTGGAGGTTTGCAAGGAAAACAAAGTTCCAAGAGTTTGTTTTTAACCACAAGAAAATGATTTTTTTATGCTTAAAAATGGGCGGACTTCAAGTTACAGGTGTTCAAGTGACCCAAAGCTGGAAGCAGCCTAAAAGCTCCTTCCTAGCTTGGAAAAGATTGGTATCCTAAGTTAAACAAACAAAACAGATAATAGTAAACAAATCCGAGCGGTAAAGGCATGCATACTTCTTTTTAAAACGTTTTCCAGATACCTAGGGTTTGATTCAAGAAAGGAAAAGCGCCCAACTAGCATTCCGTGTATTATTAGAATGCACTTTGGACAGATCTGCATGTCGACATGGTTCTGCAATGCTATATATACTGCAAACACTTCAAATAATTTTAATTAACTGGTCAGAAATCTATGAGCCATTTTAACTCTGGTCTTTGTGGGTTTTCTTTAGCCATGCAACAGGGGCAGTTCCTTCAAATACGAAGGCTACAAATCCGTATAGTTTTGTGGAAGCGGGATACATCTCCACATCCACAGAGCTATTGAATTATTGAATATCCACCACGACGACACAAGAGTGTTTGTTCCCCACCGCAGAGCCCCAGAAGCTGCAGCTCTAAGATGACCCATTAGAGCAACCTGTCCGACACGCAGGTTCTTCACCCGTTCCCTTTCTGCTGTGTTTATCCCTCCTAAACTTGGACTTACATCAAGACTCTACTAAGTCTCTTCTTCTCATGAAGAAATTGAAATTACAGTTTCTATTTAATAAATTGCACTGATCCTCATCCTTAAAAAACATAAGTTGTCATAAAGCATTGCCTCTATTTCTTGCCATCTGTAAAAAATACTTCACTCTAATGATAGGGTTCCTTTACATGCACCTGCTAACAGCCCCTTTTGGAGAGTAAAAAAAGAGTACAACTTTCTGCTTGATTTAAAAACACTATTTAGTAATAGTTATATCATTATCTCAGCATGATTAGACTGATCATAAACCAGGCACCATTATTCTGGAGTTCATAAGCAAATTCCAGTGTAATCGTAACCTTCCTTCCTTTATATATAGCTCCATGCAAGGAAATCCCTAAAATACATGGGAGCTAGGGTGCTCTGTCCTTTTTTTCTGCTCTCACACTCAACACAACAAAAAGCTGCAGACTGGATAAGACTGAGAATCAGTGTAACCTAATCCATATCACCTGGCAGAAATTAAATAAAAAGATAAATTAATACAAGCTTAAAATAAAAGTGTAATGATTTACATAAATGGCCTTGCAAAACTCCCTGGGGAACCATCTTGCTGAGAGGAATGCAGCTCCTCGTTTACTTTATCTTATCTGCTAATGATTTAATTGGTAACAGCATATAAAGCAAAAGGTCTTTGAAGTATTTTATGGTTTATTGTTGTAAAATTATCTCACAGGCTTATAGGATTAGGATTCAGAGTCTTTCTTAGGAGGGATGCTGTGTTTTCTTGTTTCATTTAAGCGCAAACATTTCTTTATGCATGTCAGGGGAAAAGATATAATTTGGGTCTTATGATACAAAGATTAGAATTATAAAATTCTGATATCCAATTCGATGAATAGAAATAGGTAACATGGAAAGACAAACATGTTGCTATGGGAATCTGTTTTACAGCAGCATAAAATAAAACATCTAATATAAGACTTAATCTCTCTCTAGTTAATGACTAAATGTCCTTAGCATGGCAGAACCAGGGTTATGGCTCATAATATATTTACAGTTGTTAAAGACATGACTGTTATAAAGTTATATCACTAGGGCAATAAAAAATAAGCAGCGTGAGAGTTCCAGGATACTTACTTGGTATCCATAGGGTCAATATTATGAAAGAAATAGTGCATGTTATGGTAAAGCAGGCCAACGATGGTGATCCAAGCTGCAAGAAAAGGCAGCAGAGGTTATTCCTTGGGGCAGCAGCTCCAATAGACATTTCTCTCCCAGACTCTAAACTCCCTGTTAATTAAGAGCCTTGATTTCTGTCAATTCTCACATCTTCAGCAGAGTTTGATTAATAAATGGAAGGTATGGACAGCTTATAGGAAGATGCCTGCCTTATTCAACTGCACTTTCAAACTACAAGTTCTTAGAGCAATCAGTTATCAATTGTGAAGACCCACAAGGGCTACAAGTTACTAGAAATGGCCTCGTGACATACAAGAATCCGTGTCTCAAGGGTTGCTGCAGTAATTTCCGAGCTACTTGACCACTGGCATTCACTGCCAGCTCACAAAGTTCAAACACGGGCAACCCGTTAATTTGTTGTCTGCCCACTGTACGAATTTCAAGTTCTCCAGCATCTAAGTGTACAGACAGATTCATATTTTAAGTGTCAGAAACACACAGATTATTTTCCCCTCTTCTGGGTTCCTGGATGCCAACTGTTTAAGCTGAAATAATGAATTTTTAAATCTGTCCAATTGCACAATGTTAAATTGTGGCCTGAAGCTTAAACTTGCTCAGAAAGGAGCTTTAGTTGGTTTCTACCTCTCCAGAAGAGATAAATGTCTAACAGGCTGGATCGTTTCAAAATGCCAAGGATGAAAAAATTCTGTATTAAGAAAAAAAATGTGCATGGTGAGAACATCTGGAACATCACTTGCATTACTGCAAGAATACTGCATGTTAGAATGTTGCATTAATCATTCATTAATATCACAGGAAAATTCTCACTGTTTTAAGCCAACATAACAGACAGGGATCAAGTCAGTTACTATAAAAACGATGTGAACCAAAAGTAGAACTATTTCCGGATGCCCCGTTTACAATTCTGCACCTCCTGCTATTTTTTCCTTACCTGTTTTGTGAAAAGCTTCACTGGGGATGGAAATGTAACTCTGGCCTTTAGATGGAAAGCGGTAGTGGGACAAATTCAGAGTCTGAGGATACATTTTGGTCAAGGAGTAATCTGTGTCATAACCCCCAAAAAAAGAAAAAGAAAAAAATATCAATAAACATTAGAACTTATTTTACTATATGACTAGTGAACTCTTCTAGTAGCTATTCCAAGTTTTGACTTTAAAGCCCCAGTTGTTCGCAGAAAATGGATTGAAATCCACAAGTATAAAAGTGTTTTTTTTAATAGATAGATAGATAGATAGATAGATAGATATGACTTTTTTCAGGAGGAAAATGTATCATATAGAGTGTTAATATAGCATGGGTCAGCTCACCATGAGCTCACATACTGATCTAACCAGTCACCAAGTTAAGTAAACCAAACTAATCCCACTCTCTGCTGACATTTCCAGGCTTTACTTTAGACGTTTAGGCTAAATGAGAACGCCTAGGACAGCTGAGAGGGACTCTGTGGGCTGAATCACAGCACTAACAACTCCTCACGTTATTTGCCCCATTACTTAGCACCTGATGAGGCAGAGCAAAATGCCAGAATAGACCAGTCACCTTCACCACCTGCAGCATCCCAAGACATGGATGAAGCTGGGAAGCGACAAGGATACAGGTACACAGGCATAAACTTGTCCTATTATTTGTAAACTCCTGTCCAGAGAGAGAACATATTCCAGTCCGGAGAGAGGAGATTCCTGCTAAATCCTACCTGCCACCGGGGAAGTGCCCTCTACGGCTACAGGCAGCGAGTTCTCTTTGAGGTGGCGAGCCACGTGCACCATCACGCAGTCCACAGTCTCAACCAGACCTCCAAAAATGGGAGCAGTCTGGGGGGAGTGGGGAAAAAAGAAGGTTCTATAACAAAAGAAACTGAAGTTCACAGCACAAAATGACAAGGTACCACGGTAAATTCCTCCTCGAGGCATCATTCGACTGCCCTGTCAGATGTGTTTCTCCACGGACTTGACACAGTGAATAAAATGTTACATGAATTGATGCCACACAGAGCCCAGTGTCACAAAACTGTTTCACAATGTGATTCTTTGCTCCGCTCAGCATTTGACAAATATATTCATTGAGTGCAATGAGGCCAAGAACGAGCAGATTATTTTAGCAATTCATAAAGCCCCAAAATCCCAGCCCACCCTGATGCCAGACTAGTATCAGATCTTCACCAGAAGATCAATGTATTGGCATTTGTTTCATTTTTAACAACACGTCAGTGCTCCCTGGCATAAAGCTATATTCAAAGCTTTTATTTGCCCACTGGAAAGCAGCTCTCCAGGTTGAAAACTGATGCATAAAAATCTGAGTGAATGCATGGCTTAACAGGAAAGAAATCTGCTTGAATAACCATTTGCCTGAAAAATGATCACAGATTTTAGGCCAAGAAGTTAAATCCAGACATTTGTCTGTCTTCAAAGCCTTTTAGGACTTAGGAAGAGCTTAATTTACTTTAGCCTTTCTCTTATTATACGAGTTACCTATTCTCAGAGTGCATTCAAACTTCAAAAGATCTCAGAAAATTCCTGATTTGTTCCTGCTAGTTTTCTTTCCATTGTGAAAGGGTAGATAGGAAGTGATAAAAGTCTCTTCTCCCTTCCAAAGTTTAAGTCCTCTAAAATAAGCACTGTTGTATGTTTCATATATGTGGAAAAAGGTGAATCTTCAAAACAAATAAAAAATTAATGTTTCTCAAATTCATAAAAAGCCAAATTTGGAGTCAAAATCATAAAAGTTCTCCTATTTTAAGTCTCAAAAACAGTATAAAAGAACGATATTTGTCTATGGAATTTTAATTAAAATATGAAAGTGACCTATGAGAAAACAAATGAGTCACCCTGCCAAGAAGTTATGACACAAAGAATAATTGAGGCAGACAATGTCATTACTGTCCATAAGATAATGTGCACCTGAAAAACCCTACAAACCCAAGCTATTTGTCTTACCTTTGATTTATCAGCCCAGGCCGGCAACGAAAGAAAGTCTTCAACAACATTTAAAAAAGCCTGGAAGATGGATAAAACTGTATTATTTGATTAGTTTTTCATCAGCTACATCTTCAAGCAAGCACATAAAACACATCTTTGCTTGGATTTCCGTATATTAATTTTAAGACGACAGACCTGTTCTCATGCAAGCCACAAATTCATTTCCTACCTGCCAGCTCTCTCATCATATTTCATATACTGACGTCTTAAAGTAATAGCTTGTTTAATAAACATCCCTGTGAGGGTCCCAAAACCGCAGTGGTTACAGCACAGCTAAGTGAACAAGGAGAAAGTTAAACTGTGTGTGTCATGTAAGACTAAGATTTACCTCTTTAGCTAAAGAGATATTGCAGCAGAGCTGGGTGTGTGTCCGAGCACCTTTCAATGTGACTCTCTGCTTCACCTTTGCGTTGGGTTGTTCTTGATGGCAGGATCCACCACAGTGATCACTGCTCAACGCTCAGCACAGTCCCTGCCCTAAGGGGTCTTGCAATAAGGAGAGGAAACTGGAGCAGGAAAGCGACTGTCACCCAAATCACAGGGTAGCTGCGGCCAAACTGGGGTCAAAAGCCAAGTTGCTCCATCTCTTACCTAAAGGACGAGGCTATTGCCTGCTGGAGACAAGGCTTGCACGGCTCTCAAACTGTGCTTGCTAGACCAAAACACAGACTTGAGTCTTAAAAGTGGAACCTCACTCCCCTGTGCCCATCTGTAAAGGTGTCTTAGATGCATCGACATAAATACAGGCAAGTCTCACTGAGAAATGGAGAATAAAGTGGCAGTGGTGCTTTCTGAGGACGTTATTGCCGCGCTGAAGCGTTGGTGTGTGAGCTTTACCCTTAGGGACAACAGGGTCCACGCTGCTCCTTTCCGGGGCATTTCTACCAAGCATGAAGGTTGTACTACACCCGAGAGCCATCCCATACGGGATGGCTCTCGGGTGTAGTACAACCTTCATGCTTGGTCTTTTTGCAATTAGAAATTCTTGCAATTAGAAATCCTTTAGGAACCTACAGGATATCTCCAGAATTCTCCCCCAAAAAGGATACGTGGGAAGGGAGGGAAAGTAGGGGAACTAGACCTTCTGAGCAGGACAGAATTATAACAGAAAATATCACTTTGCTTTTCTTCAGAAGCGATTCACTCTAAACGCATGCCAGTAATGAGGGAGTTTATTGCACAGCATTTAAAATCAAGTTTTTTGTTGTGCTGCGAGGCATATGACAACCAGAACGGAGATAACGGGAGGAACAAGCAGGCGCGCTCGGTCCTGCCTTTCAGGGAATTAGCTGCAGACAATGCAGAGCCAGGATATCCATCAGGCACAGACGCGGCCGTTTGCATGATCAGGACTCTGGGGTTTATTTCCCCAAATAGCCTCGCTAAAGATAATCACGTCCGTGTTTCTGTCCGCGCATCACTTTCCTGGCACACAAAGCAGCACGAGATAGCACCAGCAAGCAGCAAAACGGCACCACAACGATGTGGGAAAAAAGGTATGGCATCCGACGGGACAACACACCATTTTCAAATGGGATCCTCCACACAATTGTCATTCAAATAAAGGAAGTGACATCTTAAAGCTCTTTAGAAGGATTTTTTTCTCCATATTAAATTGATCCATAAAATTGAAGCTTTGGATTTTGCAAATGCTAAGCCTTGAATATCAACTAGCAATTGATGCCCGTGTATTTTTCAAAAGCATCTATTCACATTGCTTGTCTAAATACATAGTCCTTGTCACCCCTGCATTACCCACATGCTTAGAGAAACATCGCTGTGAGGCCAGGGCTGATAATTGTGGTTATAGCTTCCCAGCCTGTGAAATCAGAGAATCAGCTTCTCATCACTACACAGACGGCAGAAAGTGACCCCTTGTCCTCAGAGCAGAGGACAACAGAAACCTTTTATTCTTCTTTTACTTTGAAGAGTGGATTATGAAGTTCAGCTTTGGACCTGATCTCGCATTGAGCCAAACTCAGCGCAGATTTGTACCACGTCTCGCACAGGAGGACCCGTGGGACTGCAACACGGCCTAAGATAAGGGTCTAAACACCCAAAACCTGCGGGCACTAATGCGACCAACACGTCCTTCCCGCCAGGTTCCCGCTCCCCATGCGGAGCCCAGGCCATTCCAGGCTCCAGCAAGTGGAATGCAGGACTTGGCAAAGGAAAAACTCTTGGACAGGCACAACTCAGCCTGGGCAGGCAGCAGCTAGTGATAGATACTAATAAATCTCCATCACAAGATTTAAACTAATTAGCTGTTTGGAATTTAAGCATAAAATAATATCCCCAGACCCTTAAGCTATCTTCTGTGGTTGGAGCTCACATTCTGATGCTCGTTAAAATAGCGATTTTTTTCATATGAACATTTTGTAATCAGCAAAAGTCCAAGTTTCAGCTTCTGGGCGAGCTGGCTTCACACACAGCTCTGACAGACAGGTACCTCAGACAGGTGAAGAGCGGTGTTTTCCGACAAGGATTTGTTGGGCAAGTTGAATGATATGTTTCCTAGGTAGTTCAGCATAATATCGGGGAAATGAGACTTCCTTCTTTCCTCAGTCAGGTTGGTTATGATGGGATGATAGGCATTGGTAGACAGCTGTAGGAGAGAGAAATCGCATCAGAATTTAAAGCAGTTGTTATTATGCTTTTAGTCACAAGGGAGCTAAATAACAGTTTTTAATTCTCTAAGAGACACCATAGCATTGCCAAAAAATGCAATTGTCAAAATGGCAAAAATTGCAAAATTTTGACAAATTGCATTGTGAAAAAACACAATTTCAAGACTTGTCCTAAGTCATTCTCTGTCTGTAAAGTGAAAAAATACAACAGGTTCCTAACCCAGTCTTTTTCTCCTCACTGGATAGAGCACAGCCTAGTATGACCGCTAGGAAGATGCAGAAGTGACTGCGTAAACCAACCAAGGGAAAAAAGGAAGCTGAACAGATAGGGCAATCGGAATCAGACACACGTCGTCTTTCATCAGAAACTGAGGTCGTATCTGCTGCAGCTTCCTGAGAGCCTCTGAACAGGATAACGACCGATGGAATTTGGACACTGCACATACTAAACCGGTGAAAATGAATTGCAACAGCTAACTGCACATAGGGTGGCTAATTGCACACAGACTGCACGTGCTTTAGTTTGTAATCTCTTTTATTTAACATTTTCTAAAAGGATGGAAATTGTTCTGTTATTTTGATAACTAATTTATCTAATTTCAAAAGAAATGAGGGAAAAAAGCCACGATTTTGAATGTCCTCCTATATTTGCAGGAGACACTGAAATATTTCATAAATTTGGAAATGGAAACATATCATTCTTTAACAATAAATTCCCTCCATCTGTCCTAGGTCATTCTATTGTTTATTAGTAATTCCATAGTTCAATTCCCTCCATCTGTCCTAGGTCATTCTATTGTTTATTAGTAATTCCATAGTTCATCTATCCTCACTTGGTGACTGAAAATATTCACTATACATATCTGAAAACTGTTATGGACAGGGTACTAAAATAAATGCCATTAACAAAAGTCAAGCTGCAAAGGATCTCTTTGGAATATCCACACATTCTGATATTATAGAAAGGAGCTATGAGGAGTGTCCTACCACAGGACTCGCGGTGGTCGTCATCACAGACCCTGGAAGTGCTGAAGAAACCACAACCTGGACACCTGAGGAAATAAAGGGGACTTTAATACATGTACATCAGTAAGGAAAGAAACGCAAGAAAAAGTTTGCTAAAAGTGTATTCCCAATACAGGTTGGAGCAGTTCTAACTAGAAGAACTGCTTGGTGTTCTGCATGCAAAATGCATACTAGCTGTTTGCGTTTTACTTATTTCCAGTACTGAAGCTGCACAGGCTTGTTTAAGCATTTTATTCTATTGTATTCCTCAATTTTATTTCCTCATCGTTACACAGTTGAGTTTTGCAACCTAATCCAGATTTTAAACACTTAGTTAAAACCCTTCCTTGCAAACAGGAATTTAAGCATTATTTGCAATTCAAGGCAAGTCTTTCCATTAAAAAAGGAACAACTGTATAATTAAATAATTGACATTCAACTTCATCCTCTTGCTCTGTCACAGACACTTCAGGAAGATATTTAGGGCAAACTTTGTAAAATCCCCTACGCCTTATGAGGATAAATAGTCTAAGGGCACTTTTGAAAATCTGACTCAGAGGCAGAATACAGCCTCTACTAGCAGTTTCCACATATTATCTGTGATGTCCATAGTAAGTATTTGAGTTGATTTCAAGCAACAGTGAGGTTGCCATTAATCAATCTATCTTTACTAATATATGTCACCCACTAGCACTATATCCATTGGAAATGACCATACGAGTATGTCATGAGTGATTTGTCAAGAAATAAAAAGAATAAACTTGATTTTGGATGGTTTCCAAGCTGCTCTTTTGAAAATATATTGATTCCTCTCTGTGCACAGGGATTTATGGGTCATTTGTGATAACAAAATAAGATTTTCTTCTAATCTGTGTCTTCCCAATAATTTATATATGCTGAAATACAAATTCAAACAGTAGTGGTATACATTGGTGGTATACATTTTTTTTCATAGATCCAAAAGAAATATGATCATTCATTCTATTAAAAACAAGCTGTTCTATTAAATTTCTCATGTCAGACCACAGTAGCTCAGATTCATCCCTGGTTTCAGTCCTCCGAGGACAATAAATAAATACCAAGGATGACTCTGGTTTACTGCGTTGATGACTACTAATATTCCTGGCTTCCCAAGACCGTGCCAGCTACATCTGCCAAGATGGAAATTGGAAAAGTCTGCTCAGCCCACATAACGAGAGAAAAAGGAAGAGTTAACACTCTGCATTTCTCAAGTGCTCAAAATCACTTAAAATACTGGCTTAAAGCTCATAAAATTTACAGAAATAGTATACCTGGAATCACTTTACATTTTAATTTTAAATCTCCAGAAAACACACATCAAGCTTTATTTTAAATTAAGAATCTAGACATTTATTTTAGATTTCCACTGAAAACCGAATACTATTTCAATATTAAATACCGAATACTATTTTTAGTATTGAATGAATCCTCTGAACCAGGATGCCTGAAGATCTAAGAATCACTTTTAAAAAGGCATTTTTTTTTTTGGAGGAGACTACAGTGATTTGTGTTGCAAAGCAAATAGGTTGCTCCCAGCTGGAGGCTTTTTCAGTGGATTCAGCCCTAAATACATTGAGTTGTTGTAATCAAACCTTGAAATCAAAAGTGCATTCGCCTTTCAATGGTTTCATCAAAATTCCGTGTTGCTCAGAGAGGTTCTTTGGGGAAGCTGTTTCCCATGGACTTAAAGGGCAAGAGTGACAGGCAGCACAGAGTGATGGATTTAATGCCTTAGGTCTCAGAGAAGTCTAATAAAAATAGAACAAAACAGTGAGACTGCCAGTGAAGCCAAATGGTCAAGATGCTCGAAAGCTTCAGGAATGGATCTGTTCTCATTGCTGTTTACACTCAAGCATTTTACAGCGACTTCTGGTGAAAGGTTTATAGCAGGATCCATAGAATGGCCGATGGAGTTTACTGATCATCATCTTTTTCTGACATCTTTGTTAAAATCTCCATTATTTCACATTCACAATATATTTCAGCATCTTTACAGCAGAGACCTTACAACACGGGTGCAAATACTCACCTACAGCCGCCGTAAAGTACTGCTCAATCTCGTTAGCGGTGAGGGCCCTCTCCCATATAATGAACTCATCAAAGGCCCCGTTCACATAGCGCTTGGTCTGATGCCCCTCTGTCCCGGTCAGCAGGTTGGCACTGGGGTCTCCATAATCATAGAAAACCTTCCCGCTTGGATCAGTTGTGTTTAGGGTTCCATTCACATAGACTTTCAGCCCTTCCCTTGATTTCCAGGTAAAGAGAATGTGCGTCCAATAAGGACCTGCAAAATATTGACAGTCGCAGCAGAATCCATGAATCGATTCCATTTAGATTCTTTCCGACTCACAAAGTTTTTGCTAACTTTTGCGATGCTGCAGCGCTATATTGAAAGTGCTAACAGTTCTGGAACATTAATGTTGTATATTAATCTTTAAACACATGAAAAATTTAATGCTTCAGCACAATGTCTGTGAGCTTTTGTCTGAACTTTTGTTGGGGCTCACTGAAGTTGCATAAGTTACAATTGCTGGGTACTATTAGCCAAGATGTGAAGTCTCTTCAATACTGACTCAAAACTCACCATTCAGCAAGAGCTGCATGGAAAATGCAAGAACAAGAGGCAAATACAACAACTAAAAGTTGCCTGTTTTTGTTAAGAGATCAGAGGCATGAAAAAATATTCATTTTTATTTACAATAATCCACAAATATGCAAATTATTCTTACCATTTAAGCTTTTATCTTGAAATATCATATCTAAACTGATTTATTAACTGATTCATTAAGCTATCTAACTACTGTTACTTTGAAGAAAAAAATCTATTTTCCCAATTTAAAGGTAATTTAATTAAGAGAAGATTTAATTATTGCCAGTGGCATTATCAGAATGCAAGAAATTCTTCCAGTCATCAGGTAATACCTCCTCCCAGCAGTATACAGTTTACATCAAAGATAAAAGCAGGAAGATATTTTCCATTCAAAAAGTTTCTTAATATTATGCAAGGCATAAAAAAAATGATATTTAACAGATAATTAAATGATCAACCCACTAAACACATAGCAAGATAATTATTAAATGAGGTTTAAATCTGGCACGGTACCAACACACATCTCCAGTTTTAGAATATACTGCGAGCCGTTAGGGATTAATGTGCATTCCTCACTGCTGCTTCTGTGTGAGCACCCGTTAATCTGGTGATGCCAATAAGAAATCTATTTAAGAAACACCTGGAGTGCAGGCCCAAGGATAGGTACCAAATGGCATCGATTCAGATTTTCTCCCTTCTTGCTCCATGGGAGCTCATTTTTTCCTCCCCTTTCCGCCTCTGTCCCAAGTCTCTCTCTCTTTCCTGAAGCTGTTATCTTACCATGTTATCCCTCTACAATAATAAAGTCAAATAACAGAGATAAATGAGGAAAGGGCGACCCTTACCTGGTGGGCTGAAGCTCGCCTTCCACTTCATCATTGCATTCCCACGGCTATAAAATTCCACAGAGCCTTCCCCCTCATTTGAGCAGATTTTGAAACCGCTGGAAATCACTTGTCCCCCAGAGGCAGAGGGAAACCTGGCCTGCTGGTCTTGGGTCTTCCAGAAAAAGGAAAACGTGACTCCTGATGGGAAGGAGGGGATTTTAAATGAATATAAAACAAAACCAGACAAAAAAGTAAAATTGCAAGATTCCAGTGCTGTGGAATACAGAGAGTGGAAATGCTTTTGAGGATAGATCATCACATAAACAAGGACAACATTGGAATCAACAACGCTCTAACAGTTTAAACTAAACTAACTTTATTCCTTGGGTTTGCATCGCCCTGTCACATGCCAGCACAGCGTAACACCCACTGCTTCCCAAGCAGCTCCTCTCAGTTGGGACTAAGGCTCCTTGAGCACCAAAACAATGAAGTTTTCCCCCGCCTCCTACAGATTTATCCTTCCCTTCAATTCCTTGTCTTCCTGCTCTCTATACCCCTGCCAGCCTCATCTTCTTGGGATCTCCTGGACTCCTGTGATCTTTAGATATTTCAAAACCCAAATCTTCTTTCGACATCTTCACCTATACTTACCAAATTACACCCTTGCGGACTCTACTGACCATTTAGACTGTAATCTAAAATGCAAATGTAAAAGTACTGTAACATAAAAGGAAAATGTTTTCCTTAGAAAAAGGGTGTGGGGTTTTTTTTTGTTTTGTTTTGTTTTGGTGTTTTGGCAGAAGGAGGAGAGATTTTTTTTAATTGCTACAGTGATTTAGCATTCATTGTTTATGATTTCGTCTCTTCCCAGCTTATCTGTTGAACATTTCAGTGTTTTATGGGTTTAATGTTCTTGTTTGTGAAGTATTGGAAGAGCTCTGGTACTATAAAAATAATTTATTCTGATTATTATGTTATACTGGAGATGTAGAAGTATTAGTACTTGTTTTTTATTTCCCAGTGGTATGGAAAAAAAATATTAAAAGATATGTTATGTATAAGAAAATATGCCTGCAGTAGGATACTCAATTACCTTTTTAACACTCTCGTGTAGTACCTGTATAGCATATGAGTTTTTCTATTGAGTTTTCTACTTTCTTAAAACGTTAATACACAATTCTTACTACAGTAGCTCACAATAAATCCTATTTCCCGTAATGTTACCATTCCTGTTAAGGGATCATACCGAAAAAACTAGCATCCTAAATATGAAACCTACAGGGCAGCTTACCTGTTGTTGAGCAGCTGTTTTTCAGCCCTAACTTAAATTGCAGTTAGAAAAGACTAATTTTTCAGCAATCAGTACTCAATTGTCTCAAAAGACAAAGTGTCAAAAATTAGAATTTTAGAGAGCTCGTTTCCACTAGGAAATCAATGACGCCCTGATATTTAATGATATAGCTAAACAGCATAATAAAAGCAAATAGTAATGGTTGACTTGACTGACCTTCTGGTCCACAAACTTCTGGGTTACTAATGCAAGAATTTTTGTAGCTTCCAAAGAACAGAAAGGTGACGCCTTTCTCTTCAGTGACGTAAATGCCTTTGTTCACCATTCCTTCTACAATATCTAAACAAGAAAAAGCAAAATATTTTTTAACATATATATCAATTAAAACTTAATGGGAACATTATTTTAATATTCATACACTTCATATGTTTATCTGGTCTGTCTTATCCCCCCAACTACAGGGAGAGTGTTTGTTTTAAAGAACTATAAAGATTATAGTTCTCATTTCAAGTTTATATTTTTTAAAAAACATTTCAGGTTTGTAAAAATCGTAATTCCATCCCTCACCCAGGTTCTTGCTTCACTAGATAAACTGCTTAGCAAAACAGCAAAAAAAATCCCACATTATTTCAAAATAGTCTGAATAAAATTGACACTTTCCAGAATTCTGAATACAGGACATTTCATATAGATATTTGTCTTTTTGTTAAGAATTAGAGATGGTCAAGAAATTCTTCAATCCATTAAGAAAAAAAAACAAAGATTTTTCCGCACACAAAGTATTTTCCACATTTCTTTTCAAAATGACCAAGGCCAATTTTCATCAAAAAATTATTTCACTGAAATACATTTTACCAGCTGTACTCAAGAGGCATTTTTTAGACACGCTTTGGTAAGCCATCATTATCATTTGGAAAGGCGTTTTCTTCTTCGAGCATGTAATTGCCTTGTGATTTCTGATTGTGATTTTTTATTGTGTTCTCTTCTAAAAAAAATTCATCCCAAACATCACCACAAATATTGGATAGTTTTCAGGTATCCTTCTCTCTCTTTGCGCAAGGAGTCAAGATCTATATCTACTTAACAGATAAAGTTTAGTTTCTTTAAAGACTTTGAGAGCTTAAGTATTACAGACCGAAGCAAAAACTTCTAAATTCTTTGAGTCACATAAATTCTAAATTAGCTGAGCCAGAATGAACTCCATAAGGTAACGCATTCCTGTTTCCATAGCATTTCCTTTGCCACTGATGTCACTCTTTAATGTTCATTTTGAATGCAGTATCTTATTATGTGAGAACTATGCAAATGGTCTATAAAGCAGATAAGTGAGATCTGAGAAGAATTAGGTCATTTGAAGTTCATTATTAAATATAGTTTGGATTTGCCAACATGTTTTTACAGTTAGAATAGAAAAATATTGGTTTTAGCCTTCTGATATAAACCTGGTAGTATCCAAGTAGCTGAAACAACAATTGTGAGATTTTCATCCTTCTCCTTAGGTCAGATTTTCCACAAACTAAACGCAAGTTGATACTCAATTGTAAGGTGGACAACAGGTCAGGTTTTGATTGCGGCTGCACTGTGCAATTATAAATCTACAGCAGGCCTAATGACTTCAATTAAATTACTCCGAGCTTATGCTGATGCAGTGATAATAAGTTTCCAATCTGTTATGGTTCTGCCTGGGGAGTTGTCATTTTCTCTTCTTCATTTTATCTCCTGGCTTATGTTGACATTTCTAAAAAGTCATGAGAAGATCACACCTCCGCCAGATTTGTGTCTGCTTTCGCTATACGTTAATCAAAGATGTCATGATTGAAGAGCTCTTACAGGCTCTGCAGAACTGGTTGCATTTGTCTTTCCTAATGAGTCCCTTAAAATAGTCTATAAATTGGTGAAATGTTTTCTCCCTTTAACCTTGAAAAAGGTCAGCCTTTTTTTTCCTATATATTCCTCCAAAACGTCCATTTAGTTTAAACTTAAAAGAAATATTTTAGTTTTTGGAGGCTCTGCTGCCCATCCTCCCATGGAATGCTGCGTGTGAGGATGCTAATTCCAGTTAATTCAGAGTAATTCAGGTCATGTTGCAGGACTGCTTCTTAATTCATGTCAATGTAAACACAAACAGAACTTTACCACACCATCACTTGAACCAAAACCCAGTTTTAACTTTGAATCCAGTGCATAAGAACCATCCAAGGACCAAAAAAACAAAGTAAATCCTCACCTACAGTTGCAGAGAAGTTAGAGTAGGCAGAGTCATTGGTAAATACAAAGGTAGAGTTATGGGAAGGAAGCACAGTGAGGCTGTGGATTCTTAGAGCTGGGTGGAACAACAAAAGAAAACAGGCAAAACAATGAATCAGCACAACCAGTAATGAATTAACCAGTTCATATCTCTCAACATACCACAGATCGGTGGCCTTTAAAGCTTTAACACAACCGCTTCTCACTGAGGACTTGTGGATGTGTAAGTGTTGAATCATTAACCTATATCTTTTAAGCAGATACAGTATCACTAAACCCTGTCTTTTCTAACAGGAACTGAAGAGGAAAAACTATAAAACAGACCTCCTGCATTCAAGTGAAGCGTTCTCATAATTATTTCAGTAAGGAATCAATACAGTTATAATGAAGATCATTATACTGGTGCAAAACCTACTGGTAATTCAAGTCTAAGGACAACTGAATAACATAAGCAGGCCTAGGATAGCCTCAGCTTAAAGGCGTTTGTTTGGAATGGTTCTATCTGGTACAGTTTTCAAGATCATTGAATTACTTTCCTGTTAGATACCCAAATTATTTTGGGGGCGAGGAGGGAGCATTATTTTAATATTTAAAGATTGTCTTGTACTATAACTATTTACCCCAAGCAGGCAAATAGAGTCTGATTCAAAGCCTTTGAAAGTAAATAGAGACAAACTGATTGATGTGGAATTTAGACCAAGCCAGGATCACAGAAAGAAAAGGCAAATGCTCTTAAGTGTCATAAAACCTCATGACAAAACACACAGAAAACTAGAGGTCAGATGAGAAACTTAATCATGTCTCTGTGTTTTTCAATTCCCTGTATTTATGTTGATTGTTTCCCTTCAATTGTTTCTACTGGCTTTACTGCTCAGATAATCAAAAAAATAATTTGCTGACACCGACTCTCACCACACAACTGCATTGAGAGATATAAATCTGGCTTCACACACAATGACTTCAACAAATAAAATGGATTAACATGACGGACAGATTATGATGCTTCAAGGATTTAAGAGGAGAAATATGGAATGAAAATAATTGCATGACATTATGATGAGTGGAAAAACATCAACAAAGACTCCAGCAATAAAGAGAAGGGCTGTGTAATCAGAATGGTATCAAAACAAGAAAGTTGCCATCAGCATCAGATTACAACAATAAAGAAAACTCCTCCTGTATTTCAAAGTCAAGTATCAGAGAGACATGTAAAACTTCTCCTGAGGGCAGTTGAAATTATATCCATGTATTATAAAGCATAATATAAGCAAATGAGAACGAAGCATTTGCATTAGTCACTACACATTAAAACAAAACCAACATTGTCAGGACTGCACCGCAGAGGGAACTTGGCTACCGGCACCCTCTGCCAGTACGAGACAGGGTCCTCCAAACCATTTTTCAGCATTCAAGTCACTGGCTTCTTTATAAATAACTTTAACACCGTGGCATAATAGGAGTCAAAAAAGATCGGTGATGGGAACTGGTCCTGTTCCTGTAAGAATTTCTGTGGAATCAGCAACTATGGATATTCTGCTATAATTCTTCCGTGATGCTAAAGTAAAAGACTTATGAATTTCACCTGAACAGTGTCATTTTAATATATTCTTTTAAAATGCTCTTTGTAACTTAATTGTGCAATTATAATTTTTCCAAGAGTGGTATTTTGTGTTTCATATATCTTTTTCAGTACTTAAAACCAACATTTTTAATAAAGAGTCAAAACAGCGGTAAATGCACTTAATTTCAGCTGGAGTAAAGCACTCCAATCCACTGCAAGAAAAATTATTTACCACTGTGTTAAAGAAGTCAACTCTGTTACCCTGATTACCAACTTCCTCTCAAATTAGCGAGGGTTTCACCTTACCAAGCCTCTCATGATTTAGACTAGTTTGAAAAGTTTTAAGTACTGCCACAATGCTAGTTGTAAGGAATCGTTCAAGAATAAGTATAAATGAGCAGTAAATATTTACATAACAGTTTGTGCTTCTCTTTCTATGGAAACTATGCACAACTGTAGAAGTTGAGCATTTAACCCTTTTTTTAGGGCAAAAAAATATGCATCTTCACTATTGGTACAGCCAAAGATACGACTGAGTATATTTATGCTTGTTAAGCATGCACCAAATCAACTAACAGCAATGTGGTTTTAAGTAAGCATTTATCTTTATAATCCTAACAATTCATGGACACCTCAAAGGTTCTAAGAAAGCTATATATTAAAAAAAAAAAAGTACTCAAGTTGCAGTATCATCTGGACATCCAAGCATTACTAAAGTACCAAAAAGAACTCTCAACAGCTGTTGTACAAAAACTAATCTCTTTTTATTTCTCCTGCTGCCTTACTCCTTACAGACTGCCACAAATACTTATGTTATTGCCATTGTCAACAAATCTGTTTCTACCTCCATTCGAGTCACGAAACTCGTGAATTCCATCCACATCTTCCAATGGCCAGTAATGGGAAGCCGATGCCAGAACCTGGAACCCTTTCAAGGAAAAACAGATGAGCAGGTCATTTAAGCAAGGTCCAACATCAAGTGCAACAAGTATCCTCAGAAGAAAACAATAAGGGAGGTCAGTGGGTTAAGTAAAACAAGATATTTTATGTAAATCAAACACTGAACATAAGCAAGGAAGGCAGATTGTAAATCAAGAAGATGTATGACTTTAACCTCCTCTGCCACAGTGCCTACTGCAGAGAAGCTTTTTTGTTGTTGTTTTTTAAACTAAGTGCATTTGAACTGTACAGTTATCTCTGACCAAATCTCTGCCAGGGTATCAGGCAGCATCCACTAAAATAGCAGTTGAGGATCTTGTTCAATAGTTGTGAGATTCTAACAGATACAACACAGCAAATCTACGACACACACAGAAGGGCTTTTTGCGTCTATTGCATACTTCACGGAGAAACCTCTCCTCAGAGGACTCAGCTCTCGGATTCGAGGGAATAGGAGAAGATGCTAGTAAATTCTCAGGAGTCTTATCCTTTTCACAGGAGAAACGGTACAATCAGAACCTGGTGTATTAATGTGAACATTTTTACATCCTTCTCTATGGGGACACTCAGATTAGTGATACCCAGTGATGGAAGAGCCGTGATGTGGGTGAGGGCATAAGGGTCTGAACAGCTGGTCAGCACTGCACAAGTCTTAAGTTCTCCTGTATAATGTGAAGGTGAGAGGACTTAACACCATATAGGAGAAATACACCCTATAATGGAAGGAATTTCCGTTTCTCAAGAGACAGAGTTCCAAAATACTAAGCAATATGTGAAAAGACTTGACTACTCGGGATTAGCTATTTGTTCAGAATCTTCTTCTCTACATCAAAGAACTATGCAGCTAATGAGAACATTTTGTTTTCTTCTTAGTGTCCTCCTCAGCACCAGGTGGACAAGCTGAAAAACACAGAAAATCTGATAGATCTGGTAAGTCTGCCCACTTGGCAGATTTATCTACACAGCCTAATTGACAGAATTTAGAAGAGATTTTAGGGAGATACGACTTTTCAAACCTGAGCAGAAGCAGCCTACCCAAAGCAATTAAATTTTATGTTAAGATAACAATTCTATTTTTAAGGGTCTATCATTAATAATGTAATAAAACATGAGCTGTATTTCTTATTATCTTGTTAGGTGCAAGAAACCCTTTATTCCCAAAATTAATTTAACCGACTGTGCTGGCAGAAGCTGAATAATTGCCTATATCAAAGAAGATTTGAGAAGGTTGACACAGACATAAATATAATAGTGGTTGCAAATGAGAATGTTTTGCAAATTAAAGCAAAGTATAAAGCAGTGTTTCTTGATAGCTACAGCCTATCCCACACTTCTCCTCAAGAGAAATTAAAACACATTTGCCTATTTAAAAAGTATTCCAGTGTCGTGGACACAGAGACCAGTCGTTTGCACTGAACTTGGAGGGACTCAAGTTGTCTCTGCACCTTGAGCTCTCCAGCCCACGCTGTCCTGGTCTCCTCTGCTGCCCAGGGTGACCTCAGAGCTGCGACAAAGCAGCCTGGGGTTCTCTGAATAAGAACAGAACTGATACAATTGCTGAACATCACAATAAATCCTTGTAGATATGCGAGCACAGGGCTAAAAGAACCGGGTGTCTCCTGAGGATACACAACCTACTCAAACTTGAACTGAATTATGCCCAAGGATAGCTGACAAATGACTCATAATTGACCGGAATATGTGATTGGCCTCCCTGGCTAGGAATGTTTGCAGTTGCCAGAGAGGTTCTCCCACGGAAGGGGAGCACGACAGCAAATAAATGAGAACGATCTGGTCAGAGACGTGGATGAGCTCCTATGGTTACATGTGCTTTGTGTACTTGGGAAATACGGAAAGAGGTACAACTGCTCACCAAAGGGGAAAGCAATTGTAAGGAGAAAAAACAACCACACACAGGAAAGAAAAATCATCTGAAAATCCCAGGGAACCCAAACTGCACTAACCTGAGTGTGGCAAATACAGATGCAAATAGCATATAGGTACAAAAAGTTGATTTTCCTTCAGGCAAACTACATCTGGCTACGCACTCAGTTCTGTTTTTCCAAGAAGATACCCCAGCAGAAGCGAAAGTGAAGAATTTCCAGCTCATTAAGAGCATCCACATACACAACCTGTGCAACCACAGCTCCATCTCAGACTACCAGCTCTACTTTCCTGAGCACAGGATATCCCCGCAGTTTTGCGATGTGCTTTTATATAAATCTCTCCTGCTTCCACTAATATCTCTCTTTCATGTGAAAATTTACAGTGGCGATAAAAAAGACAGAAAGATCTAGAAAGAAAATAAATTGATGCAATGACATAACACAAACATTATTATAGTTCCATCGCAACATAGGCTTTTATGCCTCAATGCGCTTGGCATCGGGTAAGCATCTAAAGAGAAGTTATATGTTAAGGTCCTTATATTTAAAAGCTGCAAAAGGGGGGAAAAAAGTAAGTTAAAAAATAAAAGGAGAATGAGAAAGGCAATAGAGCTGCAGCAAAGGAGTGGACTGCTTATCACCCATAGTGCATGGAAAGCAGCTTTCCTAGACCCCAGTTCTGGACTATATAAAGCAAATTATGCTGCTGTCCTGCTTACGGGCAGGCAGGGAATGGAGACCTATTGCCTTGAATTCAACTTCCATTTGTAATATTCTTTCTCAAAGTAATTCTCCTTAGAACCAAATCGTGGCACTTGTTTATTGCCCAGTTCCAATGCAAAAGGCTCGCTCCCCGTTGTGCTCTCATGCACATGTCAGTGTTATACAACTTGCCTCCCTATTGAGTGAGGTAGGACTTTTTTTCCTTATTCTGTCACCAATTAAGAGACAATGATCCTCATTTATTTTCAGACTGTATTTTCATTGTTTTCAAGTGAAGGTAGAATAAGGGAAGCCAACTTGGCCAAGGGCGCTCCAATAGCCAACAGCGTGGCTTTTCCTCAGCCGGCTGCATTTGATTATGAAAATAATTATATATGGTGGTAACTTGAAAACACAAAAGAATGTGTAAAACGATAAAACAGTAAAACTGTACTCGTACACCACCATGAGGCTTGAGGTTAAACTATTTATACAAGCACAAGAATCCTGCAGTTACACACAGACCTCAAACGAGTTTCAGTGAGTTTTTCTGCACTGAAAACAGACGAGAGCCCAAAAATGCTGCATGATTGATTTAAATGTAAGCAAGAAGGATGGGGAAAGGGGGGATGTTCTGAAGCCAGCCAAAGTACTGGAAAGTGTAGAAACCATAATATTTAACTGCAAATCAATGAATTTAAAGTGCTTAACACTATGAAATTGTGACAAAGTAATCTGTGTAGAAGTCTGATTCAGAGCACTCCTATACAATGATCCCTTATTAGCACTTTCTGAGTTTTTCTATGCAAATACCAGCAAGTTTTCCTCCACTTACATTTTTATGCGGAATATTTAGTAGCAAAAATATCTAATTGAAAGTGAAGTAGTCTGATACATACATATGGTAGTTCCAGACTGAAAATGTAATAAATTCTGAAGTAAACGCTACTACTTAGGAGTAGTATATCCCCAAAAGAAAATAAATATTTAAGGATGTTGTCATAAAATATAACTAGAACATTTCTTACCTGGGTGCCCGGGAAGCTGGGAAGAGTTTCCGTACACCTGCACATAAAACATTACATAATCAGACAGGGCGAAGTAAAGTTTGCTAAGAGTAACCAAATAAATCTCAACTCTAGCCATATTCAGAATATTACCTGATACTTGGACTGCAATAAAACCAACAAAGAATAATGATAACAAAGTAGGGATAATAAATTCTTCATGATATTTTTAAGGTTAAAAGTACAACAGAGATCAAATTCCTGTAATGCTTCAGTCATAAGTTTTCCTTCACTTCTTTTTGTTTTAAAAGGGACATTTTCCACGCAGGTTCAAAAAGTCTGTTCCTTTAGCAATGGTAAAACATTCTTCCAGATTCTTTTAGCAATATCCACTTTCTTCACACTTTGATCTCTTCATTTATCCGTAAATAAGTCATCATGATTGGAGCAAAATTATAAGAAACGTGCGTCAGATCCAAAAGTTGTATTGTTCCACAGAAAAGAAGTCAAATTTCTGCTACAAACTACGCCAAACAAAAGGTTGCTTGCAACTTTCTCCCTATAGTTGCCTCTCAGTTTCCTTCCTTCATGTTCTCCGGGATCTGAAGGCAGTTTTGCTTTGGCTAGCAAGAAATGCACTTCCCCGTAGCGCGGGGCGTAGAGCTCTTGCCCATTTCCTCAGTAACGGCACCAAGATGTTTGTTAACTCCTCGCGCGCTCGTCCCGCTCACGTTTGCGGCTCCATCGCACGGCTCCCCGGGTGCAGGGCAGGCCCGGGTGATGTCATGGTTTCTGCTCCAACTTCGTCCCGTCCTGGTGCTCTGTTTATATCCCGCCTCTCCGCAGGGTCCTGACAGCAGCCAGCCTGGAGCAAGTGGAAACAGATCAACGTGGTGCAGCGGGCAGACGGGGGAGCGCGCTGCTCCGCGCGGAAGCTGGGACAAGGGCTTGGATTGCAGCTTCGTAGGAATAACAGGACAGTTTGGGGGGAAGGTTTTGGAAGACCTGAAATATTTTTGCTAAAAACGTGGGAATGGGAATTCACAATCAAGTTCAAAAGTGCAAAAAAATAAAATAGGTAGAGTCCAAATCTCCCTTGCAGCGAGCAACTAACTATCCATAAAATGGATTATAACCAAGTAAAGTAGCAGCCAGCTTGGGTCCATGAAACCCTACAAGCTAATAATGCTGAAGAAAAAAAGGGAGACATACAAACATAATCTATCATCATAGAAGTCCTCCAACCCATCCTACTCTTGCTTTTTTATTCAGTATTTCTTCAGTTTAGAAATATATCACTAAGTTAGATCTTGTTTCCAGCCCCAGATGCTTACTCAAGCAGCAGAGCATTCTCCACCTGAAACCCATGAGCACACAAGATGCTGATGTAGAGAAAAAATAGCTTGCAATGCGGTTTCCATGCTCACTACTGACCATGACTATCTTCCACTCTTGTGTTTCAGCTGTCCTTTCCCCCCTTACTTTGTTTCGTGGTTCTTGGCCCCATTCCTTCAGATCCTTTATCAGTCTGTATGTGTCTGGTCCCTCTCCTGAGGTCCCTTCCTCCCCAGATATTAACCTTCTTTCCTGCTTGGCCTCCTCTTAATCACAGCTGTTGTTCAGTAGCAGCCTCTTGGCTAGAACCGAGTATTGCTTTTTTGACAAAGCAATTTTCTCCTGACACTCTCTAAGCGGATAATACAGCACCAAGGCCAGGAGGTTCCCCTAGTCATCGTACCCCGATGTACCCAGCCACTTCTCAAGCACATACTGAACATCTGAAGTGTCCGAACGCATCCAAATCCGTGCATAGAACTGGAGAGTAGGGGGGACTTCAGGACTCCAAGCACTGAAGAGAACATATTTAATTTAGAAAGCAGCAGGATATTCATGAGGCATGAATATTTCAATATTACAAAAATGAATTATCAGAGAAGTTCAATAGTGGAAGAAAATGAGTATTTGGATTGTAAACCTGATTTCGGACCTACACTACAAAATAACTGAGAGCTTCAAACTTTTCCAGGAACTGAAATTCAGTTTTCTGTTTAATTATAACCAGCCTGACTTCTCCTTCTCCAAGATCCGCTAATCTCCTTCCATTGCTATGATTAGGCAGAAACGTGTCTCTCTCTGGAATGGAAAAAAATCCCTGCAAACCCATGAAATCTGCATCATACCCTTAATGGGTAGGGCCACCTTAGAAATACTGAAGCGCCGCAGCAGAAAACCATGAGAAAAACTAGAACTTATAAAGAGAAAAGCAGGAATTTGAAATATTTGCCAAGGAGGTCTGTCAAGGGAAAGAATACGCTTACCAAAACAATTGCAAGAATCCAAGCAAACACGCTCACTGCCAGCAATTTTTTGTGGAAACAGCAAATTGCAAGCAGAGATTTCTTGCAGAAACAAAAATCTGAGTTTTTGTTGTTTGCTAGAAACCAATCTGGAAAGTCACAGCACTCCCAGGTCACCCCAAAGGCAGCATGGAGAATCTGGCACGCAAGCCAGACCATCCAGCTTGGAAAACAAGTGTTAAATTCTTGAAAAAGCTGCACATGAGTTCATGCAACATGTGGATGAAATACCTTTACTTGCCCATCACTAAGCACCAAGTTTAAATCTGGGGATTTATATGCCCCAAAACAGGGAAAAAGAGGAACTTTGTTGTGTTGGAAACCTCCTATATAGAGTCTGTAACCACAAAGTTTGACAGAAATAAAGATCAATTGTTCTGACACAGGTGAGTGAGACTTTGTTCAGTTGTAATATCATCACAGCAGTAAAGAACCAAAATGTATTTAATAAAATTTAATATTTAATAAAAAGCACACTGAACGATGATGAGGAAAAAATTGAACTTAACTTTCAGCTCCAGCTTGTCTTGTTCACTTCATGTTCAATGAGGATGATTATGCTATTAAGGCAGAAATTGAGCATATGATTTAATTATGTTTACTAGGAAATACCCTAAATATAAAAGTCTTTATCTCTATGTAAATACAAGCAGAGAGAATAGAAGTTGTCTTACACTACCCAAGACGAGATTTGCATAGTTTTTTTTTTTCCCCAGTTTTCATTGGGATCCATAAGTCTATGCATGAGAACTTAGTGCAAAATTGGAACAGAAAAGTTTAAATAAAAACCACAGTCTCTACTAATACTCCAATAAATACTCTAGATTTTTAAATGTAAAAAATTGGTACTACGCTTGATAGGATATAGAAGAGGAGTAGATGTTTTACTTGCGTGAAAAACAGTTCTAACCATCTGTATGTATTTATATCTGTATTTGTTTGATTAACAATAGAGAGATTCTTGCTAGAGTGCATCTTCTCATGAGGTTGAGATTATCAAGATTGCAACCAGGCTGCTGGGCCAGAAGATTCCTGATCTGATGGAGCTGGTTCCTGGAGCAAGGCACTGCCTGCCCCGACCGGGATATGCCTGCACAAGAAACATTCTGGATGAGGAATTTAAGTGTTTCTTGGAATAGCAAAGCACTGCAAAAAACTACCAACGCAGTCAGTCCGTGGCAGTACAGGTGAAAAAAAGGACATTTTGGCAAAAACAAGTCAGGAACTAGACCATATTATGAAAATATCACATGAGATTTCCTTTGAGCCAATTACACCAAAAAGGACAACAGAACAGTTTGCATTGAAGAACAAACTAACAAATCTTGGAGTGAATCACAAGGCTAATGCAATCATGCAAAAATATTTTTCTAATTAAGAAAATGTGAAGTTGCTGCGGCAGTGCCAGAAAACAAAATAGTTTGTTTTGGCTACAAAATTTTGAATTAGACAGATGGATATTTATACCATGCTACAGTGGTAACATTAAGCTGGTTAATTTACCTATAACTCTTCATGGAAACATTAAGAGGTTGATTCAAATAGCAAGCAAATAAATTTTATACAATAATTTAAATGCATACGATGCATCTAAGCTTTCTTGGTACCACTTACTGAATAGTTATTTGATTAATGGCTATATTTTTATTTTCTATTGACTGTCATTATATGGATTTTTGGATTGTGGTAATGCCTTGAGCATCTCGCTCTGGACACTGACAAAAAGCTTCCTCCCTGCCACCGAGAACAGCTTAGGCGTTTGCAAATCCCAAAGATCCGTAGAAATTAGTTTTATTTAATTGAATCTTTGATAACCTGAGCCTTAAGGCTTAGCAACAGAACACCAAGCTTATGTAAAATTGCCTAATCCTATAATTAAAAAGTATCAAGTTTTAGTATACGAGTAAGCTAAGACTTGTTTGCCAAAAAGTCACTGCCTGCATTTCTGAGCATCATTCAGACAGTCATTTTTCTTAGACGTATTTCACGGCGATGATGTTCAGCCTTTAAAATTTTTGCTGGATTCTCTTTCATGTCCTTTCTCTTGTGCCATTCTGAGTACAGGCAACCCATGAATGTTTCATTCAGCTGCTTTGAGAAATGAGTTTATCATTCAGTCCAGCACAAACGGAGCACCCGGAGGTCCATTTGCTATTATAGATGCTATTAAAGGCTTTATAGGGAATAACTAAGACTACAGAAGACACAGAGAATGTGCGTAAAGCAACAGCAAGAGCCGTCTCCGAGATCGGATTAGTGCAGCAACAATAACTTATCTATGTCCCCAGCAATGTATTTGGACTATACTTAGTGCACTTGCTGCTTCAAATGTCACTTCAAAGGATTTCTGCTCCCTTGAAGGATCCCAGTTATCTATTTTCCCCCATTACCACATACTTGTCCAAACTGCACGTTTCTGCATGCTGCAGAAAAGCAAAGTGCACGACAGTGAAATCAATCATTCAAAACATGTGATTTTGGATATGAAAATGGATATGGAAGACAAAAACATTCCCCCTCTCTAAAGGGTTGCTAATCTCAGGGATTTCCAGAGCCTCCTTAAATCACTGTGTCATTTTAAGATGTCACTGAACAGCTGATGAAGACTCATACAACCCCTTTCAGATCTCTTCTAACTAATCACAAAAACATTGATTTTGCAAGACATTAAAGGCATCTCTTCTTTCTCGTGGGTTCTAGGTTATTCCAGCGTATGGGATAAAGAACAAGAAATAGAGTAAACCAGAAAATACCTACCACGTCCGTGGTTGCATCTGCTGCTTCCTTACTTGCAATTCTACTAAGTTCTGTTCACAAACCAACACACATGGAAGTGACACTCCAGAAATGAACATTTAGATGAAGTGACACTTTGGTATTTAGAGTAGGGTCTGCCCCACGTCCAGAGCAGGGGAAAGCCCTCTGCTAGGAGGAAGCTGCTAGCAAGGATCCACAAAGACTGCAAGAGCAGCTAAATAAAAAAGCAACTTCGGAAGCAAATTTAAACCAAAAATATAGTATTATTTTCTTCCATCGGTTTTAAACAAGCAGGGGAGTAGTTTTTAGACATATGCTTATGAACTGCCTTTTTTTTAATCTCTAAGTTGCTGAAGTATAGGAAAAAAATGATAAAGTGCGACAGCACTGACTTTTTCATGCTGAAAACATTAGGGTGACAAGAAACCTTCGTGTAATTCATTTTCTTGCTCTATTTCAGTCTTAGCGGACTTAATTTATGAGGAAGAAATAACCCTATGAAAAAATTGCGGCTACATTTAGCTTGTTTTTCAAAGAACAGAATTAATGTACGCAGAACACAATCCCGATCTGCTCTTGGAGCCTACACACGCTGCTGCTACCGCACTTCTCCGGTGCTGGCGGACAAATGTCTCGAGCAGCAGGTTTACTGTGGGCTTTCACGCAGTAAGTGTAAGCATTTGCTCTTGCTAATAGTCATAGAAACAGCCCGATGATTATTGCTTCTAGCATACGTGCTGCTCGTGCAACCCCAACAGGTATTTTTGTTTAATGGTTTCACTTGACAAAATCAATTCCATAGAGAGCGTGCCCCATCATGCGGCTGGAACGGGAAGCACAGAGACAATTGCTGTTGCTTTTCTTTCTAGTATAGGCCACTTCCATGCCTCTGGAATTAAGGCCTGGAATTAAGTTCTCTTTCCTGGATGCTACATAGTCCCTTTGTAAATAGTCAGCAAGAAAAGTTATGCAGTAGCCACTCATTCTGCATGGCATTTTTTAAGCTCTATCAGACCCGCTGCTTAGGCAGCCAGACGAGTTTTTCTCTAGCCACGTTCAAACCTCCTACCAAGCAGCATCTTCTGCATCTTCTGACTCAGGCAGAAGATGGGACTGAAACAGCTCCTAATCCTAACCTTTAGGAGGAGAAAAAGAGGAAGAAAAGAGCACACTCATTAGCTATAGTTTGAAGTTTTGCAATTAGATCTTCATTTTGGCATTCAAACAAAACAAAGCATCTGAACCAAATTAAAAGGTACCAGATCTAAAATCAAATCACGCTACTCAATAAGTAACAGAAGGTAAGATGATTTGTTAAATTTAATTATGACTTATTTTTATTTGTGAAGAGTCTCATTTGGCTTGGGTCCTTTCTCTAAATATCAGCACGGCAAACAAAATCAGAGACTGAAAGTTAAAAAAAAGTTACTGTCTAAGCCATTAAGAAAAAAGAGGGCTTTTCATTTTCATTGTAAGCAAAACAGATTTCATTTCCCATCATGACTCCTCATAAGCACTCAGATAAAAATAACAGCAATTGCTGCTTGCTCATGGAGCAACAAGCCTGAAGCAGCTGCAGTAGGAGCTGGTTAATGTGTAATTCAACTCGGAAATCAGATAAGACTGACTCGTGAACAATAAGTCCTGTAATTAAAGCGACCTCAAAAGACGCAAAAACTATTTATGTTAGTTGCTTAGTTCTATTTTTAGCTTAGAGCTTTACATAGCGACCTTAAATGATAATAGCTCTATCGGGAACCCAATTCCCATTATTCTGATTTATTAAGATGTTGACAAGAAAAAGGACACAACTAGCATTGCACAGCTATGATTTTCTTCTTGTGTAGTAATTTTGCATTGATCAAGGCTTTTTTTTTTAAATGATTACGACATTCTCACTTTTCAGTTATTTCATGTATCCTGGTCTCATTCTAGCTGTCACCTCACACCACCCAGTCACAATATTTGCATTTACCCAAGCCCCATCTGTACCTAAGCAGAAAATCAGGGTCTGTGTTAGATCCCTGTATAAAGGACACATATGGCAGGTTTAAACACTTAGGACTATTAAATAACCAAATATGTAGTCACGTTAATCAAAGACTATGGTGGGTCCATCAACCTCAGGTCTGTTAGACGGCTATAATACTGCATCTTCCTTCCAGGGAAGAAACTTCTCCACATTTGGTTTTCCGTGACTTGGCAGTCAGCAAGGCTTACTCAGAAGCAGACAGAACAACAGGGTTTTTGCCCCTCTGCCGAAAGGGCTGTACCCTGCGCCGAAGGGACAACTATAAAGCAGCCAAATGGTCCTGAACTCCTCAGTCACTACAGCTGCTTCAAGCACTGGGGTCTGGGTATTGTCAGAGACAATATTAATTATGAAAGCTCCCAAACCGGGACAGCATGGACATCCAGGATCTCCCAGCATCAGACTGAAATTATTCTAATACTGGGGGGTATTTAGTGGAGTCCCAATTGGCTACCCCTAAATGCAACTCATACAGCTCAAGTCACCTTATAAGGCACCCATTTGAGAGCAAAAAGCACATCTAGCTTCTCACAGCTCTTCCACAAATGGATGCACCAATCCTGCTGTAGATTAGGCTATAAAGGTCCTTTTCTACTGTTGCCAGAACTCAGGCAAGAGAAGGGGGACTAGTACTGCTAACCCAGGTCTGGAGAGCCACTAACTCCAACCAAGCTAAGCCTGCACGCTAGGAAGGGGAAGACAGAAGTTTGTGCCACCATTTGGTTTCCAGCAGTTTAGAGCAGAAGTCACAACAGAACAAGGACAAGAGAACACGTCGAGGTGAGGCGCGAGATGAGGTTTTGCTGTAGGGTAACTTGCATATCGGAAGCAGCAGTGGCAGATGGATCCTCCTGCTGTAGGGAGCTTCAGTCCCTGCCTATTAAGCAGTACGTTTAACTAAAACATTAGAGGTTTTTTCCCCGGTAAAGACTTTCTGTTGAAGCCTTCGGAGATAAGTTAAAAAGCTTCCTTATGAAAAAATAAGGTTGTTCTAATACCCCCTTCATTTAAAAGGCACTAATAACACAGCAGCACAGTATTTCCTCTACCGCTTTCTTCAGCTGATGTCTTGACCCTGCGTTCAGGTTTGCACACACTTCCCTGTTGCTTTTCTCCTACAGGCCTCTGGACTTACATACCTGAGGCCTCCAGGCTTTGTCATGGAGGCAGCAGCAAACTCCACCACCACCTCCCGCCTGCCAAAACTGGGGGAATGTCTCTAGCGAGCACTTACCAGCAAACTGTGAAACAGAACCCGGGTAAGCCCCACAGTCAAGTGAGGTATAGAGAACATTGTATCTTTGTACAGGTATGTGACCCAACCACACACATATCTAGCCATCAAGACAGTGGAACAGAGCAGAGTCTGCATTGCAAGGAAGGGATGAGGTCTCAGGGTCCCTCTCAGTAACGGCAGCATTCTAATACAGACTGATCTGACTGCTGGGTAAATGGAGGAGGCTGGAATACATTGTTTGCTCATTACTTACCTGAATTAGAAAACCCTGTTTTCTAGAGCTCTGAGTCTTTTAAGTATTATAGTTAAGTGAACTAAGTATTATAGTTAAGTGAACTACAGCAAATTCACTGAAGTGAATTTGCACATGTGCCAGCTAAGAAACTTGCATTATTTATAGTCAACTCTTAAAACTCTAGAAGTGACAAGTTCATTGTAAAGCTGTAAACTAACACACTTAAATCTCACCCCCAAAACATGAAGTCTGAAGACTACACTAGAGCTGACCAAGTATCACCACCTAGATTTCCTTTTTTTGTGGGAATTTTTGTGGGCTCGGAATAATTAAAGGTTACAAAGCAAAAAGCTCTGTACATCAGGCAAGCAGTAGATACCACACCACACATGCACACACTGAAACAGTAAAACACAGTAGAGATGCATTTTCTTCTGCTTTTAAGTGTATACATTGAAGTATGCTATAAAAAACCTGCAGTGTTTGTATTTTTAGAGCAGTGTAGTTTAACAGACAGGACAGTTTAAAGAAAAAGCTACTGCACCTAGTAAAGCAGCAGCAAATAATCAAGCTAGCAGCATTAGCCATCGTATGCACAGTAAGTTAGTGGCTACACAGAGAAACCCAAAATACGAAGCTCAAGCAAGGTGATGGAGCAAGAAGATTCAATTTCCTTAAGTGGGAGTCAGTCTTTTTAACTGGAGCAAATAAAAGCATACAAAACTCCTCTCATTAGTTTCAGATTCTAAATACACCTCAACTTTGCACTAAGTGGTTAAGAACTGCAAAACCTGCCCTACAGAAGCTGATTCCTTTACAATAGTTTAATAAATAGCCTTTCATAGCTCACTGCCTTTCACAATCACGTACCAGAACACTCAAATAGGATTATTTAGGAAATAATCAAAGCAGCAGGAGTTATATACACAAACATGCAAATTAAGAGGAATAAATGAAATGCTTCACTTTATTAAGAAACCAAAAATACAAAACTGAAGAGTTCAAGGCTTCATGTACTCAAACACTACTGAAAAATGGAATCTTAAAACTTATATTGTTTACTAGCAGTACTAATATTGACCAAGATTAATTTCTACAAGGTAGTGTTAAAAGTTGACATTTTCCACCATTTGTGCTGTAATAAGCTAGAGTTTCAAATTAAGAACTTGGTGCAGTTACAGTAGTCTTGATATTTATACAAGTGTGGTTTTAGCTGATATGCCATTTTGTAGCCAAGATCTTTTTAGCTCAACTAAAACTTCCTCTAGTTGGTGAGTTAAGATGAGCAGAATTTGTTTCATCAGCTATAGTTCTACTGAATGACATTCCATGCAAAGATACAGCTTTTACATCACTTAAGAGACTTAGATGCTGTTTGTTTCAGGCTAATAAAATACAGAGCTCTCAAGGCATGTTGTAGAACATACTGCAAGTTATATTTTAGAGAATATATCTAAGGTAGCATATGCAAGCTGAACTACTCAGGGAGCCCTGCAAATTACATAAACGTGCCCGTTCATATGGGAGAGTTTATGCTGACTTGTTGATTCAGTCACACTTACCAATCAACCGTTCACTGCTTTAGCTTTACCTGACAGTTCAGCTCTCCTCAGGTGCGAAGTTACAGGCTCCAGAAAGTAAAGGGAAGGTTAACTGAGCTCTGATTTAGTAAGAGCAGCATAAGGGAGGGGAGAAGGTTTGTGGAACAGAAGGAGGAAAGGAGACACACAATGAATTATTAGCTTCAACTAAAGAACAGAAGACACTTTTGGAATAGTTATTCCTAACAATACAGGAAAGTTCACTTGCTTAGAGATATTTGAAATACAACTTTATTATCTAAACAAAAAAAAAAAAGAATGGGAATGACAGAAACAAGATTTACCACTTAATACTCTGATGTGACTGCAGCAGTCTTAAATTTGAAACTCAAAGGGGAAGTAATTGCAGTCCAAAAAACAGCTAAATATGCAGGTCCAAAATATGAAGTTTTTTTTTTTTTTTTTTTTTAAACTGCCACATTCACTCCGAAGCCCATTCATCTCTTTCAGCATCCCAAAGATTAAGCACATGTTCTGCTCAGCTAGATAATAAAGTGGCAAACACGCTGCACCACTGACATCACAGGACAGTTGCCTATAAAACTAGACTTCTGACGCTGGGCTCCAGCTTCGTCCCTCACAGGTCATCATCTTCATCTGGCAGTGCAGTGGTTTGAGCAATCTAAAAGAAGAAAAAAAAAAGAAAAAAAAAAAAAAAAAAAATAGCTACACTTAATTATTGTTCTCCACTTGTTTGCCTCATATCCAAGTATCAGACAAAGGGCACAAACCCAAAATGACTGCCCATTTCTCAGTTACCTGTAAGTCTTGCTCATACTGTGCTGCCAGCGCTGGGTCCATAACAACTTCTGGAGGTGCAAGGGCAGGCATGGCAACAAACTCCAAGTTAGGATCTCCAATTAACTTTCTAGCAAGCCAGAGGAAAGGCTTTTCAAAGTTGTAGTTACTCTTGGCTGAAATGTCATAATACTGCAAAGATAGCATATATTAGATACACAAAATATCTTTTCAGCAACTCTTAAGATTACTGAAATTAGTATGCATTTGGTCAGCTCTATTTTTATTTTCCACTCATCCACTGCATCATTTTCATCTACATTCTCATAAACAGTTAAGATCTTAAGGTCTAGAAACATAATTTTAGTTATACCTAAGGTATCTGTATTCTGTGCAACTAAGGTATCTGACCTGACCCAGGATGAAACTTCCAGGAGATAAGCATGTTGCAAGGAAAATAAAGTGGAAGCTTTATTTGAAAGGGTCTCACTTCTGCAAGACCTGATGATACTCTAAATAGTAAAATCCAAATGCATATTAACTCTTTAATCTTTTATCATAGTTTTTCCTCAAGGCTATGGTCATAATCCTCAACGAGATCCATTGATCCATTTCCCCTTCCCTGAAGTTAGGTTCGAGAAGCAAACAGGATGTAAAGTTGATATACTGTAATTAATAGAAAAAAAAAATGGAACAAATATTATCAGATTACTACATAGAACCCAAATGGATTTCTGTGAATGCATGCCATCATACCTGGAGATTCTTCTTCCTATGGAAGACAATGGATTTTGCCTTGACTTTTCTGTCCTTAATATCCACTTTGTTGCCACACAACACTATAGGGATATTTTCACATACTCGTACCAGATCTCTATGCCAATTAGGTACATTCTTGTAAGTAACTCTTGATGTTACATCAAACATTATGATGGCACACTGAGCTGTAAGAAAAGAGTATACAGTAAGAACTCACCTTATCAAGGGACAGAAGTACAGAAATTCCATATTACATTACAATGTCTGCCTTAACTCTTCCTCTCAGCATAGGTGTTCTGGGCAGCTATCTTCTATACATGCAAGTGCACAAAATTCAGCCCATGACTATATGCCCTTGTTTAATGTTCAATCCTAAACATGACCTAGCTTTATTCATACAAGTGTCCTACTGAATATCACAGTGTTGCATGAAGTTGGAATAGACTCGAATCACAAACATCAACTTTGATTTAATGTATTGTCAGTGTCAAATACTGCAAAGTATTTGACACAAACTAGTTAAGACCTATTTAACTGATCTCAGACATCCTATCCAGACTGTCAGGTAAGTTGAAAGGTGGCAGCCCACATGCTGGGATGACCTTGTTCAGAAGAAGTTTTTCAAAAAACACAGGTGCTTGACTTGATGCTGTTATTTGTAAAGAAAAGCAATATTGTCAAATAATCCTTTGGAGAATTTCAGGTATATAAAGAATAGCACCTGGTCAAGCCAAAATTCAGAGACAGCCTCAATAGTTCTTTAGAAAGAAAAAGGTACTCTGGTGAAGACATTTACAATTTTATCCATGTCAGTGTTCTTGTAAAGTTTAATTTATTAGGTCTGGAATGTTACAGTTGGTATCTAAAGTCCTTGCACCAGGACAGTTAGTTAATACAGGCAAGTTCATATACACTGAAGCCTAAGCTTAGTAATAAGTAGCATCATTTTTTACTTTTTGTTAATATCAAAGTCCACATTAGCATACAAAATCTGCTTAGATCATTCCTACTTTAGGACTACTTACTCAACAAAAAACACTGAGCCTATACAAAAGTTTTAACAACTCAGAAGCCAGGCTCATAATTGTAATCCCTCTTAAAAGTTGTCTCGAGTGGCCAACATTAGTAGAACACAAAGGACTGCAGGAGGACTGTAGAAGGTGCAGAGTATTGCTACAGCTACACACATCTTACCTTGAATGTAATAGCCATCTCGCAGGCCACCAAATTTCTCCTGGCCAGCTGTGTCCCATACATTAAATTTAATGGGACCTCTGTTGGTATGGAAAACCAGAGGATGAACTTCAACACCCAGTGTTGCTGTAATAAGAAAAAGTAGCATTTTCCTTAGTAACTTGTGAATTCCACTTCTAATTGTAACATATTAAATCTAAGATACTACTGCAGACATACCTACATACTTCTTTTCAAATTCACCAGTCAAATGACGTTTTACAAAGGTTGTTTTGCCAGTACCACCATCACCAACCAGGACAAGCTGTTGACAGATAAAAGAAGCAAGTCAGGGCATTAGAAGCTTATCACTGCTTTTAGTATAAATAGTAAGTACTTACAGAAAAATCTTTGTCCTACAAAATGCTCTAAAGAAGAAAATGCCTAAGGAGCAACTGAAGGTACTAGGACCTGAATTATCAAGTCTATTATTTTCTACCTCAAGATTTTTCAGTTGCATAGCTGAACACCAGGAAGCACCGTAAATATTTCTGCTGAACAGCAAATGAATGACTTCAGAACACCTGGGTTATTCACTCCCCCAAAAAGAGGCATTATTTCAAGAGACCATAAAGTAACTTAGTTGGGAGAAATTCAATATAGCTTTACAATTAGGAAAGTTACACTACAGGACCATTACAAATAGAGGTATCTATAGAAATAAAAGTTCATTGACTAAATACTGCAGTAAGTCTAATTAACAAATAATCTTTAAGGACGGGGCCTTAACAACTTCTGGCTGTTTATCAGACACAATCAAAAATACTTGGTTCTGAATTGCATTCTTAAACTTTTCCCCTGTCTTAAAGGGCGTTTTTAAACTCTATTCTAAGCACTTTTTTCCCCCTTGTTACTAACTGTGAACCTCAGTTTTGACATTATTTCCAATCAAGTTACAGCCAAAGCATCATTAAGCACGATTAAACTGCAAGTAGCAGCACACTGCTGATGCAAGCATTACAATAGAAACTCTTTTATATTATGCTACAATAACCTGAGCGCACTGTTAAGGATGAATCAACAATTCAAAACTAAACATCCCATCTGTGGAATGCAAGAGTTGCACACGCTGGTTTTCTAATGAATGAATATACGGACAGAACACGCAGCCGCTTACCTTAAACTGCACTTGGGGCTCTCCTTGGGCGGCCATGCTGGGTCTGCAGGGGAAATGGAAGCGTGTGAGCTCACAACAGGCAGGCTGGTTCAAGGCCCAGCCGGAAGGGGCTGGGCGCCCTTCCCGGCTCCCGAATCGCCTCCTGAGGCGCGTGCTCCGCGCGCCCGCCCGCGGGCAGGCCCGGGCTCGGGCTCGGCCCCCGCCTCGTGCCCTCCTCGGCGGCG
>JAWLRI010000333.1:4902602-4924401 GCA_034781795.1 Crypturellus tataupa | reverse complement strand
CGGTCGGCGCGGAACGCCGTGGGGGCAGCGGCGCGGCCGTGTCCTCCGCCGTGTCCCCGGCCGTGTCCCCGGCCATGGGGGCACGGCGCCCCCGGGCCGCCGCACGCTGTTTTCCAGCGGCCTCCGCTGGGACGAGGAGGAGGAGGAGGGAGAGCTTCCTCCCTGGGAATGGGAAGGCGCTTCTGAGCGGCGGGAGCCTCCGCTCTTATCCGTGCTATTCTCCCCCTCCGCCGGCCCGCCAGCACCCTTTAAATAGCAATATTCAAAAGTTGGCCAAGTTAGGGGAAATAACTTTGTGTGCCCGGCGTATAGGGGAAATTACCAGCGCTGGAACTGTTTAACAAGCAGTAAGTTCATCAGCAAATAAAGCTATCTGCAGATCCTGCTGGGGCCTGTTTACAAGATGGTAGCTGGAGATGTTTATTCGCTCTTTTCCTTCCCCTAGTTGGCCCTGTAAAGGCGGTACCCTCTAAAAGAAGGAGTTGGAGGGAGGAGGTTTTACTGGCTTTACTTTCGACAGGACGTGGCTTGGCCAAAATAAAGGAATATTTGACCTCGTCCTAAGGAAAGGAATGAAACTGAAGAGCATGTAGGGGTCTCTCTTAGTTTTAGGACTCCACATACACGTATATAAGAGTTGGCCTGTGCTGAGTTACATGCAGATTTGGGGCTTATTTGTCTTAGAGTTAGGTTCCTATTTTATGGTTCAGAAAATGCACTTTAGAAGCTCCTTGTTTAGGCGGCAGGATTCCTGGTCTCTCTACCTTCCTCTCCAAAAGGGTGGGCTGACATTTGAAAACTCTTTGCATGATTAGGTTACAGTGTCTTTACCAGGAAAGATATAGAAGAGTCATGACAAAGGAAACTGTATTTTCTTTTAGGTTATACTATATATATATTTTTCTTTTTAGGTCTCTCCTATTTCCTTCATATGTTCAGGTTGTAGGAATTCTCTGACTGTGGAGAAGCAGCAGTGGTCTGACTAAAAGAAAGTAAAAATCATTCACTTAAATATTGTTAGAAGCTTTTTAAGTAACTCTGTGTATAGGGGGTTCTAGGCTGGCTTGAGTGTTTTGTTTTTTTTTTTTTAACAAAAAGTGTCTCTGTTACATCATTGGACAGCGTTTCTTTCCTTGATCATATGATTTTTATTTTTTTTAAATAACTTGAACAGCATTGCATTGAATTGCATTGATTTTTTTGGGGGGGTGAATTAATTCCTGGGCATTCACAAAATGCCTCAAAAGCTCAATTTAGGAGTGGAATAAAGAGCCACAATGTCACAACTCTGAATATTGCTAAAATTGTAGTAGTAAGGAAAAACTTCAAATTGAGCTTTTTTCAAGTTTGAGTTGCTTCTTTTGAGATCACTTTTACATTAGTCTTTAAGCACAGAATCATCTGACAATTAGCTGTGAGTTTTCCATGCCATTAGAGCATAAAGCAGTTTCCTATAGTTGGTCCCCATACAATCCTTTTCTGTGTTGTGCGGTAATTTTACCAACATGAAGATGCCTGACACATCTGGTTGGCCTTCAATAAGGGAAAAAGCTACTACCTGTGATAAAGAAAACTTCTCAAACTGGTGCTGTAAGGGAAAAATGGAAAGCTGTGTGTCAGATGCTTGACGTGTGTGTGTATATTTATAGCTTTTTTTTTTTTTTGTCAGCTGACTTTATTTGCTCTGTAAGTTCTCTAGACATTTTTAAAGGAAGTGTGAAGATTTCTGTTACGCGCACGCAGCAGTGTCGCACCTGCTGCCTCCTCAGGGTGAAGCTGGGACGGGACCGCAGCGCTTCGGCAGCGCTGTTAATCTCACTGCAGTGAGTTTGCTGTTAGATACTGCGTGGTGCCCTGCTGGTTTGGGTCTGATTCACTGGGATGATGGTGATCAGCCTTTATCCATGCAGCCTGTCAAATGTTTCCTCTGGCTGACAAATAGCCAGCCAGACTGAAAATAACCAAACTAAAAGGGAATTTCATGAGCAAGTAAGTCATGTTTTTAGTCCAAAAGCTTTTTGTCCTTTAAAATAACAACATCTAATGTGGCAGGGCTTCTCCAAGCTCTAGTATTTTTGCAATTCTGTAATGTATGGAGAATATCAAAAGTTTAATAAACCAACAGCATAACTCCTTAAGGGAGCTGATGGTAATGATCTCCAAATATCTGTGGCTTCTGTCATATAAACCAACTTCTGAAGAAACTTGATATATTTTATAAGTCTATAAATCTGGAATTTTATGGCCCAAGTTTTCAATGCCAAGGTAAGGTAAGAACTGCAAAACGGGCTTCGTGTGAATGCCAACACAATTTAATAAAGCTTTTAATAAAATTGTTTGCAGTACTGCTCATACTGGGAAGATGGGGTAGGAAAAAATTACTGTGTTTCAGCTAAACTTGTTGATGAGAACAAGTGAGTTTTTGTTTGAATATTGTGCTCTTCCAAATAAGGTGCTTCATTTCGATTAAGCTTAAAATTAGCAAATAATGAATTTATCACTTCCCAGTGGCCACTTAAGGAATGTGAGGAATAGAGGTTGACATGTATCTTTCAAGTGCTGATGTAGGCTGCCCACAAACACTTCAAACAAATTGTAAACAGCCAATAGATCTGTCCTCTGTATCACTGCAATGAAATGTGAAAGTGAAATGTGAGGGAGACTTGAGGGTATTTTGCATAAATATGACTGCTCAATTGTAGCTTTACCTCTACAAAGAACTTTAATAAGATTTGATATATTTCATTTGATTAAGACTGAAGTGTGTTTAATATTTTATTAAGCTGTTTGGTCCAAAGGAAAAGCTGACAGATGTGGATTCTCATAGCTGGTACTACTTTAATTCTTTTTAGTTAAGTGGTATAATACAAAATTTTGGTATAAGTAATTGGAAGATCAATTCAATAAATATTAACAGAAGGTCTTTTTGTAGCTAATGAAATTCAACCTCTTTGAAGTGCAGCTTAGTCTTAAACTATAACTGATAGCTCTGTAGCATTGTAATCTCTGGTATGGATAGTAATTATGTGATTGATTTTTGGGCACTTTGTTCCTCACTTATTTTCATTAAGCAGGGCTATTAATTGGGAAAATCTCTAAGAACTTTTTTTTTTTTTTTTGATGATGATGATCATTCAGCTCCAACATGAGTAACTACCAAATGAATAACTAGCTAAAATCTTTTGAGAGACGTGGTTATTATGGATGACTGGAAAATGGTGCAGGAGGGCAATAATATCTTAAAGTTTTTATTTCAGTTGGGGCATTATGGTTCACCTGAAATGAGATATTTAATATATAATATTTATATAAATACACATTTATATATATACACACACATTAATACTTTATATATATATACATTATATAAGTATTATATATAATATATATGAATATATAAATTGTTTATATATAAGATTAAAGTACTAATGTGTGTGAACATATGTGCAATAATATATATGAAATATCTAAAATATTTTATGGCACTGATAATCATGCAGGGACTTTTTGAATTTGCAGAGGTGGGGGAAAAACATCACAGCTGTATAAGTAATAATTTTTCTTGAAAACGTGGGATACTCCTTATTATTTTGATGTTTATCTTATCATGTACATCTTTATTTGATAATAGCAATATTTTGGCATTGGTTTAAACTGCAGAATTGTTATGCAAATAATCCACACCTCATCTAATTTAATGAATCCAGAAGCAAAGAGATTATTGGACAATAGGATCAGAAATAAGAGCAGAAATTGGATATTGCGAGATCAAAGGCAGAGGGACTTCTGAGAAAAAGAAGCCTTCATCATGAGTTTCTTTAAATATTACCCAACCTGTAACTTATCTTTTCTGACAGTTAACCCATAGACTGTAGGGTAACATATAGTAGTTAATATTTTTTTTTCTATTCTTCATTAAATGTGATTCAAACAGCCTGTGTTCTACAGTGTGAGTTGGAAAACATGAAGGCTAGAACTCTGTGCTTTTGTGTGATGCATGTTAATTCTCTTTTCCTTTTACCAAGTTTGAATCTTTGTCAAGACTTGCTTGTTCTGCTGGGCTTGCTCAGGGGTTAGGGAAGTATGACTCAGTGAATGTGCCCATCTCCAGAGTAACCTCTCAGTGAGAGTGTGTCATGGGAGCTTCTGTCTTGCTGGCTGCTGTGCTGAGGAGCTCTACATTATGTAATGCATCTGCAGTTTAGTAGAGCAAAACTATATCCAAATCACTGTGGAATGGGATTACTGAAAGGAGCCAAGAGCAGCAAGTAGTAGGCAGTTGTTGACAGCTTTTGTTCTGCAGGTTTCCTTTAGTTGCTTGGCTCACTACATCACAAGTCAGAAAGTCTTCAACACAACACTTGTTTTCTTAAGAAGGTTTGATTTCTTGTCCTGAGATAGTGCTGAAACTGAATGTTATTTTCAGTTCACATGGGACTAACTGGATGCATCTTTTATGTTACAGGAGAACACTTGTCTATTTTTGGTGTTAATTTTGTATTTTAATAATTTCTGATTATTCTGATTCTGAAAATCCCCAATAGATGACTTTGGGACAAAAGTTGTTTACTGAATACATACCCTAGTATTCGCAGCTCCGTGGTAGTCAGGTGACTTCCTTTGACCTCTCTGCTTATTTGTCCTTAGATTACAGTTCTTAGAAGAAGAAGAAAACTTCCCTTTTGACCTTGCAGACTATTGATAGAAAGAAGCCTCAGTGGTCTCCGAGCAGAAACCCAAGTTTTATTTCACTGCTTTGTTTTTCTATTTTTTTTATAGTGTAAAAGAAATGAAGATGGAGAAACAGTTATTGTTGAAAAAGACCATTTCATGGATGACTTCTTCCAGCAGGTAAAGTTGTATAGATTTTGCCACACTCTAAAGACTTGCAGCACTTTTTTTTTCCTCTTAATATTTTTAATTACGTGTACTTCTCTCGCCCCGCCCCCAATAATATACTGTGCAATATACAAAACCAAATTGTAGTAATGCTAGTAATGCTAGGGCTTTAACTCTTGCTTGTATGCTTTTCTTGAGGGGGGAGAAGGGGGCAGATTTTATGTCTTGACTGCAGTCAAATGTTTCATGCTTTACTTACGAGGGATTTGCTTAAACTTTTATTTCTGCTAAGAGAATAGTAGCATTTAATGTTTTGGCCATCCTGAATCTGTTTGCTATTAAAAATAATTCTACTTTAAAAAAGTATGTGTAGCTGACAATGCTGGTAATATTAATGTATTGAAGATTGGATAACTGATAGAAATGTAGCTATATAGCTTTTCTCTAGAACTATTTATCAGCTTTTACTTTTTACTGTAGTGTCGACACAGGACAACTATGCACATGCTGGGATTTCCGTCAGTTACTAATGCTGCAGTTAAATATTTGAAATTAGTACTATGTAAAAAGTTTTTTTCAAAAAGGAGTTATTTACAGGAATTATTCTAATGTTTTCATTGCCATATCTTTCTTTTCCTTTAGGTTGAAGAACTTAGAAATAATATAGCAAAAATAGCACAAAATGTGGAAGAAGTGAAGAAGCAGCACAGCATTATCCTGTCAGCACCAAATCCTGAAGGAAGTAGGTATCACTGTTTTGTTCCATATGTAGGTATTTGGCAATTAATTTTGTTTTAGCTATGAGTCAGAATAGAACTTCAGAGCAGATGCAATATATTTCTTTAAATATTTCAGATGAAAATATAATGAAAATATGTATTATTGAAAAATTCTCATTTGAATAAACATTTGCAACATTTGTCGCATCGTTCACACCAGTGTAGACTAGCTGTGTGCTGTTAGTCTTCACATCAACTTAACTCCCTGGTGACATTCATCTCCCTTAGTAGTTTGCAGCTGTCCCTATCGTTTTCTCAGCAATCTGTGATGGACAGAAAAAGATGAATTTAGCAATACCTAAATTTGTGCAACCATTAGCACTTGGAGGAAAGCTGCTGTTGCTGTCGAAACTTGAACACTGAACTAAATGTAACTCAAGCTAGGGATGGTCTCCAACTCAACCTTGCAGTCCTGTAATCACATTCAGTCAAATCGGATTTCTATTTGTCATGGTAGGCCACTTAATTTCTAAAAAAATATATCCTTTTTTAGTGCTCTTAATCATGTTGTGTATTAAATACTCATTTTCCTTTGATCATAGGTAGTAAGTGTCTGGAGATGATACCTTGAGTGTTTTCCAGAAGAAATTTAATAATTTCTTATCAATGACTATTTTTTTTTTTTAAGGAACAAAGGAAGAACTTGAAGAGCTAAATGAAGATATAAAGAAGACTGCTAATAAAGTCCGAGCCAGGTTAAAGTGTAAGTTGAGAGGAGAAATAAAATTGCCATTAACATAATATATTTTTAGGATATTAGGAATTTTATATATTCCTTGCATTGTAGCTGAAATTCTGAAATTTTACAGCTCCATTATGTATGCATAAATTGTATTGTATGCATCTTTCCTGCTAGTCCCAAAATTTTAAGAAAATGCTGTATGTGTTTTATTATTTTAATAACTTTAATACTGAGCCTTGAATGCAAAGTTTGAACTTTTTTTATTTTATTTTATTTTTTTCTGAACCTACCATTAGAGATCACAAGTTTACTGTATTCCTTCTATTTTTCCTATAGTGCCTCTTCTGTGTTCCCCAGGATCTTGCCCATTATTTAAGCATTATAGCTGAAGGCTGTTACCCTATAATTTACCTTTCCCATAGAAACAGTCAGTCAACTAATCCCTCCTTGTCATACTGCCCGATTAAAAAAAAATACAGGTCTCAGCACAACCTGATTTGTGGAGCCACACAAAGAGCTTGTTTACTTGGAAAAATAACCTAGAAAATTGTACTGTGAAGTACTACTTCTGTGTGAAAATGTATTCTGCAACTGAAATGTCATTTTATGCTCATGCTTTGTTTTGGAAGAAGTTGAACTGAAGTAAGAGCCTGCATGGCATAAATGTCTACCTAGGGAATTGTTTTTAAATTCAGACTAGCTAATTTTGCTGTATCTTTGCTCTCTGGGCATGTCCTCAATTGATCAACATTGATTTTAAAATGCAGTAGCTGTTTGAATTCAAACAGATTACAATCAGTATATGATTCGTTCTGTCGTAAGCACTAGAATATGATGTTTATCATTTAAATAGTAGGAGCAACCTATTTTGTTAGACTTCTTGAAATGTGTCAAGGTTAATAGCTGTCTGCCTCTTCAGAGTATTTAAGCACAGTTTTAAGATCTGGTACCAATTTTAGTAACTAGTGAATTAAAATATCAAAAAAAAAAAAACCCACAAGAAACCTTAAACCTTGTTTGAAAGGGAATTGTACATCCAAAAAGTGATAATTAGTAGTGTTTCCAAATAACCGTGATCTACATTATTGAATAATTGACCATTGACTTGTATTTTTGTGTGCTTAGCTATTGAACAAAGTTTTGATCAGGGTGAGAATGCTAATCGGACATCAGTGGACCTCAGGATACGAAAAACACAGGTATGATTATGTAATCATTTTTTAAAATTCTTTTTACTAAATCAGTTTCAGAACTTCATATTCTGTTTTGTTTGAGTTCAAATATTAATACCATTTTTAATGTGCAATAGCATTTATTGTAAACTTTTTTTTAATTCATTATGTATATTGTTTTATCTTTAAAAAACAGCATTCGGTGTTAGCTCGGAAGTTTGTGGAGGTCATGACAGAATACAATGAGACCCAAATTCTCTTTCGAGAACGCAGCAAAGGTCGGATACAGAGACAATTAGAAATAAGTAAGTGACCTGGATACTCCTTTTAAAAGCTAAATTATGTTGGAGTCTCTCCTCGTTTTCCATTGTTCAAAGATGGTATAAACTATCAAATGTCTTGGACACTTTCTTGAAGCATGTGAATAGGAGGAAAAAGAAATAATTCTATTGGATGACATAAACTGATGTTACTCTTTAGAACAGTTGTAAAGAAAACAGATCAAGTTTACAACTTTTCTGTTGAAAATTATTAAATATCTATGTCCTTTGTTTCAAATATATCGTGTTGCAACTTTAAACATTTAAGCATGCATGCAGACACTACTTTTTAAGCATACAGAATATTCTGTAGCAAGTATTGCTAAAACCAATTAAAAATTAACATGTTAAACAGCATTCTTATGCTGTTTATGTCAATAAGAGTATCTGTTAAATTCATCAGATGTCACCTGTGCTACTATTATTAATCACTTGTTCACAGATTCACATGAACTTATTCTGCCATTCATGACTAGAAAAGCACCTAACTCTTCATAGGCAAAATGATACCTTGCTAGCGCAAAAGACTACCTTGTTTTAACCTGAAAAATACTCAAAATAGGAATTTTCTTCAAATTGTTGCCCTTTCTGCTGTCGTAAAATTTTATTATGAATAGTAAATCACTTGATGTTATATGGTGTACTGTTCTTGTCTTAGCTGGGAAGACTACCACTGATGAGGAACTGGAGGAAATGTTAGAAAGCGGTAATCCTTCAATTTTTACTTCTGATGTACGTATTTCTGGTCCAGTAATGTCATCCATTCTATTTCTTCTGCTACTTAGCTGTATGCCAGCACATAACGATGTTCTTTCTTATACCTTTTAAGATTATATCAGACTCTCAAATTACTAGACAAGCTCTGAATGAAATCGAGTCACGACACAAGGATATTATGAAACTAGAAACTAGCATACGGGAACTACATGAAATGTTTATGGACATGGCCATGTTTGTTGAGACTCAGGTAAATGAAATGCACTTTTATGTAAGCAGGGTAATTTTTAATCTTTAAAATATGCAGAGATAATTATATTGAGGTAATAAAAAAATTGCATTGGTTTTGTAGGTATAATTTTTGTTCTAATTGCAGTGACATAGATCTTAGAAAATCAGTCCTTATAGGGTTTATGTTCTGTTTTAGACTAACTGCAATCTATCTGTATGGATAGTATCTATCTGTAGATAATTAAAGTTTGTCCAACTGAAAAGAAGATCAACCTGCTTGTTTTGGGAGGGAAAGGGAGGAAGTATTTTTTCCTTTGTCTAAGAAAGAAAATTCTTTCCTCAAATGTCAGCTAAAGCTGATATCCTGGAAAGTTGCTTGGAATTCCCACAGACATGGTATTGGACTACTGTTGAATTAAAGGATGCATGCAGTCTGCATAGAATACACAAATGTAATTTCTGTTATAGTTAACATGAATGTAAAGGGGTTGATAGATGATCCAGATAGTCTGTTGTAAGATTTATCTTGAGATGTATGTTCGTGCTATTGTAGTCTTCAGATACCAATTTTCTAACTAAAATACTTCTGATCTTAAAATTATCTGGCTTTTGCAATAAAGCAAAAAGATTAATGTTCAGGAGAGAACTGCTCAATGGAGGTTGAGTTGTCCTGAAAAGAACAACCGATTTGGTTGTTGATTCTAGAAGTCTTGTGTTACTTTGTCATTAAATTTATAGCCAAGGAAAATAGCTAGCAGTTTTTAATGAAGTAAATATATTTCACATGATGCTAGAAATGAACAAAAGTTACTTGTGCATCATTATTTAATGCTTTGCTGTTTACTGCTGCTGATTTTTTACTTCTGATGGACAGAAACACAGGTAATGAATCTACCATAATTTTCCACCAATCCTCCATTTCATTACCAAAGTTCATTCGTCATAATTATTTTGGATTTGTCATGTACTGGCATTCTAAACCTTCACCTGCAAGGAATCTTGCTTCCTCAAGTTACTCCTCGCTGTGTGTTTTTTAGATCCCAGTTGGTTTTCTCAGTATGGTCAATTATGTGCCCACCTCGAAGTGTTTTAGATGTTCAGTACTATCTCCTGCAAGAGGGGGAAATGCCTGTCCTGCTTATGATTGTTCCTTGCTATGTTAGAACTTCAAGATCTTGCTTCCCGTTCCTGTTTTCTGTTACATGTCAATGCATAAAAAGTCAGCCACAATGCTTAAAACATGGACACATTTAAAACAATTCTTAATATTCTATAGCTGTTTTGATTAAACATGTCTTCCAGGATTCCTGTAATAATTTTTTTTCTTAAAAATCTCATTTTAAGGGTGAGATGATCAACAATATAGAAAAGAATGTTATGAATGCAACAGATTACGTGGAGCATGCTAAAGAAGAGACGAAAAAGGCCGTTAAATATCAAAGCAAAGCACGAAGGGTATGCTATCTCTTTGTAACTGCTAATGATCATATTAACTTTGCACAATATGAAGTGACTTTCACTTTTAGATGGTTTTTGTTGTACTCAGTCCTACAAAGTAAAATCAATAAATGTATTTTACTTAGTTGTAATATTTAAAATTAGATTAGAAAATGAGATTTTTTTTCTTCTGCTGGTTTTTGGGGGGAGGAGGAGGGAAATTCTTTAGTAAATCTTTCTGTTGCATATACTAATTTATAAGAGATTTCTATAAATATGTCAGTGTGTTGAATTCATATGTGGTAGTTGTAGTGTTAAAACTTTTTTTTACCTGTAGAGAACAGAAATTTCTTATATAATGAAAAAGATAGTAGTTCACATGCAGCAGAAACTAAACAGTTGTAGTTACAGAGTAGAAAACGATACAGGAAAGGTTAATGCATTGTGGTAATTGCTAATTCCACAGGTTCTTTTTATGAACTATTGTAATACCTACAGTTATTCAAGCTCTAAATAAATCTGGATGTGTAGCTATAAAGTTATCATATTAGCTGAAAAAGTCGAATCACTAGTTTTGCTGAAACAGCATTACTTCTTAGAATTCTGTGTGTAACCTATTCCTTTTACAGAGAACTGAATTTTTTACCGCATAAGAATATTAAATTGGGGTGAAACTTTAGAAAAATGTTTATAAATAGCAAACAAGAGTATACAGAAAAATTTACATTAGTGCAAGTCTTAATTATATGATTTTAAAAACATAATTTTCTTTTTGACAGAAAAAATGGATAATTATCATTGTGGCATTGGTGTTACTTGCCATAATTGGTCTAATTATTGGTTTGGCTGTTGGTACTCGGTGATGCTTGGATAACTTCAGCATGCATGTCTGTCTGCCAGTGTGGCAGTAAGTAACTAATCAACTAATTTTGCGCGTGTTTTACTCTGACAGCATTGCTAAAAGAGTTCTTTTACTAACGCTTAACATGTTTACAATTAACATTGGGGGTAGACTTGAATTGGGTCTTCTCCATCTGTACTTCAGAGTTCTGTGCATGTGAATATTGAAAACTGACATCTAGTGGCAAGTTAGTAAACTTACAGCATGCAGCCATGTTATGTAAGACTTGCCAACAAAAAAGAAAAAAGCAACAAAACGTCCATTTAATGTCTTATAAGGCACTCAGTGTTTTTATATACCTAAAAGTTCACTCTGGTAAACAACCTGAAGTAAGATGGAATATTAGGTACACTTGGAGCTTTATCAAATAACCTTATTTACATTTTTTTCTTAAAGCTTTCAAGAAAAATAGATACCTAATACTTAGAACCCTGAAAACATTTTTATCTTGCAGCACATACTAAAATTTCCTATTTTTTTTTTTTACTAGGCCTTACGAAAAATCTGTAACTGTGTGTATATATATAAAAAGAATATCTGTGGAAGAGAATAATCTGAGTATGCGTTTCAGAATTCTCCAGGTGTTCTCCCTTTTGCTCCACCAACTTAAGTTTTCTGTGGGGAAAATAACACCTTATCTAGTCAGGCTAAGAAGATGATTGGGCTGAACTCAAATTGAGTTCAGCAGAAACTCTCTTGTGCTATTGGAGACATTTCAGATAATCAGAAATTCAATTGTCTTTATTAACATATTTTTACTATTGGAGTTTTCAGTTATGGTGCCACAGCTAATCTTAAGTTTATAGACAGATAGCAAAATTTACTCTGTTATATTGCTGTCAGTCAGAAATACTTGGCCTGACTTCAGAGTTTGCATATAGAACACATTTTGTTTTTCCTTGCAGTACTTACAAAATGTTAACTGCATAGTGTTTTTGTAGACATCTTAATACCACTAACTGCACAACTGTCAAGTTTTGAGCAGGCTCCAGATATTTATTCAAGGAGAAGGGCAGTAAGCTGTCTAAGAAACCTCAGATTTTAACTTCATAAGTAAATGTTTACTATTGCATCAGGTTGTTTAATGACACTAACAAGGTGCATGTGGCTACTAATTATTCTATAAAACACAATAGAGAGGTGTTACGCGGATACCTGTAGCTTGTCACTGTCATTACGTGTACCTTAGAAAAGAAAGAGAAGCAAATAGAAACTTATGACAGGAAGTAATCGTCAAAAGGAAAATCCAAACACTTCTGATAGTTGGATTACCAACACTGTTAATTGGCTGTCAGTATACTCCTATTTAAGTGCTATGTCTGAGATTATATTAATCTAAACTTTCTTCTCTTTTTGCAGAAAATGCTGTACATAATTATATGCGTAACTGTCTTGCTTCTGATACTTGGGATTATCCTAGCAACAACACTATCATAACAAGCACATTCCAAGAGATGTGAACCTTCAGAAACTCATTCATTGTCAGTAAAACCAAACATTTGTTGCAAAAGATGCCTTATACTGTTGCATGATAATGGCCTATTACTAATGGATATAATGAAAAGAAAATCACTTTTAATGTTCACTCATAAATGAAGATCACAGTGAATGAGGATATGTATGGATTTTCATCATAAAGTGTACATTTGTAAGACTGAAACTTGTTCTTAATTGTTTTGAACTAAAGTAACTTAATTTTTTTTTCATATCTCAGTGTTAAGCAGTTTAATTAGGGTGTTGAGACACAATTTATTGAATTTTGAGTTTTTGGCTTTTTGCTCTATTGCTAATACAATTCTAATTAAGAATTTTAGTACCATATCAGTGCTGCTTTTCTTAGCACTCTTGTGAACATTTTTATAAGATGTAGCTATGTCTTTAAATATAATAACTATTCAGTCACCTTAACCTATCTAAGCTTTATACCTAAAAATTCTTTCTGCATCCACTGCTAAAATATTTTATCCTAAAAGGACTTATTAGTTATTTAACTATCTGCCTATTGCATTACTTTTTTATTTTACTAAAGCTTTTTTTACATTTCCAGTATTTTTTTTTCAACGTGACTAGGGTTAACTGCTTTAAATATTTCTTTGCCTGTATAATCAGAAAAATAGTTGTGATACTTTCTGGGGAAAGAATACAATAATGAAGCACGCAGAACTTTAGCATGTAACTTTACAAATAATCCTTGTTTTGCAAATGAACTGATAGATCAGTTTAGCCTTACTATTTGTATGAGTATGACAGAAATCACACTTTTTTCTCTATAAAGCCAAATCAAGATTTTATTTTCATAAGGCTGCTTATGTTGCTGTGCGAGTATAGCACATAGGGACAAATGAATCCCCTCAGAAATCTCCCAAATGTAATGTAAACTAAGACACTGACTTGTTCAACTTATGAATTAGATAACATATATGAAGTGTTTTAGTGCATACCTGTTGTAATGATAGCTTATAAAGCTTGGAAAACTTCAAATGTAACCAAATAACTGCATTTAATGTTACAGTGTTTTTTTTATCTTCTGTGTAAAATACGTCACTTTGAATTTTTTTTTTTTTTTTGATCTTATCGGTTCTCGTCGTTTAAGGATATCCATGTAGATATGTAGATATATTTACACAAAAAGAGAAAGTATAATGGGTGCCTTTTTAAACAGTCTAAAACTACACTTGTCAATGTTTCCAGATATTATGTCAGCTATGGATAATGCTAACTACAATAACTCTGTTTAAATGTATTTTGTTGAAAGTGTCTGAGATCAAAGTAACTCACTAAGGTATAATCTAGTCTTCTCGATTTCCTTCATAAAGTTCAGCAAAGTTTACAATATATATTGTATGTATGAATATTCCTGCTTTTGCTGCCCAAGTATACTGTGAATATACTGGATCTGTGGAGATGTCAAATATGTAAAAAAGCTTGTTTATCTTTTGCAAGTCAGCCATAAGAAGGCTCTGGGAAACCATGAGCTTTTATAATGAACAGATTTCTTTACCTCTGTCTGCAACGCTCACCAGTGGTTGTGAGTAGGTTTACATACAAGCTAAGGAGAGATTGCTTGACTTAACTCATTTTAAGTAAAATATATTTTATTCTATAGTTTTCTAGATTTTTATCAGTAAATGTTATTTATAGAAATACACAAATTAGTTCAGGAAAAAATCAATTTTGTTGTCTAATTGATTATCTCAAATGGCCCCCAAAATAGTCATGTTCAATTTTCTACTTTTTATTGCCCAAGTAGACTGAAAATTTGAATAGTCCACTCAATACTTCATTATTATTATTTGTTATATAGCTGCCTCAAAGAATGATGTTTTTTTTTTTTTAATGTGAACCTCACTATTTGCCATTTTCCTGTTAATACTGGGGGGAGGAAATCTCTAACCTATGCATTAATAAATTTATCTAAGCAAGTGTCTTGTGGCTCTTTATATTTATGATATTGTGCGTGTGTGTGGTATTTCCAGTAAATGTCTATTTTTGTAAATACATCCAGCAGTTGACATCTACGCCTTAGAGCAGAAATTTTAATAGTATGTTTCCGGAAGCTCTTAAATCAAAAAAAGTGTGGAAGTTAACAAATTAGGTGTAGAGATAATGCTGTGTAAGTTAACATTTTATTTGAGGTTACTGCCCATAGAATTTTACTTCAGCATTAAACTTGAATAACATGGGAAGCATTTATTAGAATAAAGCTGTTCATGTGTTCTCAGAAAATCTCCCGGCCGTGCGCTTTTCACAATGCAGAGTTAAAATAGACACTTCTTCCCTGCCTGCCCCAGCTTCTCGGCTGCAGTAATTGGAAAGTCTGCAGTAGATTGTTCTGTTGTACAAGCGGTTCATAGAGCCTTTCCTCCCTGTGCCGATGTTCAGACTTAGTTTAACTTAGTGTTTGATTTCATAGTTTTTTTGCTGGCATTGAGCAGTTGAAAGGCTTTGAGCAGTGAGGGTGTACCTGCCTTTTGGGAATTCTGCTCCTTTTGGTCTGTGCTGTGGGGCAGAGCAGCCTCTCGCGGCGCTTCCAGGGCAGCCAAGTGCGAGAACAGGCAGCGAGCTGGGAATGGGAGCCTCCTCTCCTGGCACCCGTGCAGCCAAGGGGACAGTTGGTGACAGCAGAGGTGTAACAGTAGAAGTGTCAGAAGGACAGGGATGGATGGTTTTGCTTTTTGTTTGCATTTTGCACAAGAGCTTTTTTAATAAAGAAAAAAATGATGTCCAAGATTTCACTTACGTTGATTCAGTGCTGTATTCATGTGGAAATTGTTGTAACTTCTGTTTCAATTTAAGGCTAATAAAAATAGGCCTGCCGAGTTAATACCAAAGGACTTCAAAGTTGGCAGTTGGCCAACTTACACCTAACTGTAAGATAATTCAGCATTTATATATATATAATTTACATATACATGATTATACATGCATGTATATTTTTCTGTATCCAGAAATGTGGGTAAGAATGGAATTTAGTAATTGCTAAGACACATGTCCACAAAGGCTAACTACAAAAGGGAAATCTTAACATAGGAAATAAAGTGATTACTCTTATGAATATGTATGCAAATAAATGCCATGCTTGGGTTATTTATTAGTGCAGGTATCTCTGCTTCATACTGCAGTGTAAGAAATCCTGTGGGAAAATTGCCAACTCCGAGTATAAGTGAATTCCATAAAACGAACTAAGGCTGTTTTAAAGGAATCTTCCCTTTGTTGCTTTGGTCTGTATAGAGAAGAGATATTTCTAAGCAATGCAGCACCCGTTTGACATAGTACTGCACTAGTTCTGATAAATATGAGCCTGATAAAATTTGAAAAGTAGAAGGAAATGGGTGCCTAAGAGGGGGATATTTTTTCATACGAGAACATCTTTTAGAATAACTTTGAGACAGCTGTGATTAGAGTACTAATTACAGGAAAAAAAGTAAGAAAAAATAAGAAAAAAAAACAGTTTTCCTTTTTAGAGTTAATAAATAGTAAATGTCATCTGATATGTTCCTGTGGCATGTGTTTGACTTCTGAAAATAACCATGGCGCTCTTCCTCACTGTGCGCTTAGTGGGTCAGGCTTTGCACCTGTGAAACAGTTTAGTCTTTTATGTCATATACAGTAATTGACTCTGCAGTGACATAGTGCCGTTTGCAGGGTACTCCGGTTACCCCTGTCAAACGTGAAGTTCTTCTGCCAATAGTAAAGCGCTTGCAAATCACTGTTTTGGAATTAAAAAAATATAGAAATTTTATAAGCGCTTATAATTGGGGTGGTGAAGAAAAAAGTGCTTTTGGAATAAGAATTTTTACAAAGGAAAACAGAGATGGTAAGTAATTACAAAATAATGGTGATGTTTATGTATTGTAAAGAATGTTTGGTTGCTTTTGTAGGCTGTGTGTGAATCCATGAATCCATTTACTGCAGGTAGGGGGATAGAGTGGTCCCTCCAAGTAGCAAATAGCCTTAGAAAATTGGTAAGTCATGAATTACAAGTAGCTAAAAATATCTATCAGACTTTGAGTTAGAAAGCAAGGGTTATTTTGCATATGAAAATTATATTTTATATATTTATACCTAAGAGGACACAAGGCTGTATGTGGTAGCATGTGTTTGTCGCTGACAACTGAAAGCAAACTGAGCTGGAGCTAAAGCAGCTCCCAGTCGGGACACGTCAGTGTGAATGCTCAGCAGTTACGTGCCTGCTCGCCTGACAGCCCCTTCGTGGGATCTTGCAGAAATTTTGCAGGCAATTAAAATAGGCTTTTGTCAAGATAACTCAGTCCTATTATGCAAAAATGCTCATTCTTTGGTACTTTTAAACCTTTTTTTTTTTAATGTCTTGAGGTTTCCAATATTTTATAATATCCATGTTTTCAGCATCGGGGAAGTCTGTTCTAGGAGTCGGATCTAAAATTCTTGAAATAGGTGGAGGCTGTAGATAAGAAGATAGAGAAACTGAGGTCTGTGCAATGGAACTGCCAGCTTGTTACTTTGGAGAACTTGGTTTTCTTTTTTTTTAAGTTTCCTTAACTCTACTATGAGTCTATGGAACACCTATATATCATGAAGTTACAGAGTAAATTGGGTTAGAAGGGATCTCTGGCACAACCTCCCTCTCAAAGCAGGGTCAGCTGTGAGATCAAAGCTGATTCTCTTGTTGCTTGATACCACTAAATAAAACACTTTTGATTGGTGTTAAGCTGAATCTTTTAAATACAAACATGAATTTTATTTTTTTTAAATGACTGTAGACTAGAAGCATATTTTAATATTCTATAGAGCCATGGAATTGCACTTTTGTATGGGGAGTTCATCAAACTAAGTAATATTTTGTTAGTGTAAAATGCCTGAGAAGAGACCTAGGCCTGGAAAGAATGTTCACTGACCTGATGGCAGCAGCAGCTTTGTGTCTGCAACGACCGTAAGGGTAAATTCCAGACTAAATTTCCAGTTAAGCTCTATCCAGAAAGAGGTGCTGGGGATTTTCACCCCCTTACATGGGAAGATGCTGCCATCACAGCGCTGTCCTCCAGCGTTTGAAGTCACTTGGGAGTAAGTTGGTTCTATTGAATCTGCCACGCACTATTCGTAGTGAAGAAAAATAACTGTATATTTAGTCATCCATAACGTGGACTAGTCTTGGTGTTATCTATGTTGCTATCTGCATCTTTAAATGGATGGAGATAACTGCTAGCAAATGAATCTAACCGCGTCAGAAAGCCACCCAAAGGGGAAAAAAAGACCTTACAAATCCAAACAGCTTTTAAGCTTCTGGAAATTCATTGTGAATATTTCAAAAGATGCCAGTTTTAAATTAGCTTATGCAGGAAATACACATTGCATTTCCAGCTCGCATGCTTGCTCTGCTTTTGATGTTCCCCTTTGGTAATTTATTCACACTGGAGTTAGTGGCTGGAATCTCAGAGGAAAATAAAAGCTAGGGTTTTGAAAACTAATGAAGTAATTATCCAGAGCATTATTTACCATGATTATTTAGAAGATAATGAGACCCTTTAATTATGTTTGTTCTGCATAGCTAGCCTTTCAATAATGCAGGGTTTGGCTGTGGAATTTTCTTTATACTCGCTTTGCTCTTTTTTGTTTAGAAAATGTCACAACTGTCTGTAAGCCACAAGTATTGGGGCTCATTCTGAGTCCAGCGCTTGTCCCACGAGAGCTGCCTGCTCACTTGGACTGGAGCAGGAGGCCTCAGGTCAGGTTTATTTGGTTTCTTCAGTGGAATGTGCAAGAAGTAAATGATAGGTGAAACAAAACTGAACCTATTAAAGACTGTAACGTTTTTAAGAATATTACTATAGTATTAACAAGAGTGTATTAATTTAGTAATCTTTCTATTGCCATACTTCCAACTTATTTCAGATGAAGCTTGACTCAGTTCCTCTGCAATGATGCTGTTCGAAGTTGCAGCGCCTGATGATACAGCTCTTGATGCTGAGAAATTGATTTTTAAAAAGTAAATTTTAGAGGCATCAGAAATCGTGGAGTTTGTCTGCTGGAGCTGTTATTTAGTCGTCAGCTATAGGTGTCTTGCCACTGATTTAAGCTGTGCTGGGCAGCTGGGCTCCTATTCCTCTTCCTTTGGTGCAAGGAGGAACAGATTTTAATTATCCTGCTGTGTATTTAAAGTCATATAAAGCAAGACCATGCTAGAATATGAGGCAATTTAAAAGTTCAAAAGGTGTGTAAAGCAATATACTTTTATATTTTATTATATATTTTATATTATTATTACTTATTACTTTTATATTATTATTATATACTTTTATGTTCCAGAGGCCATATTTTTCCAGTAAAAATGAATCTCTTATTTTTAAATACTATTAATGAAACTGTTACAGAGCAGGTCAAAACGCTGCACAATGTTTTGACCTGTTACAATTTTTTGGATTACTGACCTAGCAAAATGTCCTTTATCTCTGCCCCAATTTTGGATGGGGAAATTACTCCCTTTCTGAAACTGCTGCAACTTTGTAAAATACTCTGAGTCCCTGTGGCTGTGCCCTCAGCTGGCCCAGTGCCTTGCTCTGTGGACATTATATTCTTGGTATTAACAGCAAAGAACAAGGTATTACTGCTTAGAAATCGCTCTCTGCTTTTGCAAGGGGGTAGAGAATATTCTCAGTGCTTAAAGGAAGTTACTTGTGCTCCAGAGGTAAAGCGGAGGTGCCTTTTCTATGGAGTTTGACCTGTTGTTTCACAGCGGCCGCCGAACACTTGGGTTGCTGCGTTAGTCAGCGTGGTAGTGTCTAAGGTTCAAGGTTCTCGGCTACTCTTGTGCAATAAAACTAGAGGAAAAAGGAAACTTGCCACAACACTTATTTATCCGGCGACTAAACAGATTGTGTTCTGAAAAGCACCTTTCTCCCCAGTTGGGAATTCAATGGGAAAAGCTGCTTGCTTTAGGGTGCCAGGACACCCAGCCAAGGCCCCCACGGATGTTCTAACTCCTTGAAGTTCTCACTAGTGATGCGGTCCTGGCTGCTTTGCAATAAAGACTAGGACAATTTGGGCTTCCCTTTGGCGTTTAAATGCTCTTGGTAACTTTTCCTGCTCTTACAGAAGGCGGCTCCCAGCTGCATGCTGGATCGTGGCTCTTCTGTGCTGGATTCCCCCAAGGCCACTCGATCTCTTCCAAAAGCAGAGAAGTCCTTGAAGCTGCAAGAGGAAGCCCAAGTGGTGAGTACTCCTCCCCATCCCCGTGCCAGAATTACAAACGCCAGAATTTGAAAACCTGTCCTTTTCTTGAGAGGAAGAGAGGGGGCATGTTTTACTAAAAAATACAATTATTTTAAAATAAATTAGTTTGCAGGTATAGAAGTACGCATTTAGTTTGTACCTACAGCACGAAACTATTTCTTATCACAGCCTTATATGGTTCCTCTATAATTATGGATGGGAACAATAATCAAAAACATATACACACCTAGAGTGAGTCTCCAACCCCTCTGTGGGTGCCCTGGGGTGTTTGTAGAAGCAGAAGGGCTTCCAAAGCACTCGGCCGCACGCTGTATTTCTGAAATGAGGCTGGTGGATGACAGCGTGGGCATGAACTTAGCAGCTAATTTTAGGTTACAGTAATATTGCCTCTGCCCGAAGACTCGATCCGCCCCGGGAGTCGGCCAGCCCCGTCTGCCCGGACAGGGGAGCAGAAACCTCCCGTGTTCGGAGCGGGAGCCGGAGCGGCACAGCTGGGCGCACTTGTGCCCACTCGACTCTGGGCTATTTATAAGGCTCTCGTCAGAAATCCCACTCATGGAGCTTCCGCCAGTGTATTTTTGGGTCTCATTTTCCCTGAAATATGAGGCAAATAAAACTCTAATTGAGCTTAGCCAGAAAACAGATAAAATGCCAGGAAGATAAAATACAGCAGCAAATGTTGAAATGTAATTTTTAATTACGGCTGATACTAAAAATAAAATCACTAGATATAATAAAAGTGACTGTAAACTTCAGTTTGAAGCAAATAAAGGCAAAGTCTCTGAGACTGCCTGGAACCCAGCTGGATTTACACATCTACATACAGATGTGATTTTGTTCTAATGATACATTTGTTCCCTGTACTTTACTCGTAGGAGCTGGTTGGGTGCTAAGCTACAGGGAAGTGCGTGCTACAGGGAACAACCTCAAGGCTTGTAGCAAGAATGCTTTTTTTCCTGTTTTTTTTCTCTTCTACCCAGGAATAAGCGAGTCCTTTTTGACTTTCCTATCACTGAGCACTACGAAAACAAATGCAAAGTTATTTTAATTGTGTAATTTTTTTTCATGGAATGAGGGAACTAGTTCATTTCTGTCTGCTATGAACTTAAGTTCTTGTATTCTGATGTATGTAGCAGCACAACTCAATATAGTCACAGATAAAGAGAAAATCAAAATTGGACTGAAAAATTTTATGATTGTAGTTATTTTAATAATAATAATAATAGTCATGTGTGAGAACTTCTTATTCTTGTAAAAGTGAATGTTTTGGGGGATGCTGGACACAGGTCTAGTCTACCTTAGCAAATGTTTTCAAATATGAAATCCTAAATGGTGCAGGATGCCAAGTCACATTGACCAAAGAGAGACAAACTGACTCGCCATGAGCAGAGAAAAGATGAAAATCAGCCCAGGGGCATCTGGGTTTCAATTACTCATGTTTACCCTTTGGGAGCCGTCCTGTATATCCAAGATTAAAGGTCATGTAAAGTGACAAAACCAGCTGCTTTGCTGGTGCTCGTAGGGCACCAAGCAGTGCAGGCCACCAGGAAACGTCTTGCAAGATGTTTAGACGTTGTCTAATGGGGAGATGCAGCCAGGAGCTGCCTCCAGCGCTGGGAAAAGCTCGGGATCGGGAAAGGAGGAAGGCTGGGTGGGCAGGAACAGCAGAACTCTCCCTGCTTCTGGAAAACTAGATCTGGGCTGGCAAATAGGACCTGATGCTCCGGCCCAAGGAAATGGGGCGCTGGTGGCGTGTCCATTTGCACTGTTTGTGCTTTAGGAGCTGCGGAACTGCTCTTCCTCTTATGGAAGTGTGAGGGAAAGTGGGATGTTCCCAGAAGAAGGAAGAGAACCGAATTACAGTGACCTGGACCATATGCTGTGAGATTTCCCTAGTTAGCTTCTGTGTAATTCCTTCTAGTCTCCTTCTTTTTCTCTTTCTTTCTTTCTTTCTCTTTCTTTCTTTCTCTTTCTTTCTTTCTTTCTTTCTTTCTTTCTTTCTTTCTTTCTTT
>JAWLRI010000333.1:4771593-4896045 GCA_034781795.1 Crypturellus tataupa | reverse complement strand
TGCCCGGCACCCGCAGCGCCTGATGCCCAGGTACGCCGGTTCCCCCTCCCCGAAACCGCTTTAATGCTGAATGGGAGATTTCTAGGCGTGTTTTGGGGGAAAATCCGCCTTTTAGCCAGCAGCGATGCTGCAGTAACTCTCCTCAGAGGCAGGAAACTTTATTATTCTGCTGTAATGTGACGATGCCCTTCACTGGGTCCTCTTTTTCTTGCCTAGGTGCTGCTTGGAATAATAAAATGTGTTGGTATTATGCATGAGCGCTAGGTAAAGGGATTAAAGCCTTGCTAGATTATTCCATCCTCCCTCCTATTGATGTTTAATCTGATGTCATTTTCCAGTCACTTTTATGGCTCTCTAGAAGATGCCTCGGGTGCAGCCAGGCTCGATGCCGCGTTTCTTTCCTGCATTTAGTGTCTGGGGGCAACGTTAGGGATATTTTCTGTCCGCATCCCCCCTTCCCCATTTATTTATTTATCTTTCCTCCCTCCGAGGGCTGTGCATGTTGGCAGGATCTGTTTGCTTTGCAGATAGACGTTGTCGCCGTACGGCAAAGCCAGCAGCGCCGGCTCCTTCCCCAGAGACGCCGCTAATGAAATTAGCTGTGATGTTTCTCGGGCATCTCGTGCTAAATGGCACCAATAACAAGTAAATATCTCGCCCTTTCTTTGGTAGGAAGGAGATATTTCCCGAGGCACAAACCAAACCCAGCAGTATTTGTGGGGAGTGCTGTGCATTTGGGTATACAGAGCAGCATAACATTCATTATAGCATCATATATAAATATTAGTTAATCACTTACCATCTACATGAATAATGCGCTGTTTGCTATTGCAGGGGATACTGCAGGGCTTTTGGTTTTGTTTTTACCAACCAGTTTTCAAAATTGGTAGAAAACATGTATGCTTTTACATCAGTGATGTGATGGTCAGCGTTACAGCTGTTTGTGCTCTTAGCAGAATTCTTACTGAGGTAAATATAACTGCTTGGAAAGGCTTTCTGTTTCCAACTATTGCTTTTTGGGGTGTTTTTTTGGTGATAAAACCAGGCTTTTATGTCCAGTGAAGGTAGAATTGCAGAGCTTGTATATAAAATAATTTAAGAGAATAACTTATTAATGAGCCATGTCAATGCATCTAGCAATTATAGAGTCAGCTTGTTAATTAACTGGAAGTATTTTGAAGAAATATCTAAATTGAAGCCGTGATACTAATATGAAGAACTGCACCGGTTGTGCAGGGAGATGCTACTGTGACTGCCATCACCAAAATACAAATAGGGACCGTCACTTAGCACGACAGGACAGCTGCCTTATAAAACAGAGACCAAGTGGTAGAATGAAAATCGAAACATCACCTAAAATTCTATAATTAAAAAAAAAAATCAGTATAAACCCACTGCATGGGAAGTTCCTGTAGCTGCTTTATATTTCATTTTCTTGCTCAGATGGTGTATCATTTTTAGAGGAGGCTTTCCAAGCCCACCTTGCTGACACATGCCGGAGGCAGTTCCCATCCAGTATTGCAGATGTCAGCCAGGATTCACCAGTGTAGATGTCCTATCCGATGCACGGGCAGCATTCCTGACGTCTTCAAGGAGGTGCTAGCTCCGTCTTAGGTGACTTGGTTATTTTGGTTAAAATTATCTGGTCTTTCTGAATAATGTCTTCATGTGGATGACATCCTTCCTAAAAGGAAAACCCGACTCCAAATAGAACTATTGAACCTATTTCCTGCAGGTACGACCAGGTTTTTTCTTAGCTAGAGATCTGAATCTGTTCCAGTCTGCTAACAAACACTGTGCTAGAAGCAGTGAGCTATTTTACAGTGCTATTTTACATACAGCCTGGCATATTTGGGTGTAATTGGAGCATCGTTTTGAGAAAACTGGTATGTTGGATCTTCTAGCATTATAAACAAATTTCAGCTTTTAAATGATACATATTTCTTAGAAATAGAAAAGTGAGATGTAATGAAATACGGGTCAGTGCAGTCCTATTTTCTGTATAAATATGAGAAAAGCTTATATGTGCTACTTCATGTAACTGATAATTATAAATTCTGAAATGTTAAGATTCTCTATCGGTATAGCTAGGTATGGACTTTTACATATATATAAAATGCATACTGCTTTGAATACATATTCACTACATTTTAGATATGTGGTTGATATACTCGCTGTTTAGATGTGTATGATACTGAGTATGAATTGAATGTATAAATGCAAAGGTTAATATTCTGATAATAGACCATTATGGAAGAAAGAGTTTTCCTGGATTGCTAGGACTAGAAATCAGATGCCTGTAGCCATGGGATAACTACTGTCCTGTGATACAAGGTATTTGCATTGCTGGGTGTCAGAAGCCCCGCTCTATATCAAAATTAAATGTTCAAAGACCGCGCTTAATTTTTATTCTGAGATGAGGAACGAGTTTGTCATGCATCGCACTGCCATGGCTGTGCTACATTCAGGCGGATGAAGAATGGTTTGAGAGCGAAGGCTATTTTTCATTTCATTGAAACTGTTAAAGACTCTTTTCACTACTGTGAAATGTCACATTTACCTGAAATATCTGCTAGTTAAGATTTTTCCTGGAATGTATTTACATTTTAATAGTCAGTGAAAGCTGCTGACTAAAGTAGGATTTACAAAAAATTCTTTTTATATATATTTTTTTGTTTCTCTGCTTTTTGATAGCATTAGTTTGTCATGTCCTCTGAGCGCTTTGATTGAACGACAACTATATAAGTAATATTTCTTCTCTATCATTTTTCAGAGTTTTGCCTATATAGTACTAAGTGACTTAAATCTATCCAAGGTTTTCTGGAGAATCCCTGGTACCGCTGGTGATGGTACCTTTCCTGTTTGTTGATGTTTCACCACAGGCGAGAATCGCCATGAAGCATTGCTGGCACCAGCAAAATGCATTTGATGCTCATTTCTGTTAGGGTTTAAAAATATATATTGAGTTCATAGTTAAAAATAGAATCGGATTGTAGCTCTGATGCTGGTAAACTGCAGCTTCTTCAAAGCAACGTGTCACGAAACCAATTCTCCACCCGTGAAGAGAGCTGCTGTCAGGCTCATTTGCACAAGGAATATTCTTAGGAGATGGCAGGGAAAATCCTACTTTGTGAGAAGAGTTAAGGACCCTCCAGGGCAGCTGGTTGGCACTGAAGTTTGCATGGTCAATGTGGGTAACCCATCTTTCTTTTTATTTATTTTTTATTTTTATTTTTTCCAAATGTAACCATTGTTTATAATTATTATGTTGGACTTGCTTGTGTTTTTTCCATGTAGTTTGATTTGAGGCAGCTGTGATGGGTGCTTTGGCAAGGGGACAGACAGGCCTGGGCCAATAGTGGTGGTGACGTGGGTAAAATGTTCCTTGGTAGGAGAACTGGAGTGTGACTTGCAGCTCTGCAACTGGTTCTGTGGATGTCCCTGGGCAAAGCACTTAGCATCTCTTGAGCTCTTTTCTCTTGCTGTAAAAAGAAATAATACGAGCCCTTTACAATACAATATATTCATTTTATCTGCCTAGAAAATAAGACCTGAAGACCAAAGACCATTCCCTTCCCTCGCATGAAATGTTGGATCTCTGGGGAGGCTTCTAGATGCTGTTTATAAATAGCCTTGACACTCTGGTCATAGGTAGCTGATCTGTAGGATGTTTCCAAGGGTCAGGTACATGTGAGTGGATTCTGAGCTCTTTGACATTACGTATTTGCTGTGTGCTCTTAGGTTTATTCACTTTGGAATGAAGACTCGGATGTCCTGGCTGTAGCAGTGATTTGGTAGGAACATTCCCAGTGCAAAAGTCAGGACACAAGGAGCAGGACTGGGAGTTAGATTTTTTTTTTTTCTTTTTTAAACTACAATAGTGCTAACCTTTCTATAGTGCAAACAGTATAACACTGTTTCTAAGGCAATAAATATTGCTGTGACGAATGTTCCATGCTGATTTCTAATCAGCAGTAGTGCATGATACTACTGTGAGGAAACCAAGGGGAAAGCACTGTAAACATCACAGTATATAGCACAGGCTCTTTTTCTCATCCCACTGATTAGAAATTATCTTCCATTTTTATTTAAAAATATCCTTAAAAATTATCCTTAGCCCTTTAGTATGATATTTTCTTTTAGCCCTGTGATGGGCACAGTGGGCAGGGAGGCAGTCAGCATCTACAGCCCCTTCCTCCCGTGACACCCCAAGTACATCCCTAGCGAGCACACTGTTGTCTGCTCGCTCAAAATATTCCGTGCTGTTGACCAGCAGGGACTTGCATAGATCTGTGCCTGTTTACACCAAGAGGGAGCTGCGCACAGTGCATGTCGGGGGGTGCTAATGTGCTTAACTCTTGCTCAAGACGGGCAGAATTGATGGTGCTTAGAGTTCATCCGGGTGAAGCTTGTGGTTGTCACTAAAACAAGCTGCACATACCCGGCTCAATCTGCCCCGTGCTCCCTGCATTTCCCCTTCTCCATTACAGTCCGTTTTACCTATAGGTTAAATCCTCTTTTCTGTTTTCCCTAGTTCTCTCCCCCCAGTTATGTTCGTAGCTCGGAACACTCAGAATATTCTCTCGGTTCCAGTGGATTTTGCTCTTTCTCTCTTGTTTACTGCTTGCTAATTAAATTTTGTAGGTGGCAGTTTGAAATCTTAGTGGGACGAGTCATGTGACTGCTAATGCTCTGCAGATCTCTATTACATAACCCTTAAGTAGTTGGGGAAAATGTGCTTGTGTCATACTGGGCCCGACATAAGGCTCTGTCTGAAGCCAGCGGTCTCATTGGGCTTTTTTAATGCAGAATGACTGTAGAAATCTTGCGGACAGTGTGTTCTGGCACAAGATTTGCGCCCTCGCTTGTGAGGCCACTTCTCTCGTTTCTCCGAAGTGCTTTGCAGGCTGCAGCATCTGCCTTTCTGCTGCGGTGGGAGATGGGAGGGCTTAGATTCAAACACCCTGACATGCCAGGTAATAAATCAAATTAATAGTAGATGCTTGATCCGTTCTGTTTTCAGGACAGGTTTGCTCATTTTTAATTGCACAGCACAAATATAAGAAACCTCTTAGTTCCTCCACTTCCCCCACCGCCACCTTGCCCCCTTTTCCTGCCATGGGTCTTAATTGGGCTCTGCTGCTTTATGCAAAATGAAAACATAAATCAATAGAGAAGTTTAAAAACCCCTGTGTAGGGAGGATCAATTTTTAATGCACGGTAATTCATTAGGTGGCTGTTTCGCGAAAGGAGCAATTCTGTAAGTGAGAGCAGTGTATCCCCTCATAAAATAATATAATAATATCTCCTCTCTTCTTGCCTGAACCAACATAATATTTTGGTCCTACTTTGCATACACTTGAGCATTTTTGTTGCCTGATACATTTTTTTTTTTTTTAAACGGGATCCAGGAGTGATTAAGCACTTTATAGTTGATTGATCAGCTCTCTGCCCTGAAGAATTTCAGTCTCATTTGGCTCCCTGGACACGGTACAGGCTTTGGAGTCTAGTCCTGCCCGTGGCAGCGATACTCCACGTGCTCTGGGTTCCTAAGGAGCCCACATCAGTCCTCTCCTCTGGTTGCTTGTCTGCTGGAAGGGCTCGAGGACAAAGAGCCTCCAAAGCCCAGAAACAAAAGTTGCAGTCAGAAACAATGGGATGGAATGTGGTTTTTATTATTTTTCCTTCTCTCCCGTTAATCAAGTCTGCTTTTGCAAGGTGATAATCTGTTTTGGCACTGAAATCTGCAATTGTGCAAACTTTGTGCTATACTCTGGAGTAGCTCCTAGCTTACGACAGTGCTTTTTAGTGAAAGCTGCTCACAGAGTGCTCCAGAACAGGGGGTAGCATCATTCTGGCCATTTGCTGGGTGGGAAATTTCCGTGTGTCAGATTTATGTACCCAAGATCAGCAGGATGAGAGGCAGACCTATGGATACTGCTTGCTGAGCTCAGTCCAATACGTTTTCCAATGTATTGCTTCTCCTAATTAAATGTTGTAGATCAAGGGAAGAGGGGGATGTATTGATCTTAAAATATACTTTCTTTTGCTTTGCTTTAGGTTTTATGACTCTGCCTCTATGCTGCTTATAGTGAAGAGTTAAATTAAATTTAATAGAAAAAAAATTCATTACTACTATCATAAATCACAGTGGCTCTACTCAGGTTGCATATTCTCTTAGCAGCTGCCTGCTTACCTACTGGGCATACAAAAGCTGGAAATGTTTGAGTTGTGATCTGTGCAGAGCTATATATCATACATATCCCCATGACTTAGTTGCTTTGGCTTATTTTAAGAGTATATAGATATAGTGTTGCCTGTTAATGCTTCCATCCCCTACTAAGCGGGGTGAGACTGGCTCTGCAGTGGTTTATTCAGGCTCCTTGAGTAGGCAAGTGTGTCCCTGTGTGCATGGTTGGGGGGAGAGGTAAATGAAACCTATAGAATAAAAGACAACATTCATTTTCAACCTGTTTGAGGAGGTTTTTGTAATGTCCATCCAGATTCGTGTTGTTTCATGTATGGGATAATTTGGTTGGTCAAGTTGGTCTCATGGAATAGATGCAAGGATGCTGTTGACTGGGGCATGAATTAGGGGGATGAGAACAAAGCAGCAATTATAAAGCAGTTTTGTGCGTGTGTGATGAGGGAGACGGGGACAGCTCATGGTTTCGTGTTTTAAAGGAGCCCTGTCACCAAGGCTGTCATTTAGAGCATCCACGCGTGTCCAAACACAACGGAGGCCTTTTCCCATCCCGTGCTGTAGGGACACGTCGTGGGCAGAGAGCTGTCACCCGGGGCTGCTCCCGGTCCGGAATGACACCAGGACGCGGCAGGTGGCCGACCCAGATAAGTGATGTGGAACGTGGAGACACCATTTGGAAGCCAGGGTAGATCTTTGGTGCTTCCTTGGGCTAATCACCAGCTTCAGAAATCCAGTGTCAGTGTCCTACAAGGTATTACATTTTCGATTAAATTCTAGTTATTAATGTGTTAAATTCCAGTTCATAGTGAAAGTTTTCTTTTTTAATTTGGCTTCTGTAAGTAGACACTACATTTTTTGAACTCTATTTATATTTTATAGAATTTCACTTTTTCTTTTGAAACAGAGAGTGAAATTTATTAATGTAAATCAAGTGAAGTGCTGCCTGGATGCTGTGGTGGCTGCTGCTGCAGTGGGGGATCAGGTTTGCAGGACATGCCTATGGTGACTTTGTTAAAGGCTATGGAAGATGGCGTGTTGAAATTACTTTATACATCTATATTCATCCTAGCAATCATGTTTTATATGCAACCAGTATGTGTGAGCTTTGTGATGAATATTAGATCCCTTTTTAGTATGGCTACACTGCTGACACCCTTTGTGCTTGCAGGGCTCAGGTGCTTGTATTGATTTTTTTTTTTTTTTTTGTGAAATGCTATTCTAAGCAGAGAGCAGTAAACATCACTGTAAATGTGGCAGTTGTGTACTGTAAATAAATAAATTCCCATATGTTCCATTAGACATAACTGTCAACCTTGATGCAGTTAAGTATGTGTTTCTATAAGCAACGCTGAACGACTTGAACATTCTCTATTTCTGCTCCGTGGGAGCAGTGTTGGCCACGTCCTGAGCACAAATATCAGCCCATTGAACACATCACAAAGAGCTTTCAGCCCAGCTGCACAACAGGACACAGCAGACGGATGCGGGATTTGAGGTAGCGCAGGGGGGAAGCTGCCTCCTCCTTCCCACCCCACTTCTTACCCTCTCTGTAGGAACCCACCAACTGCTGTAGGATTTTCTTGTTGCTCCCCAACTACTGGGACGGGCAAATTGGAGAAGCTTTAAACAAAGCACAGAAGGAAGACAGGGTTGAAAATAAAGAAGAGGGGGGAGAGGTAAATGAAACCTATAGAATAAAAGACAACATTCATTTTCAACCTGTTTGAGGAGGTTTTTGTGATGTCCATCCAGATTCGCATTGTTTAATGTACAGGATAATTTGGTTGATTTAATATTATAATCAGAAATTCGATTTACTTACTAACTGATAAAAGACATATCATTCTTAATTGTTATTAGTCCTCTCTTTGTGCTCTGTAATATACCACAGTTTTGGTATTATTTGTGCATTTATCTTTTCTGGAATACTTCCCCTTCAAAAACAAATTCCCCAGCACAATAGGGCTGTCCTTGACATCAAGTTGTCCTTGAGGTTAAAGATGAACTTTTGTTGTGGTGTGCAGTAATGGCCAAGCACTTCTTTTAATATCATTCATAGCTCTTAGTGCAGCACGCCTCAAATCCATATTTTTCCCTATGTCATTTATCTTTTTCATCTGCAACATTCATTAAAAGTCTAAGTACTGACATTAACCAAGAAGAATAGTGCATGCCCATGAGCTGCTGTGCTTTTAAAGGTTCCTATTGTCCCTATTATCAGACATCCTTAATTTACCAGAACAATTTAAGGGCTGGAAGTGTTTTCCCCTTGGGAAATGGCTTGATGCAGTGTATCACTTTTGGTTCAGTAAATCTTTCCTCAGTCATGGATCCCGCATAGGTGATTCAATACAAGTTGGTATGGGGAGAATTAATTTGGATGTTTATAGTCCCATCAAATGTTATGGAAGGCCTCTGAAGTCCCATAGAAACATTTAACTCTGTATATTTAATTTCTGGGTTGCTAATAGACTAATATAAATAATATAAGCATCAAATAAATAGTTCAGGGAAATTAGCACAACACCCTAGCCTGTGTTGCATGTGTCACTTAAAATTACCGTGTATTTTTGAAAGGGAAAGAGGGAAGCACAAGAAATGAGAGCAATTATATCCCTCATAAATAAACAGATAAGGTACATTGTGAAATACATCAGTGCTCTTTTAAAGCTCTGCCTTTTTGTGATTAATTAGAGGATTGTGTTCAAGAAAGATGGACTTGAACAAACAAAAGACCAATAGGAGTGACTAGGGTTTATATTATGAAAAAACACTAATAGGGCTTATCTCATTTAGCCTAACTAAAGGGGAACTGGTGTTTGGTTGCACCACTAATTCTGCCTTTATAGGGTTAAGCATACACCTAATGCTGGGTACTCAAACCCCAAAAGATCATCAAGATGATAGAAGCCCTCAATCAATGTTATAAAACTGTTCATGGTTGATGTAATTTGTCAGTAACATCTGTCTGAGGTTCAACATAGCTTCTGTTTTTACTGTGTTTAAATGCCTCATGGACTCATTTGCTGCCTGAATTCAGTAATTTTCAATGAACCCGTTCTTTAGAGTCCTGCTTATATAAGAAAGCCCTTTTTTCTTTTGTATGGGTTGTTCTTGTAAAGCTTACATGGTGATATTTTTCTCAGTATAGCTAACGGAATAATTTGAAAGCAAACAGTGTTGCTTAACAAAAGGATATTTCTGTTTTGAAAGCATTATTTTTTTTCCTAATCTTTCACTGCCATTGTGCGATGAATAGTTCTGTTATTCATTTCTAGGGTTTTCTCAAAGGTAGGGTTTTCTCGAAGGTATTTCTTAGAAGAGCAGGTTCTAACTTCTAATTGTGATTCCTAGAGGATCAAATATAATGTATATTTATGTTGTCTCAAGGATTCCTGTGCAGGGTTTATGCCAAATGAAAGTCAATCGTGAAGATGGGGGCAGGAAAAGCACCCAAGGAAGGGTAATGTGTTAACAGCAAACCCAGAGGGACCATCTATTATTAAGTGAAGAGTTAGGGAAGTGATTTAAAGAGCAGCCGTGTAACTGATAGATAGAATTCAGTAAGAGCTTGCAGGGGTGATTTAAACATGATGCATCTTCGTTCCAACCAAACACAAGGCATCAGCAGTCTGCACCAGTGAATAACTAATTAGTGCTTCTCTGCACATAACTCGAGCGCACACAAAGATGCTTTCTGGAAGGCTGGCAAAAGGCAGCTCTTCAGGGGCTGAAATACATGGCTTAGGCTGTCTTAAACTCTGGCTAGTTATTGGAGGCATCCATAAGCAGAGCTGCAGATAAACTGATGCATAAAATTAGTCTCTAATTTTTTTATATCGTTTCAAAAGAGAAAACTCCTGTATGCATGTGTACTTGCGGGTCCTCATAATTGTAGGTTGAGTTTCCATTTCCTGAAATATTCACAGAATATCCTGAGGATGCTCTCAGGAAGCAGGCAGTGGGATATAGTAAAACTGATGCTAATGGGTATTTTTGCTCCTTTGATTTCCCTATGCAAGAGGCAATGGAAATAGGTTTAGGCTGATTGATAGATGGTAATCCTACAGCTTTTGGAAACTCATTTGAACCTGATTCCAGAAGTAGGAACTTGAAGAAGCCCCCTGCAAAACAGGTTCTTTAAAATATTTAGCATATAGGACCAGATTTGTTTGATTCAACTATAAAGAAGTTCAGCAGCTAAATTTAGAAATGGATCTCCAATTTTCTCTTTAAAGGTAAAATTAGAAACAAGCAGCATCTCTTAAAATCACTGTAAGAGCCATTTCCTTCTTTATCCATCCTCTGCACAAGCAACACTAGTCGGGCAAGGGCCATATGAAACTTGCCTTACTTTACTACTTAATGTCACACCGATGCTGAAAATGGGACTGGGACAAAAGACATCAGCTAAAGTATGTGAAGGGCGAAGGGACAACAGTCCCACAACTGGAGACAAGTTAGAGTGACAGCCTCCCATACATCTTCTTTAAATAAAATGAGTTATTAATAGATATTCATTTTTCTTTTCATAAATCCAAAAGGTCACGTTAACAAATGGCTGCAGTCATGGTGTAGGCTTTCCAGTCTAAAGTTAGCCTATTCTTTTGCCATTGTTTTGCAATCTTTTGGCTTTATCCTTTGTTATGGATTGATCATTACAGAATCACAGAATGGTTAAGGCTGGACGGGACCTTTGCACGTGGTCCTTTGTCACCTTGTCCATCTTTTGCCTTTGGAATGGTTCCAGAACAGTTTTGTTTGAGCCCAACCTGAAGAATCGGTTGGAAATGGTCATGCGTACAGCAACATTGGCTTTGGGGATGTCTATTTAGACTAACTTTATTGTTTTGACTATATTTCTGGCTCTGCTTGTCTGTTTTTTCTTAGAAACGAATGATAGTAAATTGCCTTTATGAGGGTGGCCTTCCTAATGGTTAAGAGGTATTAAATTCATTATTCCATGAACACCTTAGGTTTTATGGATTGATATGATACATTTTGTCTTTTATCTTGAGATTTTAAAGTACTTGCAGTTATTAATTAACGATGTCTTCCTGCACATCTCTGTAGTAAGAGCAATTACTATTTCCATTTTGTTTAAAAGGGCAAATAATTTTTCCAATCTTCTGCATTGAGTCAGTGGTAGAGCTGAGAATGGAATATAGGCCAATCCCAGCTCCATTGAGTAAACTAACTGGGAAATGGATAGATTTATGTCAAGTTTACACAAAACTTTTCCAAGGTTTTATTCATATTTGTCTGATACAGTGCAGGGAAGGAAGGGAATACAGTTGTGTGCAGTATCCATGAAGGGAGAAGGAACAGTCTGTGACAGAGATGCAGATAATATTATTGACTGCGTAACAGATGTTCGTAGTTCCCTGCAGGAAGATAGTAACTATGTCTGACTCACTCTGCAAATACCGCTTTTACCTCCATCCTGGATACAGTGCAGGCAAAAGCAAAGACAAAGACCTAGCATGGAATAGGTTCTGCTGCAGACAGGCAAAATGCATTTGTTAACCTTGCTGATAAAGGTAGTTGTTGATATTGGTGCAGAGAGATCATGCAAGCAACGTTGCTCAAAATTCCCCCTTTGTGTTGCCAGCGAAATTATTGCCTGGCATCCAAATGTGAACATATTTTGGTTTGTTACATAAAAGGATTCAGCTCCCCTTCCCATCCTTGCTTCATAATGTGCTGGTTTATAAGATGTATTTGGAAATGTGTGCAACTCTACCTGATCACCAAGAGGGTTTTTTGGTGTAGTTACCTTGAGTTAATTATCTGGAGGTTTCTGGGCAGACCTATGATGAGCTTAATTTGCCTTTGATTATTACTATGGGTCACAGCTGATGAACTCTTCTTTTAACTTGACTAGTACCAGTGTGGGCATCTGGTCATTGAAACTGGAATTTGCAGGAATACTGGGACTGGTATTTGACCTTAAGCAGCTTTTTGCATGATGGATAGGAATCTTAAATCTGCTACTACCATAGAAATTAAGAAACAAATTCTTTCTCTGGCTGCTAAGGAGTACTCCAGGTCCTAAAGATCTTGCTGAAGATCAGGAGAATTATTTTTCCTGAGGAAATTCAGACCAGAATTTGCCCTTTTTTAACTTAGAATTTAGAAGAGAAAAATGTATTGAGAAACTTGGATTGTCTTGTAACATGAACAGTGGATTAGCGCTAGAATAGTTTAGCTCACTGTAGAGGAAGTTTTTTATTAATACAATCACTCAGGCTGTAGATAGTTAAAACATTGAAGGAATCGGCCTGGCAGCGAGCCTAATCACTGAGCAAAACCAAGCCATACCGCAGCAATATTAACCTTTCCCATCTGGAGCATTCTTAGTTTCCCCCGGTGTGCTTATCTAAGCTTGCCAGGAGAACAGGCAAGGTAAAGACTTAACGGGAGAGAAGTGTGTGATTTATTTCTCCTTCCTCGCTTTGATTTGTGTATTGCAATCTTTGCAACAACAACCTTCATAAAGAATTAAAAGAGAATGTTTTCTTCATGGAAGGTGAAGAGCTTTTAGCTCAATATGAAGACTGTGTTCTGATTCCTTTCGTTATATTTCTTCTCTTATTCCAGGAAGGAAATGATAATAAAAGGTTCAGTGGTGAAGCAGTTACAGAAAATATGGTGTTCCCTTGAATAAGCCAGCACTCTGTCTACGTGAGGGCTTTGCAACCTATTTGTAGATGTCTCAAATCTGTCCCATTGGAAGGTTTCTGAATTTAGCCCTTCCTGTGCTCTGTTGGGGCTTCCCTGCTCTTGCTGCTGCCTGGTGCAGAAGCATTTTCCATATGTAAGAAGGCAGAAACCAAATTCCAACCTAACTGAGCTGGGGCAAGCTGTGAAATACAGCATATTTATAGCAGTTTTTTGCAAATATATGGGCTGAATCATAAAACTGACTTTCGTTGTGATCAGACTTCAAAAGCCACGTTATAACAACGGACCTTTGAGCTTCCAGAGGTGCCTCCTACCTGTGTTTTGGAGTCCCCGAATGCCTTTGCTGCTGACCCTCGGGTTGAACCATTAACCTGGCAGAGGCTCCTTGCCTCACTTTAACCCATGAGTCATACTTTAAACTGTACCAAGGAAGCTGCAATAGAAGTTAGAAATATAAGATTCTTGTCTAGGAGCAGGAAAGCAAGAAACTTCTGGAAAAGTTTTCCATATAAATTCAAGAAAGAACTGAAGCTTGTAGAACCAAGTCAATCTAGATTTACTCTGGCGATTTATTCCCAAGGTTTGTATTAATGATTTTATTGGCAGTAATAAAGAAATAGGGCATAAGGGAGAAATAGAATCTAATTATAGGCAAAAAAAAAATATTAAAAAAGTGAGTTTTGAGGAATCTTCAAAGTAACCACATTCGTAAAATGATGGAAAGTAGAAAATTGCAGTGAATCTCAATTTCATTAACCGGATCAAAGAGGGAGATAGACATGCGCTGCATAACAATTCTGTCTTTGCGGTGATAAGGCTACAGATTGAAGCTGGAGAAAAGGAGAAAATCCTTTAACTCATCTTCACATACCTGATAGGAAAGTTAAAATAAATTGATTCTTACTTACTGGGCTCAATTCTGGGTCTGTGATAATTTGGTTACTTAATTTGCCTTTATTCAAAGGAGCGCCTGTGAGAAAGGGCAGGTGTCAGTAGCTATTACAGGCGCAGGATCATGTGAAATGGAGGTGCAAGAGCAGCTGTGTATGGGCCTGAGCTCACTTCATTTAAAAGCAAGTGGGCAGTCAAAATAAATTTCCCGTAAGTCTGGCCAGAGAAAGGACTAATAATGGCACCAATCACAGAGATCATGAGCAATGACTGCTGCTTGGAATAAGTTAGAAAATCAGCTGGAGAAGAATAGCTTTTTATTTTAAATAAACGGAGTTCAGATGGAGTTGAATTGTCTCAGGTGTGATGTTTACCCTTTGCCTATAGGAGGGCCTGGACAGTAGATCAAGTGTAGATAAATAGTCATATACTTCTAGTAAAACAATCTAATGGATGATTTTTAATAGTATTAAATACCTTATATTCCAGTGTGTAATTGGAATATACCTTGGAAAAGGCTAAAATTTGTTGATACCTCCTTCATACCTTCCTTGTAGGGGCCTCAAAATCTTTCCCAAGTGAAGAGCTGGCTGGGGTGTCCCATATGAAGTGGTGGATCTGAGGGTGACCCATCCCTCTCCGCTGTCCGAACGAAGCCTTCCCAGTTCATACTGGGCAGGCTGGAAATCGCCCTGATGGGCCCATTAGCGCTGCACTGGGGTGCCAGGCGGAATCTGGAAGGCCGGGTGATGCTCAGGTGGCCGTGCGGCCGGGCTCGGCTGCTCGCTAATGCGTTTTGGCTGCATCCGCAGGGCACGGTTCCAGGATGCTCGTGCCAACGGCGTGCATTGGAGGGGCGCAGGAAGGGGAGAAAAGCTTCCTCTCTGCAGGTTCAATTTTGTTTTGGCAGATCCGCTTAAACTTTCTCATGGAATCAGCTACAGTTGTCATCAGAGCCCTGGTAGCAGGTAAATTAACAGTGGTGTTCCTGTTCCTGCACAAGTTGTTGGAAGTACCAAGCGTAGGAGATGACAGAAAAATTGCAGACTTTGCAATGTAGCCTCAAGATGTTGTTTGTCTAGTCATAGGAGACACTGTTTTTGCCAAAATGATCCATTTGCTGTTGCCAAAATGAGGATGTCAAACTCAGATGCTTTGGCTATTGAAATGTTCCAGCTGCTACCAGCTGCCTTCTTGGCTCTTGTTTGGGTTTCAAAAGTCTTTTTAGAGCTGAATCTTTAGCTCTTGCCCTATTGTTTATTTTAAAGGAAGTTAGACATTTTTCTAACTGTAATTTTCTTGTAAAAAAAACCACACCTCAATCCTTTTTAAGGGATTTGCATGTTATGTTGATAATACTTAGGGCTTAAAGGCCTGAATTCTCCTCAGAACTGTGGTAGTATCGGTCAGGGTTGATGTCATTAATAAAGATATTAGTTACATGCATGCAAATGAAAGAAAAAGCTGACTGCAAGATAACTCAAAAATCAAGAGCTTCATGGAAAAGTTGAATATTTTTGGTACCAGTGTATGACTGAGAATAATTGATCATGCATGTGGCTAAAAATTTACCTTTAAATTCTTTGCTTAGCTGGCATATAGCTGTGACAGTTCTGATCTGATGTTGGCCTGTGGGCTTCTGGATCCTTTGTACTTTTATTTAAAAAAGAGACAGGAGAAATGTGAAGTATTAATAGTGTTGTGAATTTTCACATTGAGGTAAGTGCGTTAGAAGATTTAACATTATTGGATATTTGGTTTTCAGACAGTTTTTTGTTGTTTTGCTTTTCTTAGTCAAAAGATTTATACAGGTTTGAATTGATGGCTAATGTAGAGCTTCTGTATAGTGTGTGGTAGGCAGTTACAGGCACCAATTATTACAAGGGTGATTTCTTATCCCTTTTGCCTGGTACACAAAAGCTGCCTGTATCTGCAACATAAATAAATTGCAGTAGCAGGCCAGCCTTATGCTAAATAAGTTTTTCTATTTTGTAAATTAAATAGATATGATATTCGTGCTTTATGTGGATATGGTACAAGGTACTATAGAAACTGGAAGGATAAAGCAGTGTAATAATATAGAGAGCATACAGAAGAGTAAGATTAAGTGAGTAAGTCAGTAGTGACTCTTGTAAATATGAGCTGGACCAGTGCAGCTCTCACTAGTGCTGGTTTTTGTAAAGAATTATCAGTTTGACGGAGGGAATGTTGTGTCCAGAGAGTCAAGAATATCTGTTTTACAAAGTGAAGACCCTAAGCACAAGGTGATGGCGATTCATTTTAATATAGGGATATTTTAAGATAGAGAACTTCAACATAGATCTAAAAGCTGTGGAAGAGCAGCCTAGTAATGGTGTTATTGAAGACCAGAGTACCTATGGCACACTAAATTCATTTAATTTGTCAACTTTATAGGGAGCCTGGAGGCTTGATTAAAAGGTGCATTACAATTTAAGCCATTGGAAACGCAGCTTGTACAGTTGTTCAGCACGAGATGCACAGCGAACTGAGAAACGGCACCAAGGTCAACAGGGAAATTGCAAGGATGTTTTGAATACTGTGGTCCTGGTTCTAAAAGCCGGGATGAATAGTGTTCTAGGAAGGGCTGTCAGTGAACACGGAAACCCAGATGTTCCAAAGCCTTTCAGCAATACATTTGTCTAAATGGTGGCTAAATACCTTCAGTTTGGGACTGCCTTCCTATTCAGAAACCAAAATGAAGGATTTTTGTTTCCCCTAAAATAAAGCAACGAGCAGGCAACCTGTCCTCGGTGCACTCGGCTTTTAGAAAATACGGCCACAAAGTAATGGAGATTGCACCACGGCGATGGTAAATAGTGCACCGGGCGGCTATTCCAGCCTTAAGAGTGCACATATCCATCCAAACCAAATGCAGGTCCCTGCTCGCTTGCTGAAATAGCTGGTGTTTTCCCCGGGGTGATATAAAACATGAACCCTTGGGGAAACACAGTGCTATGTGCTGAATGCAGGGGCAGGACCTCAAGTGGGAGGTGGAAATTCAGGCCAAATCAGCATCTTTGCATCCGCCGCCCACAATTCTGTGTCACGGCTGCACATGCAGGGAAATCGCACTCTGTTTTATCTGCCACGTGGCCTATTTAGGAGGGGAGGGTCAGGCTCGCTCTGTCACAAGCGAGCCCGGTGCGAGGCTGCACAGATTGCTGCTGCTTATCCAGCACGAACTGGGGCAGGAGTGACCCGATAATTATAGGTCCTGTGCTCATTGACTGAAATACAGGTTTAGGACTGGAGGTTCAACTTTTTGAAACAATTGACTAGAAAATAAGTATTTTCAATGCTGTTGTTTGATAGCTGAATTGAACCAGTATCTAAAGGTTCAGACTGAGGTGATATTCTCTTTCACTAGATGCAAATAAGAGGGTAACAGTATTTACGTATAAATCGAGCAAATAATTATGAAGTGCAATGAAAGATGCAGAGAGAAGGGTGCAAGGACCTGCTTAAGGTCACTCAGCCACATCATAAACTCTAGGATCTGTTCCTAGAGCTCCAGTGTGGTGTCATAAAATGCACTGCCTCATGTTACCATTGTGCAGGAGCAACATTTAAACAAATAAAAGGCTTTAGCTCATTTTTGTCATGCTCAGTTGGAAGGAAGTAGTTCGCTTGCAAAGAGCTACTCTTTAGAAATCAAGATAGATGATCATTTTTTTTCTACTCTTTTTCTAACAAAGTTGAGGGCTCCTTTTGTTCCTTTTCAAGTGTTTTTGTTGTGTCATCTGTCTGGTTTTGTTTTATTATTCTGGTAATGGAGACCAAGGGATGTTTCAGTTCCAGGGCTGGGATTGCAGGCCTGGACAGCCTCCAGCCCAGCCTATTGTTCCTTCCTGTTTTGATTCGCAAGTGACAAGTGAGCTCTAATTTTTAAATTTATTTATTAAAAACTCAAAACAACAGTCGTTCCACTTATAATCAAGTTCACCATTCATCCCAAACTAGAGCCATGTAATTACCCTCAAGCTAAACTTAGCATTTTCAGCAGTATTTCATTTCTATTTCCTGTCAAAATGGGAATTGTTCGGTGTAGCTAAGAAAAGAAGGATATTTGAAAAGACAATCAAATAGGGCTAGTAAGAGGCTTTGTCTATATGGGAAAACTAGGAATTGCTTCCATGGAGATATATATATATATATGTGTATTTATATATATCATACCTAGGTTCTTTTACCTATTGAGATATTTTTATTGTGGTTTTGGTACCTCTGTGGTCCCACATTATTAACAGCTTTTTCTGAACTGCTTGGGTTGAAGAACATTCCGCTCTTTACAAAGAGACTGGATAACTTGTCCAAGGAGTCTTTGGAGCCAGGAGGCAGAACTGCATCTCCTGAATCTCCTTCTTGTGCTCTGATAAACAATTCTGAACGAGATAAACACTTGGGTGACTTACTTGTTGTCACAACCTCTTCACAGACAGGCCACAAAGTGATCCCGTTGTGTGAAGGACTCATTTTCAATGCACTTTCCATAGCTAAAATCAATAATCTTTACATTGACTTGTTGGAAAATCCACCTTAGATCCTTGCCACCAGTATATTGCTACTCGGCTATTTCATTGTTGTTGCTGTTTTTATTGCATGGCAGGTATAAAAGTAAATTCAGGAGTTCTTCATGAGAACCTATCAATTACTCGGTGAACTGTAGCCATGTAAATGGATTACAGACATCTGCCCAGTTCTTATTTGGTCCAGAAGAGGGCAATGCTGATACACCAGTTATTTCAAATTAACCTACCAAATAAAATAAAATAGTGTTTTCTTTAAGATGGTAGACTCTGTGAAAGACCTCTCCGAACCAGCGAGACCAGAGACAGATGTTTAAACTGGCAAGAAGGCAAGAATTTTCCCTCGGGAAAACAGCGGTTGGCATTAAGTGCTACTGTTATTCCGCAGAGCCCACTCTAAAAACTTATCTAGCACTGGCATCTGGCCAAGTAGAAAGAGTTCATTATTGATGCTGACTTAATTAAATATTGCCTTTTTCCTTCAACCTTACCCTTCTGCCATTCTCGCTGCAAAAATATGGTACACAAAAAAATAACTCAGATAATCTGCTGCTTTGCTTCAAAAACATCCAGGACTGCTTTTTGTTCACTTTGAATGACTAGTGATACAAGAAATTTTATTGAAAAGAATGCTGGCAAAAAGAAGGTTTACAAGTTTGTACATGAATATGCTGTGAATGGATGTTCCAGATAGGAATGTTGAAAAAGCCTCTCACAAAACTCTCATACTTCACAGAGCCCAAATTGCCATCAGGAACACTGAAAGGAATAATGAATGTTCAAATAAACATTGGTTTAAAACAGTGGCATGACTGATATTGATAAGCACAGGTATATTATAAACATGATATAATTTTGAAAAAACAAAATGACTTCAAACTAAAGGTCCATCTAGTTCAATATACCATCTCTGGCCGTGGCCAGCAGTCTGCTTGGACAGAAGTAAAAGAACAAGGAAATATGTAGTTATATTTTCCATGGATGTTTTCCCAGACTCCAACAATTTACTTCTAAGGAGGCTTTTTTAACAAGAGAAGGTAACGTAACAGGGCTTAGTAGACCTTTCGTACAGCATTTGACAAGTAACTTTGCACTGCAGTCCCTTTCTAGGCTATCTATTCACAAATAATTGCTAATAGAAGCAGATATGAACTCAAATTATTAATTGAGCTGCTCTAAATAGTTACCTCAACATTTGTCCACGCTGACCCTCCAAATACAAGTGAAGTTTTAACACCTACCGGTGAGTTTGTTCGTGGGTCCCGTGTTCAAGGTTCTTTGCTCTGAATTGAGAGCTTTGCCTCACAACCTCCCCAGCACCATCCATGCTTTCACTTTTCCCCTTTTATTTTAGTACTGAGGACTGAGTATTTGCATGTATGACTTACATGACAAAGAACTATTTTCCTTTGAAAGGTCATGAATGCAAACTGGAACGATGGATTTCATTTTTCAAATCTGTAGCTTTGAAGTTAGATCTCAATGTGACCTGTTGGCTTGAAGGCGATTCCTTCCTTGTCTGTAGCGTGAAATGTAGTCAGAAAGTTGGCAGGAATCACTCTGCAGCTCCACCAGGTGCCATCAGTAGAATACTTTCAGTTGTTGGCTGATTAGCCAATAAACACATTTTATTAAATATTCCTAATATTCATTAAAGAATTCCTCAGGCAGCAATTGCCAGTCTTTCTTTGGAAATCTATCAAATGGTTTTCTAAGACCATTTCATTTCAAAACGTACCATATCATGGAGATAATTCAATCGCGTGCATTAGTCTTTTTCTTCACCAAAATTTTCTTTCGATGACATATCTCCGATTTCATGAATATTTTCAAATTTTTCTATATTCTCCATACAGAGCTGTCTTACAGCCCTCAACCTGCAATTACAGCTCTTCCTTATAAATATTTAAATGGTAGTTCAGCTTTCAGACAGAGTACACCCGTGGCAAAGATCAAGCTTTCTGACCTTTTGTTAATTTGCTCTGTGAAACAGGATTCCTTTGGTCTTGTTTTTTGTATTTAAGCGAAGTTTGCGTTTGGCAAGTGTGTTGGCTTTTCTCATTTTTTGTTGTTAATACTGCTTTCATTGTATTTATTCTAATAGGTCTTAAAAAAAGTGACTAGAAAGCTGTATCAATTATGCAGGAGAAAAGGAAAGACAATTTAAGCAAAGTAACTTTTAGGCTCTTTGTCAAGAAATTGCAGGACTTTTTTTTTCCTTTTGTTTTTACTGTATCTTAAAGGTCTTCAGCAAGCAAAGCAAAAGTGGGAACTGTCTAGATCAACTGGAAAAAATGCTGTTACGTGTTTATTTGATATTTCTGTTTTGACCAAAAGCTTCTATAAGAACCCTTAATGCTTTCTGTCTCCCAAAGTGATAAACTCTACATTATTTCCACATATTTGTAGTTCTTTGCCTTCCTGAAAGTGCAATTCCTGCTTAGCGTATTGGAAGACTCAAAGTAAATTACAAGCAAAAGTTAGGATAACAGCTGCAAACCTTACAGACAAAAAATGGCAGCAAAAGGTATTTTTAGGATGCCAGGGATGCTCCTTTTTCATGTTTTCTATATCAGTAGAGGATGTGTAAATGTATGATAAAAGTGTGGTTACCGACATAAAAATTTCAGTGTATCCCGAGTGTGCACAGAAGACCGACCTGCCGTTTAACCTTGGCTTTTAGAGTACTAGAAAATTGTGATGTTGCTCCAAATTCTTAAAATTAATAGAAATCAAGAATGTACGTAAATTAAATCCCTGACTCTTGGAATCTTCAGGATCAGTATAATACAAAAAATGGCTCTCATAGTTTTGTAAAGCAAAGCTGAAATTTTGATTTTCTGTATATTTTTATGAGCTTGTTATAGGAATGAACGTGGGCAGTTCTTGGAGCAAAGGGTAAGGCAAGGCAGATATTGTAAAGACTCTTGTAATGACCTCATGGTTCTGAAGTTACTGTTTTGTTTCTTGCTTTATATGAAGCCAGAAATGAATGGACACAGCTATAAGGTTGATTAAAGAAAGGACTTAATTATGGATTGTAATTAAACTAGACGAGGAAATTGCATTGGAATTGAAATTTCAAAACGAGCTCGTGTGATCTAAAGGCTAATGGCGTTAAGGCGGTAATCTGTATGAAATAATTGATTCTCCAGCCATTAGTCTTTCCTAATGAGATTAAGGACGAGGTGGCACGGTCTTGCTAATTAATTTGTTTTGTGACTTTGAAATATGAAGTAATAATACAAAACTGCGGACTGCTTAATACTTCAGAAAGCTCTCAAATTGCAGGACAAATATCATCAAAGTATTTCCATATTCTTAGCTCTAATAGGGATGGAGCATATTAGCACAGTAATAGTTTCATTCCTTCTTATGGAAACATTAATTTTTTTCATTACTTGTATTGCCCTTGTGCAAAGGTTCTTTTATTTAATAATAGTTATTGCTTTCTTAGGCAAGACACGTCATATTTTGTTCCCCACCACTCAGATTTCTGTGATATCTCCTTGTTTTTAGTGCACTTTGCACTGGTAGTCCTCTCTGCAACAAATATTTGAGCACCTTCCATATTCTAACTTGATTTAAAATATCGCTCTTTCCCTGCAGCCAAATCCTGATCTTAGAGCGCAAGAGGAGGAGGATAGTGCAACAGAAAAGCAAAATACGTTCAGAGAAATAGGCTTAAGCAATTCCCAAATGGTAGTTTGGGGATCGTGAAATGCTGTGCCGGCCCCTAGCAGGGAGTGTTGTCTTGCAGGGCAGTTACAATTTTTAAGTGAATAAACCTCTTGCGTTTCAGAACAGTTAATTTTTATAATTCCTCAGGGCCTACTTCTTAGCAGTTGGTCCAATTTTGAGAGCCTTTTGCTGTTGTAGGAAGGTTTATTACCTTTTTCTCCAGTCTCTGTTCCTGTACATACAATTTGCAGTTGAATCTCAGCAATATTCCTGTGTCGATGGCTGGATATGAGCTGGTTTGGATGATAAGATGTAGTGGCAACACAGATGGAATAAGTATTATCAATTTTTGCAGTTAAAAGGTGAAGCGGAAGGTTAGACAGAAAAGCACACGGGATTTCATTTTATTTTTATCTGTTGGCAAGGCTGGGTGAAGAGTGAAGTTTATGTTCATGAAACATTTGTAAAGGTGATTGCCTGCAGCCAGATGCTCCCTGCGACCCTGTCAGATCCTGTAAAAGGAACAAGGTCAGGTCTGGGCCAGTGCCTGGGTGGAAAGCAGGAAAACCGACCCTGGAAGCCAAGGGGCCGTTATGGAGAAAAATTGATAGTGCTGTGCAATTCCCTGGAGCCACGCGTGGATCCTGCTCCAGTGTTACCAGGAGCTGGGGGGAGCTTCAGGATAGTGAAGATGTTTTCTTTTAGGTAGACGCCCATCGCTGGCTTCTTGTGATCGTCAGATTCCATCACATTTTGCGCAAAACGCAGTGCTGATTTCAGTATCACAATAATAAAACTCACCTTTTTTTAATGCAGACCTTACCAAACCAAATCGAATCAAACCACAGTAACTTCAGATTGTTTATGCTGAATACAATCTATCTTTGCTTTCAATTGCCATAAGCTTCAGCTTGTTTTTTCTTGGCGTTTTGCAAGAACCACCGGGTTGTCCATCTTCTCTATGGTCATGGACCTGCACTTCAGTCATGACCAAGCGAATCGTGTCTCTGCAAGAAAGTTTACTTGATAGCAGCTTTGTTGCTTCTTCAATGAGAGGGTGCTACCAAATAGCACGTCATTCCATGCATCCTCTGTATGAATGATGCTACTGATACACTGATACCCGGAAAGGGAGTTGTTTACTTAATGTTGGCTCTAGTAAGTTTTGTTTATAATATGCAGACAGAAAGCTGGCAAGGATTTAATTACAGACAGTCAGATAGACATCCTGAAACAATTTTTTTTTCCAGTGGAAAAATATTCAGTTTTTCTTGTTAAAATATGCAGGCAGGGCAGATGTAAAATTATTATTTTTTAATTATTTTTTCCCCCTCAATTTTTAATGCAGCTGTTGTACGTGAACTATTATGGGCAAATAGAGATTGTAAACCTGTAGAGACATGCTGTGTTTTTCTATACTGTCCATAGTATATTGTGCCACGGCCCTTGACTGACACCCTGCAACACTGTCTGGCATTATCACCATACAAAGAATAAATAGAAAGTGCAATTTATTCTCAGTGACATTTTCCATTTAAAATGTTAAGAGGATCTTTCCTGCTTTGATTGTCCATTTTGTTTTACTGTTACTTGAGATTTAATACTTGTGGGCAGCAAATAAAATGTAATGTCTCCTTTGGCACTTGTATTAAATATCTAAGATCTTTACACACATGCACACAGCTACCTGCAGAGAGTAGAACTGGGTAGTTACTAGCACATTTGTAATACTCATGATTTACTAACACTGTTGTTTATTGCTTTTAAGGCACAAGAAAAAGAGCAGATATTACAAGCAGAGCTGGTCGGGGTAATGTACTGTGGCAGATGTGAGCGTGCTTTACTTCATCTGCTCATGCTTTTAAGAAATAATGTTATTTCTTAAAAGGGGTTTTGATAAACTGCTAACTCCGCAGCGTTACTTCTGCAAGGGGCTCTTCCCCTAACAAAAGCTCCATTATTAGGAAACAGTGTTCTTGGTAGGCAGCTTGCACCTTAATGAGTCATTCAGATAAACAGGTTCTAGTGAGGATTGAATTACGATCCTATTCAGCTGACACAAAACAGCCACTAGTTCTCCTCAGGAAACTCATGAATAAATGAAATATCCTGGGCTTCCAGGCCCAAGCCTGAGATAGCGGGGTAGCAATGCGTACGTCCCGCACATACAGCCTTGGTGTTGCCAGCAGAATTAGGTTGCTGCTGAAGAAGACATCAAGTTTTATGTAAGTAAAGAGTTTCAGAGGCGCGTGGAAATGTGGGGGTGTGAGTGGAAGCGTCTATCATTAACTCGGAGCAATCTGTTACACAATAACCCCTGGTATTTAGCTTGCTCGTATAGGATGCAAGTCGTGTGTCTTGTCATTTTGTGCACGGAGGGGTTGGATCCAGAGTTATTTTTAGAATTCTGTCTGCTCAGTGAAAAATAAGACTTTGAAGTCTTTGAGAGAACTTATCCTTATTATTTCCTGCTGCTGAGGGTGGTTAACCTGCCCCCAGAAGGCCAGTTCTGGGCCATTATATTGGAACTCGCTGTCAGGATGAGAAGCCTTGGTGCATCCTGGCTGTGTTTTCATAGACACCAAAGCAAGGGAGAATGGTCGGGCAGATTTTGCTAATGCTCCTGTGGAAGGTTTCGGGGGCACAAGTTGAAGCCCAGAAGTTGATGATTACGTGAACGTTTGTTGACCAGTAAGTCATAAAGCCGGGAATCGTTGACTGCACGAGGGCAGGGACTGACATCCTGCTAGTTTGTAGAGGAGGTCACCGTGATAAGATCTGGGTGCTGTTCGCTGGCAGTAAGGAAGCTCTCATCGTGTTCCCTGGCTGTGTGATGTGCCGCATCCTCCCTGCACAACAGGCTGCACTGGAGCATTTGGGAAATTCTTTCCTCCGCTCTCCAAACGTAGCTGAGATGGAGCCTCTCTGCTCGGATGGGGGCTCCGCTGAATTCAGTGTGCTGAATTTAATCAGCAAACTCTTTCTCCTCCATTTTTCTTTCTGTGTCCTAGCTTTTGAAACACAAATCCAGTCAATTATTATGGTGCCTTACTGCTTCATAGCCTTGCTGGAAACACCGTTTATTTTTAAAACTGTTTTTTTTCAAGAGCTCTAAAGTCTTTGTGCCTAAACTTGATGTAAATACTGCAAAAGAGGGATGTGAAGACAGAGCATGTGGTCCAGACTTGCGAAGACATGGTGCACAAGTGAGAAGACACTGAACCAGTTCCCAAAGCAATTAACTGAAAAACTTCCTCTGCTTTTTGCAGGAGAAGTAATATGTTTGATACTGATTTCAGATTATGAATTTCAGTCTTATTATCTCTCGACAAAATGTTTGTTCAGAAACAGTTCTCTGATTCAGTAGAATGTTATCAGGATTTAATGTAAACTGTCAGGAAATTTAGGGGTTTTGTGGTAGAGAGAGGAAGTAAAACTGAAATAGTTCTCAAATATGCACCATTATAGACTGAGGTGTGTTTGAAAGGATATTTAAACTCAAAAGCTGCTTGAAAGTGATGGTTAAATATACATTATATATTTATTATATATATATATATATATATTTAACCATCATGTTCAAGCAGCTTTTGAGGGACATATGCTATGAAAATCATATTGGTAAAACATACTATGTTGTAGAAAAGATATATTCTATCGGGCTAGTACAAATGCAGTTTAAACACACTGATCACTTGTTTTGTTTGATTCTACACAGTTTGGAAATGATCCATCACATTTGCAGCCTGCAGTATCGCAGAAAACATTTGATTGGATCCAGATTTTAGAGAAGACCCAGATTTCTAAGCCTCATGCCACAACACTAAACCCAGAAGATCACCACTGGCAGCTTTTAGTAAGTCCTTGCTTTGTTTTTACCTTGTTCTAGCAACTTATTTAAAGGCAAATCTTGTCTTGCGATCTCTGCTGCTTTTTCTCTGCACATGCACTAACATCAGTGGTTTGACAGGGGAAAAGAGACTTTCAATTCCACAATCTTTATAAAAACAGATTCTTTGTATTGATTTCTTCAGAATTGTATTTCTAAATTAGCATTGACGTGATAATATAAATATGTAATTGGAACATAAATATGTTTAATAACATTACGGTACAAATAGGAATACTAAGCAGTGTTCAGTTTCAGATGCATTAATACAAGTTTGCAGGATCTCGTGTTTAATGGTTTTGATCAGCATAGTTCACTTTGGTGCATCCATCCTGACATTTGATGCTAAATGTCAGCAGCTTTTTCTGGGTGAGTTTGTATTTGTGCAGCATTCCAGTTTTCCAGCACCTCTGGCATGCCCAGAAGGACACTTCAGCAAGGGTTCCTTGAATCTAGTAGCTGCAGGATAATGTCAGTGCACCTCAAAGGGGCTTCCAGAGAGGATGAGGGCTGGGCCCAAATGAGGTGCCTTCAAGTCTTCATTTAGGTAAAATATTTTCACATAGATACAGAGGCATTTGAATGCATAAAAGGACAAATTTTTATTTTTACTTTTTAAAATGTGGATTGCAGATGGAGCACTACAATTTGTTTCCTATAACTAATAGCTGTTTTGTCTGCTTTTTCACCAAGGAAGTTGCTTCTTTTTGGAATGTAAAATTATAATGTGTATGACTTATTTTCTTTTTTAAACTTGGTAATGAAAACAGAAATGTTGTGAAGAAGGAAGAAAAGTTTTTGCAGAAAGCTGGGCAGAACTCGTTGTCATTGCCTGAATTTTGCAGCCAGTTCCCAGCAGCGAATGCAGCTCTGCAAGCAGAGCAGGAGACTACTGTGCACAGTGTTGTCCTCCACTCTAAATTGCCTAACTAGGCCATAATTTCACAGTTGTCCTTCTCAGAGCAGAGCTGCTTAATCAAGCTCCTTCCACCCGCCCACCTCCGCGTTATTTTTAGCCCAGATCAGTACAATTCCCCGTGCAGCTGCAGCAGTGGTGGCAACGGCGCCGTTCGGAGGCGTGCGGATGGAGAAGGAGCGATGGGCAGCTCCCTGGTGCTGCTGCTGCTGTCACTAACAGACCCTGGCACATAATAATGCCAAAACGGGCTTAGGAGCCTGATTAGGAGTCTTTAATTATTTATTTTTTCTTTAGGAAAAAAGAGAGAAATGGTCTTGTGTGGAGTGAACTGAAATTTGCTACCTGTTTTCTTTTCCACTTGTCTAAGGTGCATACTTTGCACTAAGAAAAAGTTAGTAAAAAGTTAGTTTACAAGGCAAAATATGAGGGGTGAAATGTGCTTGCTAGATCTCTGAATGTCCTAGCATTGCTCTAAAATCTCCTGGCCAAAAATCCAGATATTAATTTTCAATTACTCTCTATCTTGGCAAGTAATTTTATATGGTGATGCCCTTTGAGGGATATGACAGACACGACTGGCTTGTGCCCATTCTGCAGAACACAAGAGTAGTTTATTAGAACACAGTGAGTTTATTACTTTTCAAAAAACATGTAAATGTACTTATGATAGTCAGAAAGGGGCCTTTATAAGAGTATGACATGTTTCAGTTTAAAGAATGAAGAAGCATTGAAATCATCTTTGTAATAGAGAAATAGTCAACAAATAGAAAGCATTTTACACCTAATATTCTCGTTCCTCATATTATGTATCACTGAAGTGAAAGTAAAGGCTTAAAGCTTTGCTGGAAGAGCTTGGTATTTGAAGCTTGATGTTCTAAATTTGGTGCTGGATTTAAACATTTGAAGCATATGAGTTTGATTGCATCAGAAGTAATTATATTTAATATGACAAGAGAAAATTGTATAAAGTGGTATTTTGAATGGCTGTTAATACCTTCTTTGCATCTCTGCTTGGCGAAGAAATAATTACATTATCAGTGATGTGAACTGAATGCTAAGGTTTGATGAAAGACATTTCTGGTAAAAAGTGGAGTTCAATTTTTTAACTTTGTGTGGAGAAGCTCTATTAATAGATGTCAGTGAAAAATCAGGGAGTTGTTTGTAAAGTTATAAGAGAGCAACTTGGGGCAAAAATTGCATGGCACTGAAGTTGCTTTGTATTCATGCATTTTTTTAATGCGTTGCATCAGCTCTGTCAGTAGCAGCAAATTGTCACCGTTTTTATTCTGCAGGTTAGAGGAAATCGGCAGTTCTTCATTTGGGTGCTGCATTTTCCAGCAGGGATTTCACTTGCAGGAGGAAAATCCTGTATTTTAATAGATAGGTACCAAACCTTCCGCTACAGATGATGTCCCCTTCATTCTCCATCATCAGCTTTGTGGGTACATGGATAGAGCCACCACGTTACCTGCCCCGTCTCCAGGCAACAGCAGCACGGGCGCTGCTGCAGCTGCACGGGAGGCTGCGCGGATCCCGCTGTGAATTAAGATGCTCCGAGCTCCAAGGGGAGGCTGATGAAAGGGACGGCAGAGCAGCTACCGCGCCGCTTCCCCGTCAGTGTGTCAGCAGTTTCTATAACAACGTGGGTTTGCTAAATGCAGCCCTCTGTCACGTGCCTGTGGTGGAGAACTTCAAGTGCTTTCGTCTCTGGCAATGCAGGGGTCTCTAAAATGCACACAGTGCCTTTAAGACTCTGCACTATTGCACAGCCCAAAGGTTTGCTGCCCTCACCGTTACCTAGGTCCTAGTGAAAGATATTAACTGTATAGGCAAAATCTGGGTGGAAAGATTTTTTTTCTCAATATTTTGAATATTTGCTGTTGAGAGATGGTTTCATCACGTAATGATGGCAGAGAGGGGAGGTTGAAGGGAACGCTGCTCTCAGCGCCCAGCTTGGACAGCTCGTTACATAAAAGGAGCTTTTTAAGAGTGCCCCTGTTTCCTATGCCTGGTACATGTGTGTTTCTTTGGCAAATGGAAATGACAGTATCACTTGCCTTATAATAAGACCATAAGACCAATAGTTGCTTTTGACAAATAGTAAAATTAAATATAAGGCATTTGCATTTTTGCATTTTGGGTCTCCTTTGACCACTTCTAAACATATGGCACTGAACACATATGAGTTATTTTAATAGCTTATTTCCTTGTACCATTCTATCATTATTTTTGTTCACTGAATCTATGACTTACATAACCCCCTATTTCTGATGTTATTCTCTGGACTAACTATAGCCTGTGCAAATGCAAAATTCTGTTTGGATTTAGTTGATAAGTGCCATTTACCTAGGCTGTGAAAAGAACGTCCATCAAAATAGGAACTAATTTGGTTTTATAAAAACATTTTTTTCTAATCACAGTTGAGAACCTACTTACATTCCCGAATAAGTGAAATCGGTAAAAAGCATTTAAAAGCCTAAATCATTAGAAATGTCTAGTGTAAAGAAAAATAGATTGGATTAAATTAGTAGCCATGAAAGCAGGCTGACCTTTTCTTCCCCCGAACATAATTTTCCTGTTCCCTGCATTAAAAGAGATAGTTGATTCAAACATGACCTTTTGCTAAAAACGCTCTCATAACTCAGTTTCCCTCTTCTTCTTTTCCGTGCAGCAGTCAGAGCCCCAGAGAGGGCAGGTTCTTGCTAGGCAGCCTTGCATGGGCTGGATGCAATGCTGCCTTGCTATGATTTTAGGAAAAAAAAAAAAAAAAAATATATATATATATATATATATATATGCAATGCATTTTTCAAGTGGATTCTCTGATGAATACTTCCTGCTAGATCATGAAATTCAAATGTAAAGCCTTCTGATAGCATCTAGCGTATACGATGCACTCATATTCAACTGTGCAGCTTTTAAATTGAAAACTAGGTTTGATCATTGCAAATTCAGGAGACATGATCTGGCTCTGACTGCTACAGTTAATATGAACTCAAACAGACAAGAGAAATGAGACGTTCTAATCCCTATTTCACTTCTGAGGATCAGGGTAAAGGAGCCAATTGATGTCAGAGAGAAAATCAAAGGAAGAGCCAGAACCCGAATCCAGACGCTCTGATGCCCAGTTAGGGCAAGTTTTGCACCCTGTCACTGAAGGCATCCAAGCCCCAAACAAGCGTGACCCAAATCCTCAAGGTTTCCATTCCCCTCACATGGTATTTCCTGAGCCTGGGGTTCCAGTCTGTCGCTCCATTTAAGACAGAATGAATTTGGTTTTTTAAATCTTGATTTTTTTTGTGCATGAATGTTGTCTATATGAACATTTTCATATAGATCTCTTTATCCTGAATTCTGTTCATTGTTCTCTGCAAAAGTACCCTCTGCATAGGTCTGATCACCTATGTATGATTTTTCTCCTAAATGCACTATTTTAACAGTCCCAGTTTGCCTCTAAATTGCCTCAGCAGATGTAACACAGAGAGCCAAGGAGTTTTACTGCATTATCAGTTATAGCAAAACAAAGGGCTTATGGTGTGGGGTGATTTATTATGTTGTTTTTCTGTAATACATGATAAGATTAAACATTTTTGCCTATATTTATCCTAATTACATTTACCTCTATTTAAATCATGTTTAAAAGAATACTAGGACAAAAAGAATCTGAGGACAGAATATAGTTCAATTAACTTCTGTGCTGCCATAGTAGCTTCTTTTCCAAGGCTTCTTGTCCAATAAATTTGTTGAAGACAAAGTATTTGGGTGATAATAAAAAGTATAAGCCTTGAGCTGAAACCTCATGCTAAAATCTTGATGCTCCGTGGTATTACGGTTGAATTCAGAGGTGAATTAGAAGGCCGCTCTCTGATCTGGGCTTCAGATTTAATTTATGAGTCACTTAGGGGCCTGTTGACCCTCTTGTTGTTGCTCTAGAGCTTCTATATTTTACCTTCAAAATCCGTGTCCCACTTGGGCTCCAACTGCCTGAAGCCCATTGCTTTTGCAGGAGGTGCAGCCCAGCCGATAAGAATGCCAGGGAATATCAAAGCCTTCCCCAGCAGGAAGAGCGGCCGTGGGATTTAACTTTATGGCTCTTGAGAACCAGACGGAGCCTTTAATGCGTTTGAAAGGGCAGGCAGCAGCCTCCACGTGGTACCAAACTGCAGGGACAGCCTCTCCGCTCACCGCCGAAGGGATTCCTGTTACGTTGAAAGGAATGAGCTGAAGCTGCAAGAGTCTCTTTGCTGTTCCTGAATATATGCAGCTCTCTTTGCTAATACTGATGTCTATTTTCTATATAATATAGGCCAAATTCTGATTGCCACTAGTGCCACTGTGAGGTTAGTGATATTATTAGTGCAAGCAAGACACCGCCTTCCCTGTATGAATAATTAAAGTGCTCTCTAACAGCATACACACATAGAATAGATATGATTTATAGGTGCATTTTTTGACACAGAGAGAGCAACCAATAAAGCATAGGTGCTGGGAAGGTAAGAGCTCATTCGCACAAATACATTGCTATCTTTGAGTATTTTCTCTGCTAGTAAAATTCAGAATTGAGGCCAAGAATTAGAGCAGGCAGAAGCAGAGCTATGACTTAGAGGTATGATAGTTATATATTACTTTTTCTCAGCCATATCTAAACAGGGATATATTGGAGAGATGCTGGCCTGGCTATTACCTGCCAGTGCCTTGTTTTCTGTTGGCTTCACAGGACACTCCAGTGTGCAGGGCTGTCAATCTGGCCCCTTTTTCACTGCTGTAAAAAGAGAAACGCGTGTGTGATTATCAAAAGCATTTCCATTTATAATGCGCTGTAGCACTTCAGCTCAGACAGCAGGAAATAAGAACATTATGTATTAAAAGGATGTTGAATGTGGAAATTAAAAGAAAATAAATGTGGAAATACAAAAAGCATATAACTTGCTTTATGGAGCCGTGAAAGCTATTGATGCTTTAAATGACAATATTCTCTTTACATAGCTTGTCTATGGTATGTACATAGCAGCAAAGGCACTAGGGATGAGATTCCAGAGAAACAGTGATTATCGTATTTTAAGTTTCCTGCGCTGACTTTTATGAATCTACATTAATACGAAGTTGAGAATCGTTTGCATGTTCTCTGGGTAACAAAACCTAAAACCAGTTTTATTAGAATTTTGGCTACTAAATTTTAACAGTGCTGGGGAAAAGAAAACACTCCTGAAAGAGTTCAGTTATGAGTTAAGTGCACAAATATAGCATGTGGAAATCGGGGCAAGCGTGTGTTTCGTGCCTGCGGCATCTTGGTGGCGTGCAGCCCGGCGTCCCCCTCGCGTGGAGGCGGCTTTGCTGCTGACGGCTCGTAGCGGCTGCCCAGCGAGGAATCCCGGTGACACTGGCCGGTTGGAGAGCTCGAAGGAAAACGCTCTTCCGAATTGTTCACTAAATCCTTGTGCCCCGCTCCACCATTCCTTCAGACTGGATTTGCAAATATCTCGTTTCTTGTGGTGGTGGGATTGCTAAATCAACAGTGGCGAGCAAAACACGCAGGTAAAGCCAGAGCTTGCTAGCAGGAAAGACAAGAAATAAAAGGAGCTCCAGGGCACTCGAGAGCAGGTGCTGAAGGTGTGGTGTGTACGCTGAATTTTATCTGATTTTTCGTTCCTCTTTGTTCTGCAAAGAACTGGGGTGAGAAAGTGGGTGGTAGGATGTATGGGCTTATTGCTCAGTGTGCGGCTCTAATGGTAAATGGTATCACGGATGGTTATTAAAACAACAATAATGACAGAAATCCTGCTCCGGGATCTGCCCATGTGCTATGGTAGTTGGTAACTTCTAAGCGTTAGTATATATAATATATATGTATATATATATAAGTAATAAGCATAAACCACTTAGCATGCACACCATGTTGACGGAGGAAAAAAGTAATTCTATAGAATAGTCTTGTAGGGTCTGACCTATAAAACCTGCAGCAGAATGTGCAGGAATCTTCTAGAAATAGGATTAAAAAGGTATTTTTTGTCTTCTGAGGAGGTTTTCATGCTATGAGAAGCATGTTATTGGGGATGACTACGGAAAGCAGTAGCGCGAAGTGTCTGGGAGCAATATATTTGTTAAGAAAACAATGTACCAGAAGTCCACAGACTTATACAAATGTTAAGGAAATTATTATTAGCTGTTAACTCATTTAAGAGGATTCAAGGCTACAGGACTGAAGCTCAGTATTATGAATAAAACCCAATTAGCCTCTTAAATTAAGGTACAGATGCTTACAGTAATTTGCTCCTAACTTTCTCGTTTTGGAGTGAATATGGTCAAACAGCTAATGAGAATTTTCTGGATGCCTGTTTCCACGGTGCAGTGCTCCAGACTCGCTCATTAAAAGGCTCACTGTCAATTTATATATAGCATGTAAACTCATCTGAGAAATACTTGCTATAGCAGGAGCTTGTTAGGAAAGACAAGCCCGGTTCAAGGCTTCCAGTTGTTTTCTTTCTGTAGATGCTCCTTGCATTCTCTTACAGCTTTATATTTAGACGGTTACATTACACAAGTGATGCTGATCAACCCCCATCCACACTGGTACTTTTTACAGTTCCACAGCTCATTACGGTTTTTGCTTTTTTGTTTGCTGGTTTGGTGTTTTTTTGTAAAACAAAATATAAGTTTGATTTGGCTTTACCTTTGGAGCACAAGTGGGTTTTGATAACAATATAATCACAATCCTGAGTACTACAAGAGCTTGCCATTAGCTGAGATTTTTATTTAAAATGAGCATTTCAGTGAAGTTAAGCTTGGCATTTTTTAGTCTTTGCTGAACCTTAGTCCGACACCTGAGCATCATTTTTATCCTTAGAACTTCATTGCATCACAGATGCAAGTCAGTTTTTAATGCAAATATAGGGCTGCATAATGCATATTGATGAGGTGCTTCTTTATAGGTGTTGTCCTTAAGGCTAGGAAGGCATTTTGAAGAAGGTACATCATCTTTTTTATTATTATTTTGTGTTGAGAGGGAATGAGGGAGAAAAGTTTTGAGTAAAAAGAAAAAATAGCCATTTTCAGCAGTGCAGCCAGAAGTATTTAAAAGTGTTGATTATGTCAGAGGGGATGTACGTACGTCCGGGTGACAGAATGGGAGAGATGAGGATGACTCATAATCTTAGCAGGGAAAAGTAGCAGAACAGGGACGGCGGTGTGATGTTACCATGTTCACAAGTACTCCTGGGAGTTTCCGCGGGATATTTTGACAACTGATGATAATTTGCAAAGAAACTGGAGTATTTTAGCCTATGTGAACACCTAAATTTTTCAAAAAAGTTGGAGCTTCTGAGTTCATTGAAAACTGGCCTTGGAAACTCATGAAAATACTTCTTTTTCCCCACTATTTTTACTACTTATTGTTTTTTTCTAATTCCTGGCAATTAGCTGACATATGACTTTTTTAAGATAAACATTTAAAAAAAAACCCTCAGAATTTAAATGAAAAAAGACTCAGTTCGTCATTAACTTTATTTTACCTGTGATTTTCTCAGTCTTACTCTCAGATTTCCTTCTTAAACTGTCCTCCTTTGCAAAGAACTTGAGTTCTGTAATGAAGCTAGTCATTGTGGGGAAGATTATATGTAATGCTGAGAGAAGCATCTCTGTGTTAAAGCCTTTTGTCCTTATGAACTTTTCCCTCTTCTATATTTGTGCCTATATAGGCACAAACCTATATAGGTTTTGGCAAGAAGAGGGAACATGTAGTCACATGCTGGCCTGTGTTTACGCATTACTCTTTACACAGTTTCCTACTTTGGGAGATTTAGCCAGAAGAGAGAGTCAAATGTATGCACTGAACTTTATCTAAACAAATCCATGAGCTGTAACTTGTACTGTGAACAGTGAACTAGCTAGAGGCAATTCCTGATTCTGTGCTGAGAGAGATCTTGGATTTGGTGGATGCTGATTGCATTACGGATCTCTGAAACCTGTCGTTAGATGCAGCAGGCTCTGGGGCAGTATTAGGTTACGAGGCTCTCTACCAAGTTCATAGCAAACTTGATTAAGTCATTAAATTGCACATCACTGCTGACAGTAAATTAATTCTTAATCCAAGTCCTATTCTGCGGTACATCAGGAGACTTTTGCCAGGAGGCCGATGGCTTGAAAATGGGTAATTAAATTCTGTTGTAAATACATTTTTATCTACCCTTCTGCTTGCAGGAGCTGGCAAACAAGTGAGAGACATTAATTAATACCTGTAATTTGGTTTAGCTGAATAAGCTCTGCTGCTGTCAGATTCTGAAATGTAAACCAAGGCCATGAAGTAGTGAATAAGGAGAAGATAAAGAAGGCTGACAAAAATGTACTCATAAGACCATTTTTTCTTACTTCTTTCTGTAATAAAAATTTTAGTGAGTTTAGAATTTTAGCAATAATTTAGTCTAAATTTAATGCAGAAAGAAAATATAAAAAATTCTAAGTATAGGTAAAGCAATAAGAGCAGCAAGATGTCTTTGGGGCCTTCATACAGTAATGTAATTAATCCCTTATGTTTCCACTGTGTTCCTTCAAGAGATAATTTTAGCAGGTTAATGGTGCTCGGGAGCACATGCAGATGTGTGTGTAGGGGGGTGCTGGATCTGAGCCAGCAGGAATTGTAGGTTTTAATCAGAGGCGTCAGAAGGAGGCTAGAATCTTGTCTACTAGCACTCTATCAAAACCCTTCTCTTTCCATTTGTCTGAGACAAACTATAGTTTTCTTATTTTATTGCATGCTTTTTCACTTCTTTTAAAGCAACAGGGGAGTCTTGAAGATAAGACAAATTATACAACTGTTTCCTCCATTAAGGAAGGATGTCTCTTAATAAGTTTTCCCATGTTGTCTACCTAAGATAAATAAGATTTCTTGTATCTGAAGAGCTCACAGGTACCCTTAGCTCTCCAAACCGGCTGAAATCCTTCCTGTGCAGCTTCCTCTTGCTCTGCAGATCCCTATCTGAGGGCTGAGAGACGCCTCAGAGCTCAGACAGACTGTGGTGCAGCAAGAGGGGAGCAAAACGGAGACCCAGGTCCTTTTGCAAGGTGCTGTGAGCATCCCTAAGGGAAAGATGCCTGGAAAAAGGATTGACGCGGAGCAGCTGGGAATGTCCTCACCAACGCAGTTGGGGGGAACTATCCACATGGATTTGCATTGTTCTTAAAATGGTTTCAAGGCTTTTGTAATTACATGAACAGTTTGCTAGGGAGGGAGGATCAACCAGCCTGGGGGGATGTTTTAACAGCATTACTGGCTGGCTGGAGCGCTGAGTCAACGTGAGTTATAGTCAGGGTGTCTCTTGGCAACCTGTCTCATGGCACTAGGGTAGCAGTGTTGTGGCTCATTTAGTGCTTTGTGATAACGCGGCAGATAGAGAGAGCTGAGTTTGTTTGCAGGTTTTGGCAGTGAGCACGGCTGTAAACTTCATCTGGAATGAGAACAGCTCATACAGCCTGAGACAGCGCTGATAGCTACACGGCCAGGAAGATTTCAGTTCTGTAGCAGAAATTATCATTAGAAAAAGAAATATAATTCCTTAAAAGTTCCATGCTAATATATACATGTTTGTGAGTACACATACTCTATACATTTATATAGAATATATAAAATATTCTACATATTATGTATAAAAAATATATATACCGTATATGTGTATGTATGTAAAAGCACACACGCATTAGAATATTGTGTATGTGTAAAATGCATAGTCAGAGGTTTGCTGCTCTGTAATTAAAAATTTAACTCTATCTCCAGCTGAAACACTTGTTATTTTGAGAGCAATGTAAATGTTAATAATTAAAGGCAATTAAAAACTGTGTTAAAACTCTCCTAGTTTTTATAAAGCAGCTAAGTGAATAATGGATGGCTCCAAGATTTTTTGCTTACTATGAGGTTATTAAACAAACACTTCTGCAGTACTGAAAGTCCTGTAGGAGTGAAATAACCTATTTCATCACCTGAAATCCAGGAGTTAGATTATGAATATTCATCCCTCATGAGTCCTGTAATTACCTGTCTATCGACCTAATCTAGAGTTCTTTTATTCAGTGAATCCAGGGGGCAGGTCAAGAAAAGGAATATAAATGTAAAAAAGGATGTTAGACATATATATACTGTAGTGAACATAGACCTTCCACTATAACCACTCTACAGTGATCAGAGGTTCTAGCAAATGGGAAACTTAATTTTATAGAATATTGATGAAAGAGAGAAGAAAACTTCCCTTCCCTCAACTTCATCTTGCTCAGTCTCAGTAGGAGACTTTGCCTTTTGCAGTGCAGCTAAGCACTGTGTTCAAAAGGAGAAATGTTTTCTCAGTGTTTTCTTCACTTGATGGAGAAAAGTGAGAGAGATTCTCTGAATTCTGCCTGGCTTCCCTAACGTGTGCGTGCCATGGAAATCCTGTCAGCTTTTACATCTGCAAGGAAAACATTGCAAGCATCAGAGTGGAAACTGGGAGAACATGATTTAAAGAATGAACAATTCACTGAATTAAATGTTTGCAGTTATGTTCCTGTGAACCGCAATTTAACTTCTGCAATATGCATCTGCTTTGCAAATAGTGGAGAAGAAAGGTTACCTTTGCAAAACATTACCATTACAGAAAATTATTATGTGTTTTCCTCATCCCCTTGGTATTCCTCCCCATCCTGTATCTGTATTTTTTGTTTCAGTGGCTTTTTTAATGTCCAGTTTTTAATTCTATTTCAGTTCTGCTTCTTGGAGTGCAGTCTTGTGAGTGCAGCTCCTTGTCATGTGGAACAAACTGACTGATAGCTGAGCTGGGCCGTTCTTAGAGTCACCCTTTATAAGATCCCATTTCTTTAGATTCTGGAAATAGATTTCCCAAAATAGGACTGCATCCTTATCTATAAAATGAACAAGATTGCAGCCCTGCCATGTAACGGCATTTTTTTTTTTTTTTTAGCACATTACTGTATAATTAAGTTTAAAACCAAGACAAGCCCTCAAGTGTGACTGGGAAATATCTACTTCTGGGAAAAAGCAACACTATATTTAGTAAGCTAAAAAGAATAGTTGGGAAGGCACTGAATATTTTGTTAAAACAGTCTTAAGGAGTTGGACATCATAGAGTGTTAACTGATATATGATATTTTATCTATTTTATCATGATATTATGAGGAACAGAATGTGCCTTTTTTCTTGAAGGTCAATGTTAACTCTTTGAAGACAGGCAAGTTTTACCCTGCTATTTAACATGGTGCCTAGAAAAGCCAGTTGTCTTTTAGTACCCTAAATGTTTTGAACTGCAATTCTTCTTATGGAAAGTATAGTTTGGTAATATACGGATTTTCTGTGAGCTGTTGCCAGGAGGAGGAACTTGATAGAACCAATGACCAAGAAGAAAATTCCGCCAAAATACAGAATTAGACAAATCAGAATGAGAAAAATTAGACGTGTAGTGAAATGTATGTTGTTCAAGGTCAGTGCCAGATTTCTTGTGCAGATTCATTTCTATTTAATGAAATGTGCAGTGGTCTATAGTGAAGGCAAGCAGGTAGTTTAATTGAAGATAATCTTCAATCTTCATTTGGTCAAAATAAAAATAACTCTTTCAATTTCAATAATTAATAGGTCTTCTTACCTATCTGAAAATGTATTTTAAGTGCTTTTTGTTTGTATACCACAAGTACTGCACATGCCATATTTTGGGAACCCTATATTAATGAATACTTGATACAAAAAAAAAAAAAAAAGTTAAAAAAGAAAAACATCTCCCCTGTTCTAAAATCCTGAAGCAGTGCAGAAGCTCTGTAGGCTGCATCACTAATGTGCGGACTGTGATTTGCCAAGGCCAAGTTACCAAGTGTGGTCTGGGAGGCATTAGAAGTGCCCTGGGCTGGTTCCTGGCTCCTGCAGCTGGTTTCCAGCAGACGTTTGGAGATGTCCTGCTCCAAACCCTGCGAGTAAAGCAGGGAGATGGGAGCTGATGTCCTGGTCGGAGCGTGCACAGGCAGAACAACCCTGCAAAGGGGCTGGTCACGAAGGAGCCTGCAGTCCATTAATGGAATAAAAGACATTTTATAAAAATGACTGCTAGATGCAACCAGATTGTGCTTTAGCAATTACTGTGGAAGCAAGGAAGCTACTCCCAACTGCAAGCAGCAAGAGGAAAATAAGGTTGGTTGTTTCTGCTAGTAATCAACAGCTTTATGATTTTGCTATATTGTTTTCTTCCCCTATGATTCCTGGGTTTTTTTGTTTGTTTGTTTTGGGGTTTTTTTTTTGTTTGTTTTTTGTTAAGAACACAGCACTAGAAAGTTTCAAGCAGGATTGATTCAAGTGACATTAGTTTATTCTACCCTGGAAAAGTCTCTTGATACAAAACTTAGGTCAAAAACAAATCCTCTGTTGTAAAATACTGGTAGAATAAGAAGCTACAGATGCTCTGTAGATTGCATCACAAATGTGTTTATTGTAATTTTAACCTAAGCAGATTGAAAAAATCAGAGCCTGTTTTGAGCTGTTGGAACCCATGGAGAGGTCTGTGGGAAGAAAAATAAAAGATTATCCTTCCTCACAGAGTGCAAGAAAAGCAAAAAGAAGAATAATGACGAAAGCTGCTGCTGACCGGAATGTAGGTATTTTTAGAAGCTCTGTGCTCTTAGCACAACCAGGTGGAAAGAGAAGCCTTTCTGTGCGGATCTGCCATCCCTGCAGACTGCAGACCTGCTGGGGATGCCTCAGAAAGGGTCTGCAAAGGAACAGGGAAATCCCTGTGTTGGTCTTATGCTACCCTGCTCTCCTGAACAGCCTGTGATCAAAGAGCAGTGAATTTCAGGTCACAGTCACAGCGATTTGCAGGATTGGAAATGGTCGTTTTTATGTCCATGTGCTGGTGCTGTGGTTCCGCGCTCATGGTTTGGAAATAAGAGAGATTTTGTATCTGGTTTTGAAGTAGGGGCCATAGAGCAGCTGTCTTTGAGGTCTATCTCTTTAGATTTTTTAAATTGAAATGGTTTGGGACATCTTAAAGTTTTTTGTGTTTTCCGTGCATGCAGATTAAATCCCATAAAAAATTATCAAGAGCGAAGATGGATGTTTTGCTTTTTCTTAATGTCATGAATTCACTTGTGGGCTCCTTCACAGCAGTGCAATAGTGCAGTGTATCAGAAAGACCAAGTTTTAATGCTGTGAGAATTAAGTTATTATATCCTAGCCTACCGAGACATTACTGAAAGCAATTTAAGGACGTCGAGCTCTGGATTCAGCCTAGTGGTACAGAGGTGATGTATCCTGTTGCCTCCTCGGACACTTCACATGCAGTGAACACCCGCTGATCCCACTGCTTCAGGGACTGTTTATTGCACCAGGAAGGTAGAAACGTCAGGATTTTATTCAGAACTGTAACCAAACCTCAAAAACCTCCATAAAAAGCAGTGTAACGCCAAGAGAACTGTGTAGTTTTGTTTGCCAAGCACTTTGTAGTTTGTGTTGGGGACACGAAAGCCCTTTGTGCTGTTATTTTGGTCGTGTTGTGATACGGAGCAAGCATGGTGCAACCTGCAAGCTGCAACGAGGGCGTCACATGCAGCTGCATTTATTTCCAAGGTTTAGTGCTTGCATCTGAAGGCTGAATTGGTGTTTAAAAGGAGCACTTGCCTCGAGGAGATTATTTTTAGTGTACATTTCATTGGGCTGCAAAGCAATTACTTCCTAAATATAGAAATTATTCTCTACCACATTATAGTAGGCTTAGACAAATTTTGGCATTGGAGCAAGTTTCAGCACACGTTTTCTACATAAACAGAAGTAATGGCATTTGACAATCTGGCGGAGAATTAAGAATTTGAGTTGTTTTGCAGCCTGCGCAGTGAACAGTATAGGAATCTGCAGATTTGCTCTTGCAGAGCTATAGATTGCCATAGCATTTAGATCGCGTCTTTACTCTGCAGGAGAGCATCACTTCAGTGTGGATAATTTAGGAGCCTCAGGGAAAAATGCTCTTTCTGCATGTGGTTCAGCTAGCAATAGTTAGCAGATTGGGTTAAGAAGACAACATTAGCTTGAAATCTAGTCCTTCTCAGAGAGGGAATAAAGTGATGTTAGTTATTGGGTTAAGGATGTAGTTAATGGCCATTTAAGGAGATGCAGTCTTGGCAAGTCCAGCACCAAATCAAGCTGAATTATGCCCAAAACAGTAGAGAAAAGGCCTGGGTTCTGATCCTGTGAAAAAGTGTCCCAGAAAAAATGAAAAAAAAAAAAAGAGAGAAAGCAAAGAATAGAGAACATGCTGGCAATGAGTTACATTTCCTCTGGGCAAACAAAGCCTCCTTGGAGTGTGTGAAGGCTGCAGTAATTTGCATTTGGTTGAGATCCTAATCAAGTGACAGTTTCCATTTTGACAAGGGCTGAAAGAGAATCAGGAGTTTGAACAAATGGAGCTAACGAGCTTCCCCCAGCTGTCCCTTGGCCGGGGAAAACCTTTCCAGCGGATAAATGATGGGGAAAGGTAACGGGATCGCTAGCAAGATGTATCATCAACAGGAGGTGGAGCTTGATGTTTCTCACTGTAAACTGAGTTTTACTGAACTTCTTTAATAGTCATATGACTGGGTGCTTTTTCTTTTCTTCACTCACTTCTGTTCTGCCAAGAGCTTCCCGAGTCTGCTAAGCAGAGCTCGACTTTTTAGCATGGCTGCATGAAATCTGAAATGCTCGGCTGAAAGGAATGGATTAAGGAGATAATCTCCTATCACACTTCAAACGCTCGGAAGCATCGAGGCTTAAGAAGCTCTAATTTTATGTGGAGATATTTTAAAGAAAACAGACAGTTTCTTTCAAAACCTAATCATGACACACTGCCAATAAATATTAATTTCCTTTTCTTAAAAGGATTTCAGAGCTCTTTAAAACAGTCAGGGAGGGTCTTTGCTTATAGGCTTGACAATCGCTTGTCCACAAATGTGAGAATTTGGTCTATATCTACATCCAACCAAGAGAACTGGTCTACATCCAGTTCAAACAAGTGATAGCTCATAGGTAATACTGACTTCTTCCCAGTTTTGTTGATTTTTTCCCACCATTTTGGCAGTATTTTTAATGAAAGAAGGAAATATGTGAGGAATTAATGCCATCTTCTGTGTCACACTCACAGAAGCTGGTGCTTTAAAAGGGAAGTAGAAGGAGACAGAAGTTCTCTCTTCCGTAAATATCATTTATGGTCTTTGCAAGCTGTACTAGAATTTTTTGAGAATTAGCCAAATATAGATAGGCAGAATAATTCTCTGAAATATATTTAGCATCATCATCAGAAATCAGTCCAAGAATAATTTTCACCATTAAATATAACATGAATTGTAGAAGGAACTATGATTAAATCAAGCATGGCAGGAAAAGCCTGTAATGTGTTTTTCTATGGACTGCAATTTATTATTAATTTGGTGAGAACTTAGACAATTGAAAAATGGAAAGATGGTAACTTTACTATGGGAGGGAAAGGACCAGTAGTTGAGAAAGTGCAAATTTAGAAGAAGGCTGCAAGACTGCCATTGCTATTGAGGTAAATAATAAACCACATGCTATGTGCAGTCCTGTATTCAGGCCCTGCACCCTGGAAGATTTAATAGAGGATTTAGGGACAGAGAAATCATGTGTGTTTAATCATACTGGTAGAGAGGGGTACTTAACATTTTGTCTATGATGCATTTTGCAACATTAATTTTAGTATTTTTCTATGCAATTGCTTTAATTGCAAATTCACAATTTGTTTTGAATTGGCAGGTACATTTTATTTCTATTTCCTTGCTTCCTACTTGCAGTTTCTTTTGCTCTGCCATTAAATCCTCTTTCCAGTGTCACTTGTCTCCAGGACGTGCGGGTTCCGTTCAGGATCTAGTCTCATGTTGCCGAGGGTCATCTGATTTCAGGTGGAGGATTGTGTCTGTCCTGCTACCACTTACGCAAGGGCAGATTTTCCAGCTGATGCAATATCCAAACTCTTCATTCTCCTATTACCCTTTCAGCAGTTTGGTTGTGGGACAAATGATGGGTTAAATCAAAGTGTGAAATAATCTATAGTATTGCAAATGATGCAGGCAAGTAAAACAGTACCGACTTTGCTCTTGTATGTTGGAATTGGCTTCTGTCATAGGTTATTTTTGTTGTACATAGATTAAAAATCAGCCCAAGACCATTGCGGAAGAACTTTTATTTTTAACAGCTGAAAATGCAAATCAGTTTTCTTCCATGCATGTAAACTGAACTAACGAAACTTTGTGTTTCCTTGTGTTTGTGGCAGCTTAGGGTCATGAATTACTGAGGTCTGTGCCTTGCAAGGAAGGGAATATCCTTCTCAGTGCTCATGAGAGCTGAGCTCAAGGTAGTAGCTCAGCTGCGGTAGGTTGGAGTGTCCGTTAAATCGGCCTTGAGAAACATTTCACCAAAACCTTTTAATGAAAAGCAGTATGTTCAGCCACTGCTTTTCAGCTGATGGACGATTTTCAGATCCCCACATTAGCTTTCTCACAGTCATGGTTTTTCCATTCTAGAATGAACATCAACTCAGAAATGCCCGTTTTTGACCACAAAGCACCGTGCTCACAGGTTAGGTAACATTTGCAACGAGATGCTAAGAAATGTTTCTCATACATGTGCATTACCATCAAGGTATTTGTGTTAAAACAGAAGTTAGTTTAATACTACAGAGAATAAAAGCATTTCAAATGTTCCAGAGCTATATATTCAGAATGACAAAATTCAGGAGAAATACTGATGTTCTGTGTGCCAATATGCCTGTTAGAATGACAGACATTTAATTGTCAATGGAGTAGTGGGATCTGCCAGGAAATCTGATTACCCCAACCATCTCTGGTAATCATATTTTTGCAGGCAGGTGTCATTCTTCAGCAGCTACACAGCTGGCAAAAAAGAGCACTGAGATAAAAGTTATCTCGTCTAGAAAATTTAATAAAGGTATGGTCCTCCGAGCCCATCTTTAATTTTCAGTTTCATTCTTCACTTTCTATAAGAGAGAATTCAGAGGGAATATCAGAGGATTCAGTAATGCTCAACTTCATTTAAGGCTCGCGTCAGTGCTACGAGATGTCATCTGTATCTCAAAGGAATAGCCTGGCATCATCTGTATTTGCTCTCGACAGCCTCCTTTTGGGATAGTTCCTGCTTCTTTTTGGGTAGTTTTGGTTTTCCTGAAGTTTATTCTGGTAGATAACGTAATTGTAAGCCAGCACATGAATTATCTCACTCTCTCTTCAGTTCTTCATTTCACATCCCTCAAAAGGGTTCCTCATTTCAACAAAAATGATAATAGGAGATGAATTAAACCTCTTTTTTGACTATCCATTAGTTTTGAAAATTGATCCACTGAAATTCAGATGCACTTAAATTAGTTATCTGTTTATAGTCAACAAAACTATTTTTTATCAAAGCTCTCCCTGTTTCAAATAAATATAGATGTTATATATGTGGGGTTTTTTTACTATTTTCCTCAGTTAAATTAGCCACAAGCACAAGATAAACATGTTATGATCAGAAAGTGTGGAGTGAAAATGAGTTCAGATCAAATGAAATGGAACTAATCTAAATTTTCCAAGAATTTAAACTGAACTCATTCTCCTTCAGAGTTGAGGATGGTATGTCTATTACTGCATGTGTTTTTAAAAATGTGCTTGTGATTTTGTATATCTTGGAATAGAAAAAAACATGAAAATTGGTGAAGTAGATTTTTATGTGTTATTTGAGCTAAGTTTTTTTAGTCAATTGACATATCAGAACTATTTTACAAAATTATTCCTGACCCTTCCATTTCTCTCCTTAAGTAACTGTTAGTTAATCAGCTGATATTTTATTATAAAAGATGAATTCTGTGCTGTCATAACACTCTGCTTGCTTGCTCTAATGCTCTTCAGAGTTATGATCTTATTCCGGGTAATTGGTATTTTAAGACTTTGATTAAATATTAGCAGATGTACAAATCACAATACATTGTATGCTTTCAAAAAAGACATAAAACACTGTGCATATTATGCGAAGCAAAAGTGAGAACAAGGTTTTAAAAGCTATATTCAGGATATGGGCAACATGCTTGTATTAAAAAATCTTTTATGGACAAAAGGGACAAAGGGAAATGAATATTCTCAGTGCTCAGAAGAGCCTTTTGCATCGTCTACAAATGTTTTACCCAGCTCATTTAAGCAGCTAAGCAGCAGAGATAGAAGCTCTGCACTTACCTAATGTGTAATATCAATTAATAAACTTTGGTTATTTAAGTGACTATATGTGCCTTAAGCTCCAGCATGTGCTACTCGAGTTTAGGGATTAGTAATATTAGTCATAGCATAGAGTAATTAGTAATATCAACTTCTGAACCAAAATGTAAGTATTTACTGGCATTAAGATTGCAAACAGCCTCCCTGCACGGTACCCAGGGGAGCGTGAAGGCGAGCGTGGCTTGCCTTGTACAAATAAAATTAATCAGACCTTACCAAATTACCCTGTTTAATGTGCTCCTCGCCTGGTGGGAAGGAGCAGTGTCAGGGGAAAGGGAGCCCTCCTGGCACGGCCCTGGGGGAGCGATGCTCTCTGTGCAGGCAGCTCCAGCGGGTTTCCAGCGAGATTCATTTTAATTTACCAGGGCGATGGGTACGGCATGAATGAGCAGCAAGTGACTCTGCCGCTCTCTGTCTGCCCGTGTCATTGAGGAGGGACGATGGATGCAATTCCATGTCCACGAGGCTGCTTTCAGTAAGTGCGGGTGAAATATGTTTCATTGCTACCACGTAGATGTGTCCAAGTAATGAGATAATTTAAGGTCGAGGGTAATGTACACCTAATTAGTCATGTTGAAAGAAATTTAAGATGAACCAAAGATGCCAAGTAACACGTTTGCTACAGACTTGGAAGTAGCAAAGAGATAAGGCTGATTGCAACGCTAATGCAGATTTCTAGCTGATGGTTTTATACCCCGTTGAAAGGAGAAAATAATCTATTTGGATTAATGTCATAGTTTAATGAAGGGGAAAATACTTGGGGCTCTGGATAAATTGCTTCAATATTCCACAGATCTTAAGCGGTTACTTCCTTGCCTGAATTGGGGCCTTGATGATTTAGTTTTCTTTTGATTTAATATTAAGTGGAATAATAGACAAATATCTCCCTGGCAGCATTTATTAGGTTTAGAAAAGAGAAGAAAGGGAAGAGGATCGTGCTGGATGTGTTGTTTAGATTTTGTGTTGCTTCTGATGATATGTTAGCACAAAGCGCTTTGTGCACTCCTCAGAAATGCCAGGAAAATTGGCCTCGTAGATTAAAAAGTTTCAGAACAGATTTATGACAGTAAAATAAAATAAACACCCAAAGGAGTTGTGATAGTTCTTAAAGGTTTAAAGACTTGCGGGTTTCCATGGAGAACGGTGTTATACAAGAGGAAGGGTTTTTATGTCAGTATCTGGCTCTGGATCTGCTTTTGTGGTGCTGTTCAGCACCAGGTTAATCATCTAAAACCACATTTGCGGGGTTTCGTCTGCCTGTGTTTCAAATCAGTGAATTGAGAATGCAGTTTATTACTCGGTGTGAAAAATAGGCATTATCCATACCCCCCAGATGTACAAACTGTCAATAACCTCAACATATATGTATACCTATCAATGTGCAAACCTGATTTCATAGGGAAATATTGCTCTTAGCATCTTTCCTAGTACTTGTCAAATTACCTTTCCTAATACCACTTTTATTCCTGTAAGCTGCAAAGTGTCTTCAAGCAGACATTGATTAAAAACTATGTTTAAAAGCTGTTTTCATTAGTCTGTAAGCAAGAAATTTCTTGCTTCCCAAATTATGGTGGTTCTAGCACCCATTTTGTCTTATGCTTTAAAAGACAAAGCATAATAAATACCTTCAGATTGCGACTTTCGCTCTAATTGCTAGTGCTAGCAAAAAGGCTAGTGCATTACTATGGCTCAAGGTTGAACAATTATAAATTAATAAAAATTTATTGAAAAAATACATCGTATTGCAATGTCTTCTTGAGAAACCTTCCTGACAGTGCAAAGTGTGTATGCAGCTGCATTTAGCAAAGCTGTGAAGCCTTCTTAAAGAGTAGCTGGTCTTAAGGTAGATTTGGGTGGACTGTGGAAGGATCCGGTAGTATATAGCAGTATATACAGTTTTGGAGAGTTTTTCTTAAAATCTTTTAAGAGAAAGAAGTAGCCCATTATACTTTGATGTGGTTAGTTTTTGCTATTTATATATATCTTACAAAGATATATAAGATGTATCTAAGATATTTATATATCTTAGATTATTTGCTATTTATATATATCTTTTATATATATGTCTAAATGACATATATATAGTATTAAGTCTAACAGAAGATGTAAAATGGAGTGTAAAGTGTTATTTGAAGGCCACAGTGTTATCTGTTCTATAAGAAAAACTTCTGGAGCATGAAAAGCTGCTTCTGAGTGGTGCTTCGGGCGTCTACTCTTAAAATTATTCAGCGTATTTTTATTTATGTATTCTAGAATGTAAACTTATCTTCTGATTTCAAGTAATTCCAAACTTAATGTAGAGATTTCAGTAATTATGCAACCTAGCAGTATAAACCTCAGCCCATTAAAGATGCCCTGAGAGACAAGTGAATGATTATTAATGTCGCTAGAGTTCATGCTGCTTTTTCAGCATTTACCTCTCTAAATCTATTGTGGGAAGATGCCAGTCTATGGAGACCTTTCCTGGGCGCGGGCTGGTGCTGCACGTGGATTCGGCACAGTTCATCCTCCTGGAAGTGCCACCGGACGGGGTTTGTCACCCGTTGGGGATGATGTTCCCATGACGCCGGCCGAGCCGCTCTTTGCTATTCCCTGCTCTTTGTGCGTGACGGAAAGGAAGGCTTTTTGAGACGTATTGGTGAAAGCTGCTCCGCTAATTGCATTGTAATTATCAGTGAAACAGAACAAGAAATGGCTTGTTCTGTTTCTGTAAGAAAAAAAATCTATTCTAAGAAATAGAGCAATGAAGTCGCCTGTTTGGTAGAAGTTGCCCAGACCTCTCGGTGAGACAGACCTACACAACAGTGTTTGCAGATTACTGATGTACGTGGTCCTCACAAGTCCCGATACTGAATCTACCGCAAGGACCCCCCGTTCACACTGTGGTTCAGTCTCCTGTTGATCGGCAAATGGGAATCTTGATGCACAGCAGATAATGGAATAGCTGCTCTCAGCTGCAGCCTTATCCCTAATGAGTTCCTGTGGCGATCAGAACTTTGTGAATGTTTGTCTAATTAATTGACATGTTTTGTTTCTTGTCCCAGCTAATCGCATCGAAACAAGTAGAAAAGGTGGATGGCAAATTTCTATGTAGAAGATACATTAAAAGCAAATTCCCTTCCCATCGGAGCTCTAGCATAAGGAGATGGAGACGGGTTGTTTGACTCATCGTTTCAGACACCTTGGGACAAAGTACAGCATCTTCCCAGGGAACTTTTTGCTGATCTGGTTTCCAAGTTGCTTAGAAACACTGAAAGAGTTTAAAATAGGGTGACTGGGAGTGGGAAGAGATGCTCTTAATCCTTCAGAAAGGAAAGGTGTTAGAAAAGTGAAGGCGCCATTGGAGAATGACGATTTTACATTGGATTAAGTGTTATATTTACTATTAACATTTGATATTAAAAGTTCTGCAACTTGAAAAGCACCTTTAAAATTTTCTTCTGAGTGTTCTAAATGATAGAAATGATAGAAACACCAAGAGAGAGTAAGGGGAAGATTTCCAGATCAGTTCAAATGGTCATGTTGCCTTACACTGGACAGAAAGAATTCGGTCTAATGTTGGTCCATGCAGAGTCAATCGCAGACTGTATTTGATAAACAATGACTTTTAATGCCTCATTTTTTCAGTGATCCATCTTAGAATTTTTGAACATCATTTTTGGAGAAACTCCTTATCCACAGCTTGTATCTAAGTGAAATGCACGACGTGATTCCAGGACTTACTCAGGAGGCAACAGCTAAATCCAGAACCTGAGTGTGCATGAGCTGCCGGCTCGTGTCTTCAGCAGGACTGTTCCTCCTCGTAACGGGGAATTCTTGCTATCTTCCCAAGCAGATGTCTCCGCAATGCTTATCCCATTTGAATATTGTTTGAATGGAACAGGGACTCAGCACAGTTAATATCTGTGACGATCGAACACACTGTTCTGCTTTTCCCTTTCCAATCGATTCCCTGGAGGAACACAACCACAATTTGTCTCTGACCATAGAAATGGAAACATTTTAATTGTCATGCTGTCTTATCTGGGATGAGCAACACGTGTGTTTCAGTTCTTGAGATACAGTATTCTTACCTCACGCTGCTTCTGTGGTTGATGTCTAGAGAGGAAAAACATAAAACACTTTGCGTGCTCACTTAGGTCTGGAACCAGAAACGATCCATTCTACAATTGCCTTATTCCTGGCATTTTCAGGCCCAGAGAGAGTAAATTCCCAAATCTCTTCCCAACTATGCAGGTCTATGTGACTATCATTGTCCTTTCTACTGTGTCAAGATGTTGCAGTGGATCCTTGGGTCTTTCCGCTATATGAGAACTCCTGATATTCTACTGGGGTTCCTCTGTTCCTCCTTATTTAGCAGTGCTTTTTCAGAAATGCTATTTTTATATGGTATTTCTTATGCTAACTTGAGCCTACTGATGAGAGGGTAAAAACCGTATTTGTTTTCTCTTATTATGGCACAGTATAATTTGCATGGAAATGCTCCTATTTTTAGAATGAAGAAAATCTAATTGTGAAGTGATCTTATTTAAAATGTGAGCATTTCTAAATAGAGCCTCCTTTGTCAGGAGAATGGTGGAATAAACTCGTATCTGCCTATTAATATTCTCTGTACAAGTTCAGTTAATAAGAAATACAAGTGTTTAAGCACTAACTAACATCATTAAATGTCAGGTTATACTATCCCTTAGTACTTACTAAAATCCACTTCATCATAACTATTCAGGGCCCAAACTACAATGAAATAATAAAACCTCTCAACAAGAGGTTTTAGTTGCATTACTCTTCTTTGTCTTTATAGATTTTTAAAATAGTGTAGGAATGGACTTTAACAAAACAGATGAAATTTTGGTCTTGTATAAGAAAATAGCAAAGTTCCTTTTGAGTTCAGCAATTTCTCATCCCATGTGTTCACAAACAATCATTTGCTACTGTATATTCCTTCATAGGAAGCCAGAATTCAAACTGGTTTGTGTACCCACATGGAATTAGGTTATATCTAACTCATAATATAGTTTATTAAAAATGTAGCTTTATAATTATCAAACTTGGTAACTCTCGAAGGCAGGACCTGGCAGTACTGTACCTTTCAGGGGGTACACGGGAGGGGACATTAATTTTCTTTTTGTGTTTTCTTTCATCCTGCACCTGTACGTAGCTCTCAGATATAATGGCATGGGTGTCACTACATCAATGAACAGCAGCAGCAGAAGCATCTCCTGTGAATGCGATTTTCTCTGCTTGCTTCCAGTTCCACCTTGCTCAGTGCCACATTGTACAGTGGTCAGAATTAAGCAGGATAGTCTGCATTTTTCTTGCATCATCTCCGTGTTAATTACAAAGAGAAAATTAGCAAAGTGCTAATGGCAGCTTCTCGTACAGGCTGTGCTCTCAGCTAGCTTTGCTAGCTTGTCCATATTGAAGCTTGCAAATAGCTCCACTGTGTGCTATTCGGGATGAGTCAGCTTTGCCTTTAAAATCAAGCTTTTAGAAGAAGAAAAAATAAATCGGTGACCTTAGAAGTGAGGCAGTTGCAGGGCAAGAATATATGAGAAATGATCAGAAGATTCTCCATGTTTTCCTTTTGCTTTAGGTACCTGTAGACCCGAGGTTTTCACTTTTCTCTTGGAGTAATGTGATTCTATTCATGTACCATCAAAATAGAGAACTATCACACAGGATTATGATCAGAGTGCTCTGGTACAGTCAGCCCAGGTTACTGGCAAAAACAAATTGTCTCTAAAAAAAGTTTCAAATAAATAGTGTATAACATTTTTTGGAAACCAAAATAATTGATGGATGAGCAAGCTAGCACACAGGGCAACAGATGCCTTACTCGAGGCAATATAGAACCTTGTTACCCAGATAGTAGTGTCAGATTGTATTAAATCTACAGAAGTCATTCTCCTACCGTGAATTTTTATAGTCAGTCCTCATCTCTGTAGGAGAATTTCTACTTTTCCTGCATTATGAGCACACATTTTTTGCTTTTAATTCTGTACTTTAAAAGATGAAACTCATATATAAGGTAATATTTTTTATTATGTCTTTGCTTCTTGTTTTTGTAGCTGTTTCTTTGTTAATGGTCTCTTGTTTTGTGATGGATATACTGGTGTGTGAGTCTTTAAATCTGTATAGATTTAAAATGGAGTAGTGCAGGAGTATCTGTGTACATTTGGGAATACTGTCAATTTTCTGAATACTTCACGGATTCTGAAAAGATCCTTAGTGTTGTTTTGCTAAAGTGAATGCTTCTCTGAGCTGAGAGTGCCTCAGGTATTCCTTACATCCAGCAGGAAATAGCCCTGCAGTTTCAAGTTTTGCATGACATGCTGTATTTTAAAGACAAGATTTCACATTCTTTTTGCAGCTCACTCCGTACACAGTCCTGGGATGAGCACATAATTGGCACACCAGCTTATATGTGATATGCGTAAGGGTGGCTTTTTCTCCTGCTGTTTAACTAAGAAAGAAAGCTTAAGCGGGAGATGTCTAGAAAAAGTTTGTGGTTTTGTTTATTCTGTGGGTTGTTGATGCTGAGCGTGGTAAAGAACAGCAGATGCTTTTGCTCTGCTGTGGAGGGGAGGTGCAATAGTTCTAAATGCAACTTCTGCTGCTCCCATTCACTGCCCTTGATTTTTAAATGAGTGTTTATGTAGCAACGTCGTTAGAAAGGGAGTAACATTAATGTTCACCTATGCATTCAACCAAAAATTGAAACCCAGTGTCAAGACTGGCAGCTGATGAGTCTTTTTTGAAAGCATGAGGTTTTGCTTGCATTTTGCTTGCACATTAGTCTGCTAATATTTAATCAGCATTTGCCTTGTCGTTTGTTTTACACAGTGTTTTGTTGTAACTGGCTTGGTGACTGCTTGATCTTCAGTCTACTTGCCTTTGTAACAGCTGCAGTGAACTGATTTGAATAGGTTAAATGATATATCTCATTTGAATGCAGCAAAACGTTGCTTTTTAGGTGCAATTAAATTATCAGAATTGTTACATAGAACGAACAAATGAAGAACAGCGCAGAGAACAGCAGGGGAAAAAAGGACAAAGCCCTCATTAAATTCATATAAAAAAAGTCAAAGACTATTTGTATATATAAAAAAAGGATTATTGTGCATAGTAATGCTTTCCACGGGTTTCTTTTTTACACTGATGTTGGTTAGTTGTGAGGAAATTGAAGAAACTGCATCCAGTTCTTCAAGCTGCAAAATGAATTGCAGAATCTCACACAATTTCCTTCAGGGCTCTGCATGTTTCCTTTATGCTTCCTGTAGAGTTAGTAAATGGAGGAGATGGGAAGGATGTTGTGGAGCAGCCCTAGCATTTAGGGCAAGCTGGAGGCAAGAGGAGTATATCCAGCCTGTTGCAGTTGGTCCAGCACTTGTGGTGGCCTCCGTGTTTGGTGGCCTCTTTCTGCTGACCTGGAGGTTCAGTTGCAAATTAGTAGTTGCAGGGGCTGAAGTGAGAAGCGTTGCCCTCTTGACATGGCAAGCAAAGAGCAGACCAGGAAAAGACTTCCCATTTGAGCAGTTCATCCTAAAGAAGTACAGTCCTCTGCTAAAAGAGGAAAAAATGGGAAAAGCTGGGTGGGACTTTCAAAAAATACCTCTCTCTCTTAACGTGTGTTTGAAGCTTCAAAACTCTCTCAGGACCCAACCCTAAAAATCTAATGAACTCAAATTACAGCAGAGTAAAATAATAATCGAGTGTGGTGGATTCCTCCCAAAATGAAAAGCACCCATTTGTGTTTCTGTCTGACCTCCATCAAATCAACATGTGCTTGTGTTTCTGTAGCTCCTTTCTGTGGAGCAGACAGAATATTGTTACTCCAAGAGCGCTGTGAAAATAGCACGGATTTTAATTGTTGCTTTCCTTTCTTTGAGATCACCAAACCCCATCGGAATTACCAATACTGTTTTTGTTATGCTCAGCTGTGTTGTGGTATATGATGCAAAATGTTTGAGATCTGTACTGCTTAAATGTTTTTTCATACAGATAAAGAATAAGAGTGGAAAAATGAAAAAGGCAGGTTAAAAATCATGTACTGAGTGCAGGGAGTTCATCACAGGGGAAACAGAGCTCTTTGAGCACTAGGTTTCTCCATACACAGAACACCAGGTTCTTACCAGGTACTTCTGTCTGTTGTGCAGTTTTGTAGATCAATCAAGTGTATTCACGTGATGTGAAAGTTTTATGTGATGGAGTTACGAAGGTGGCCTAGGGAATTTTAGAGGTGAGATGGATAACTTCATGTGTGTGGTTTTTTCCTCATCTTTATGTAGTATTTCTCCTGTGAGGTGATCAGCCAGAAGCCTCCATTGCCTCCTTTAGCTTTGCCTCCTGTGCCAGAGAGCATAACTTGAACTTTTTTTCCTTTCCATTTCATTTTCAGGATGAGTGAAGGGGACGTTCTGGGTACATATCTTGTTTTAGGTTGTTAGCAGATAATATTTTCTGCCATCCAAACCATTGAAGCTTTATATATTGTTCCAAAATCCTAGGCATATCCCAGAAGTTGAAGAAACCCTTTAAAGGAGTCAAAAGTTAAGTGTTATTTCTATCTTGTGCTCCTTGCAGAGATAGCAGAAGAGCTTTGAAATAACCCAATCCCTTGAAACTCAATAGGAAAAAATTACTATTATCTGTAATTACTGTGCTGTGTATCTCACACATGGGTCCTCGTGGGTTTAGACGCAGTGCTTTGAAATGCTGCTGTTCCCAGCTGGAGACCTGTCCCCTTGCTGAAGTTTATCATCCTTCTCCAAGGCCGGTGAAGAGGTCGTGTCTGCACATACCGCAGTGCTTGGCTGAAACCTTCCTTCGCGAGCGGAGCGAGAGGAGTTTGAGTAAAATGCTGGGCTGCAAACGGAGGCGGAAGGGAAATGACAGACATGACTGTTTTGATAACCTTCTGCAGAAGAACCTGAGTGCTGTCAATAGGATATTGATATATAGGATATATATGACTATTTAAACTATGGCAACTTAATCTTCTGTTAGAGCCTTTATTGTATGAGTTTATTTTTGTTAAGAGATGACTCAGATCAACAAAATATTACATTACTGTGGAAATTTTTGAGATGACAGTAATTATGACATGTATCATCATTAGAAGAACTGATAAAGAAATTTGGCTAAAACTTGGGAGACTTAAGTTCAATTTCTGGCTTTAATTCACATTACTAAGACCACTGATGGATCATACGTTCCTAATTCTTCTTTTAAGAGCAAACAATCTAAATATTGTAGATATACATGTATTTGTGTCACTTTGAAGCACACTAATAATGCTTATGAATATATTGCATTGCAAATTATTGCAAATACTATACAAATGCCCCTTGGCTTCTGACTTTCTTAGTTGCTTTGTATCCACCTTTGTATTTTTAGACTATAAAAGTAACAGTATTTCCTCTTACCATTTCAGATGATTCTAAAGGATTTAGTTCAGAGAGGGAACATAGCTATTACCACTAAAATTAATAGAAACGTAACAGAAATAAACTTAAAATTAAGGACCAGTGAAACTGAGATGGTTACTGCCCTACTTCCATTCAGACTTGCAAATAACATGGTAAAAGTCTTTTTTTTCAGGTAGGATTAACAGCTGGCCCAGTTGTTCTGCCATCTCTCATGAAGCAGTCCCTTTTCTGGAGATTTTAAGCGTGATGTGGGGGATGCTGCCTTAGACTCGCGTTGCTTCCTCTCCGGTCCCCTCCTCTCCCCCAGTGTCCCCTTGTTGTCGCTTGTTCCACATTCAAGTCAGCTGAGCAATATTGATTGGCAGCAGATGCAAACTGATTCATTAAAGTCAATGTTAAATGTGACCTGATTTAAATGCTAAAGAGCACGGTCTGTTACATGCAAGACTGTCAAAGTGGGTAGCGTAGCTTATTTTCCCCTTGTATTCAGAATAGATGTACATTTTTTTTATAAGGAATTAATAGCGTGCAGTGATTTACTTGCATATCTAGGAAATTGTACAGTGCGGTTTGCCCATAATGTAAAAATATTTACTGCTTCAATTCACACCTGTTAAAATGTAACATGAGCTACGAAATTCTCCTTGTTTTGGCCCTCGGAGCTGTCTAGCATATCCCAGGGTGTGATTGCCACTTTTAATTGCATCCTAAGCAACAGGTTTACCAGCACTTGAGAAACAGGAATTGCTGAGCTCTGTGTGCATGAAAAAATAAGTATCTCTGTGGTTGGGCCACTGAATATCCTGCAGCTTTTTCTTTTATTTGGTTTTAGTTCATGGCAGCAGCACTTAACATTAGTAGTCTAAGAACAGCTTCCAATAAACACTGAGACATTCTGATTCTGGAAGAAGACAGTGCTTTATAACATCATTACTTAACTAAATATTTCTGTTATCTTTTAGTTACATTCAAATTTGGCAGTCAGACTATCATTCAGAGTGTCAGAAAAGGAATATTATTTGCAAAATTAATTACTATGTTAAAATCATTGTCACTTAGAAGAATTCAGAGTGTCCCTTTTTTATGTGAGATGTTTTATGTAACTGGCATTTTAATCTTGTTCCCTATGATTCATATAATTATACTTTCTGTGTATGTGACCCCATAAGTTTTAAAGCCAGTGGCTAAATTTTAATCACGTTTGATCTTAAAAGTAATTCACTGCAGGAAAAGCTGCATGTACCATGTAAGAAAAACCTCATTTGTAGGTTACACCTTCTCAGATATTGAAGTCAAGTAGCCATTAGGCAGAAACCCTTAAACTTTTCTAGCTCTGGCACTCAAAACTATCAAAAAACTATCAAAAAAATTGTTTAGAAAACAATTCAGAGAAATAGTTTAACAGTTTCGTTTCGCTGCAAATGCTTTATATCTCTACAAAGCATAGGTCTTGTAAGCAGAAAGTATTGAAAGTGGCTTAGAAAACGGTGTGCTTATAACAAGTTTTTTGATTCAAGTAGCGTTAGAAATATTTAAATACCAGAATTTAAAAATTTCTCTTTTGGGACTTCCACATTTGGTAAATCAAAAATGACCAATTTATTTATTTTTTAATTAGAATTACATAGAGAAATTAAATTGAACATTTTTTCTTTTAATTGAACAGAACTCTGCTGATAGTGTGAATTTTTTCAAATCACCCCAAAGTGGCTCCAGTCTTGCTTGCAAGTTTTACAAAACCCAATGCAGATTTTTTTGGGGGTAGTCAAATGTAAGCAAAATTTTCAAGGGATAGCATAGAATAGAAATGCTGATGAAGGATGGAAGTTTCCACATTGGAAACCATAGAGCTGGTTATGGAATCAAGTCATTTTCCAGCTCTAAGAGAGGCAGTGAGGTTACAACCACAGGGAGATATTTTTTACATACCACACCGGGGATGTCAGTTCACCTCCTTTTGTCTGCACATCTTTAATCAGATCATCTATTGAAAGAAAAATGTTGTTTTCTCATATTGCTGACTGTGATTGCAAGCTAATCTGCTGCTTGTGCATCTCTAATGCCTTTGGCTTTGTGCTTACTGTCACTTGTAATATTTTGCTAATACCAAATAATGCAAAATATTGTTTCTTTTAGTACTTAATAGGATGTAGCATGATGAAGTTAAGTGATACATGACGCCTCTTACCTGTGTTCTAGGAAAATGAACTGAAGGATGCTGTGCCAGAAAAGAATCGCCTGAGCCTTCAGTATGCAAGTGTGTCCCACAGAGCACTGCAGTATGACCAGGTAACACCGCATGTAATCATGGCTTGTGAAAGCAGGCTGCAAAGTAGAATGTAAAGACAGTTTCTTTTTTGCTTGTTTTTTTGCCTGAATACACAAAATATATCAATTAAAATAGTTTACAAAAAAAAATAAATATTACTCGAGATTTTAAACCCACTGATGAGCTTTATAGGGGAATGTTTTTTATTTAACATGTTATCTTTTCCTTCTCCTCTACATGTTTCCTATGCCTGTTTCTCTGTAAAATGTTGAAACCTTGTTTTTCAGCTGTATATGTCCAAAATTCTGCTGAGCAGTTGTCGTAGCATGGCAGGTGGCATAGCTCCTCGTCTCTGCTATTCCAGGTCCTGTTAGAAACTCTGCTTTTACAGGAAGATTTTTTTTTTTCTGTACCTGTTAACAGGACCAGATCTATCTTTCTGCCTATAGCGATAATATCCGTGGCAAAAGCTGCCTGGCGCGAGCAGCATGTCAGACGGTGCTGATGGCTGTTACCTTGCCACATACGCGCACGGTGGAGGGAAGAAACATCGTGAACCAGCCGCTTTGCAGGGCTGGCTAAAAATAAAGCTCCAATCTGGGGTTTCTGCGGGGTTTGAGTGAGTTGCTCAGCAACCTCACTCACATCAGAGCAGCCTCACGTAGGCCCTGGTGAAAGCCCGTCCCCAGAACGCACAAAGAACAGTGAGAACCGCGTGTTTTGGTGTCTCTGATGTGCTGGACACGTGGAGTGGCCCCGTGATGAAACCCCAGACCGAGGGAGGTCTGTCTTAGCCCCCAAACAAACAGCACAAATTGCTAGATCCAAAGGTGGTTGCAGCTACTCTGCGTTTTGTGTATAGCACCTGGTACCCAAGCAGACCTGACGTTTTCTGTTGCAGGTTTGAGGGAGATCATAAACTGGTTTTGTATAAATAAGCAGTGAAATAAGGTTTTATGATAAAAGGAAACCATGTGGATCATAGCATCACTTAGTTTTATTCATCCATCTGTCGAGAATTTCTCCCTCTCCCAGTGCTTTTCTCATCTCTTTACTGCTGCGTATCCATCGCACTCGGTGTTTACTTCTCTAGGAGGAGAAGGAACCTTACCCGGGCGTTCTGCATTCCAGCTGACACAGATATAACATGCGGTATTAATGCAGTGAAAGCACAGTTTGCTCCTGACGCTAGAAATGTCAGCCCTCTTTTATGATCAAAAGATGAAGAGCTATATTTTGTTATAGATAGTCTGTCTCCTGTTCATTTAGAGAATTTGAGATGTATTGAACAGTCCCATAAAAACAATTCAAAATGTAGAATTTAAATTTCAACCTAAGGGAAATTAATAGTAAAATTACCTTTTATTGTCATGTGGTCAGAATTTATCATATTATGGATGTTTCTTCAAATATATGAAAATCTCTGGAAGGCTTTTTGCAACAGTTGGGAGTTCCTGCAGTATTTAATATCATAGCCTCGATAGGATCAAAGACTTCCTTTATGTGTACCCTCTTGCCTCTGGCGACTTTAAAAATAGGCAAAAGATGAGGATCTTTGCATCATACTCTATTTTAATAAAACTGTTCTGGATGGTGGAGCAGGTGTTTTGAGAGAATGATTTGCATTTTTTTATCACACATAGAATGAGGTTGAAGACTTTGTGCATTTCAGGTTACTTTGTCCTATTTCAAGAACTGTGAAACTATAAAACTGCTGCAGGTCGAAGCTGCAGAAGAGTTCTGGCAGGAGGAGAAAGCACCAAAAGGGAAAACTTACCCAGAAAAATGTGTTCATTTTCTCAGTTTATTCATTTTAGAAAAACAGGTTCACTTTTTGCAAATGGGGCTGCAGGAGTGTATATTCTATCACATAGCACAGACAAAACTGTTGCTTATCTATTATACAACGCAGTTGCTCAAATTTGACCATAGACAAGAGCAGGTACAAGGAGCTGTTTAAATCCTCCAAATAAGGGTTAAATTGCACATCAGTGAAAGAAAACTGCATTTGTCACGGGAAGAAATTGTCTCTCAGTGGTTGGCTGATGGACCTTTTCACCCTGAGATAAACTGCTGGCTTGTTTTTGTGGTAACTGGTTTAAATTTGGGGACGTGGAAGATGCTTTAGCAATGTTCTGGCCTCCACAACTGACTCAGATAAGGGCAAATTTAATAAATGGAAGCTATGGATTGGAAAGGAAAATTGGTTGAAAGGAAATTGGTCGATGCAGTGAACAGACAATCATCACAGATCAAAATATTCCCTGTGTTTCTTTCATTGGATTAGAACCGTTGAGGATGACTCTCTATTTAGGTCAACGTTTTTGCCACTGGGAACTTTGGTATTTTGATGTGTTCTGTGTGTAATTCAAGTTCATGTATCCCCATATGTTCTTAAACAGCCTGCTGTATTTAGTGACAGGTTTTTGTATAAACACAAGCAAGTGCGTGATAAATTTTCAGATTTTATGCTGCTTTATGGGTTCTATAAATACTTTTATCACTGTTTTGCCTGTGATACGGAGTCTTCAGAAGGAGAAGGTCGTGACAAGCATGTCCCAGAGAAACGCGAACAGTCCCGAGAGCTTCTATATAAAGGGAAGGCGGTTATTGGAAGGCAGTTGGCAGTGTTGTTGGATGTAGCTGCTGGAAGATATATCCATCTGTAATCCATGTATTTTTTTTTAACTCCATCAGCAGTCTGTAGGTCCTATTTGTAGCCCATAACCCCTTAACTGGAAGAAATACACACACAGCAGAAAGGTGACATGTGTATTAGTTCTCCCAAACATTTTATTTACAATGACTAGTGAGTTTAGAAAATATTATACCAAGGTAATTAGTTGGCATCACCTATTCCAAAGACAGGAAAAAATGAAGTTTGAGGAAAGTAATCTTTTATTGAAACTTGTTTAAAACCTTTGGTTTCCTTCATTTTTAGTAGATCAGCTGAGAACCACAGCCAGAGCAAACCTGGTTGTTGGGGGCAATACCTCATTGCTTCGTTTTTCCGCTCTGTTATTCTCCAACAACCTACACTGAACGGTCTGAGCAGTGGAATACAATGCAGAGGATGCAGGAAGTTAATGCATTCTGAAAAGCCATTGTTTAACAGTGTCCTTGGCTTTAAAGAAATGTGGGAAAAGGAAAAGAAAATGTGTAGAAAAAAAATCCTGAGGTTGACAATAATTGCATCAGTTCTTGTGGAAAACACGATTTGTTCCATTTTCCTCTCTTTTTTTCTTTTCCTTTTTCTTTTTCTTCTAGTCCACTGCACTCTAAAAAGCTCCTTACAGAGATGGATACTAGGGCTGGCTGAAGCAGTTTACACTGTTTGGTCCGTAGCAGGATTTGCAAGCTAACAAACTGGAGCCAGAAGGCAAATAGAAAGGCTGAGCTAGGTTCCAAAAGGTCCCTTTGGAAACCCTCTAGGAGATGCCAGGATTGGAGATTGCTTAACACTCTGGGTTCTTAAAAATAAATAAATAATTTTGCTAATTAAATGAAAAAAAAAAAGAACTTTTCACTTCTGTGACCAAATTGCAAAGGAAGGAGGAGCTGCACAGAGGTTAAGGCCCTGAGAACTTTCCATTTTTTTCCTATTTTCATTTGCACATGGAGAATTATGTCAGTTGTGCATTTCCCTTTAATAATTATCTGCTCAGGGAATAATCACTCTTTTATTTTTCTAGGTGAAATCAGACTATGAACATCTTAGAGAAACCCTTATTAGAGTGACCAAAGAACGAGATTTGGCTGTAAAGGAAAAACACCAGCTCCAAGCCAAGCTGGAGAACCTAGAGCAGGTCCTAAAGGTTGGTAGCATGCTGTGAATTTCAAATACCCAGTATTTCTCTTTCTTGTTTAATACTCACATCGTATGGAATACAGTACACAAAGTACCTGTGAGGACTCTTAAACGAGCAGGGAGAGAGAGATATTTGGAAACCTTTATCAACAACTGGTAGAATTTCACTCTGCAGCCAGTTACTGGATGCAAGTCAAGACGAGAAGAAAAGGATGAGAAGTGACTGCTGATGAAGAAAAGAGGAACAGCTCTGGAAATATTTCACTTTGGAGAAGGCTCTGTCCCCTGGCCTGGTTTGATAGTGTCACTGAGGTCCTGTGAAACAAACTGTTGGTCACATCTCCTACAACCTGTGTAACCTGTGTAGAAAGAAAGTGGAAAAGAAGTTCTGATGGTGGGAAGGAAAAAGTGTTTTTTTAAGAGACAGCCAAATTCTCAGCTCACAGTAACTTGATAAACCAGCCTGACCGATGTGGACTAATGATGAGGATTCTGAAAGGTTCCTTGCAGACAAAAAGCTGGTGCCCGGTGTGATGGGGTAGAAGGAACCAGAAGCCAAGAGCAATGTGGTATGGTGGAAACACAGACTGGTTTGAATGGGCAGCTATTCCTGATTCCCTTAGTTGTAGCAAATATAGAAGCTCTGAAATAAAATATTGTCTCAAAAAAGCCTTGACAGCTCAGGTTAAACAGCTAAGGTTGTGCAGAAGGGGAAAAAAAAATCTCTGCATAAACCCCCCTCCATGAGCATATGCAGTTATCTTTTGTACAATATGCACAGCTGAGAAATATCTACAGCCAAAAAATAAAAAAAAAAATGCTTGATAAACTGCCCAGAAAAAATGTTATATCTGAGAGACAAAACTATAGAGTTGAAAGCATCTTTGATGAAGTATTTTGTTTTTAGCCAACACATCAAATGAAAACTCCAAGCAGAGTTTAAATGGAGTATGGGGAATGTTTCTGTTTCCTTTGCAAACATACTGAGATATGAGGAGCAAGCCTCCCTTTACTGCCTCTCTTTGTTATTAATAATGTGCAGCCCAGAATAATGGCTCATTAAAGGTTAGCAATAAATATGCTCAGGTAAAATATTCTCTTGTGCAGGATATGGGATATTTTGCCTTGCTTCAGTCCATTGCAGCCATGGATTTGTGTTTCCAAGTGCTGATTCCTGATAGGTTTCTGCATAATAACCCTGGTGCTGCAGATAAGGAACTGTGCTTCTGCTCTGAGAGTATTATGGGAAGAATACATAATTTGGAAAATAAAAATCTTTAATACCAGGCTCACCAGGGAAGAGATCCAAATCTGTAAAGAGTTCTTTCTTAACTCCCATTTATTAAACAGAGTGTTTGAAAGAATAATGATACTGGGCAGAATGATATTAACCTGTAATGAAAAATACTTCTATCTCCAAAGGGTATCTTGACATTGTTCACCTTGTACTCTTAAGAACTTTCCCTCATACTGCTTTGAATCATTAGTACCAAGTGTTCTTTAAAAGTTGTTTTTCAGTGCTGTGTAGTCCCTTCTATCCAAATCCACCCCTTCTAATTTTGTGCTGTGTTTTTTATCCTGTTATTTATTTATAATAAATAATAATTACCAATTTTCAATAGTAAGCTATTTCTTAGGGGTCGTAATTTGCAACAAAAATCTCAAAATCAAATCCTGAACAAAAACCAGTGAGGGAATTGTCAGGCCAATGGTTTTCTGAGATTTAGTTTTTCAGCATAACCCCATCTATAAAATGGGGTGTAAAATAAAGTCGTATCTCCTCAAATAAAGTCATATCTCCTCACAGAGATTATTACCAACATACCTGAGTTTCACAGTGACAATATGTCTCTAAGGACTGTCTGAATTGAAATCCCACCCAGTTTGCCTTTGCCAACAAGCGAAACCGGAGAGTTTTTATGTTGAGATGCATGTTTGCTGTTCAGGGTGTTGGCATCTCCTGGTAATTTGCTCTTCTTCCCTCGAGCAGCATATGCGAGAGGCTGCTGAACGGCGGCAACAGCTGGAGTTGGAGCATGAGCAAGCGCTGGCTGTCCTCAACGCCAAGCAGCAGGAAATCGAGCTGCTGCAGAAGGTGAGGGACACGGGGGAACCGCGTGAAACGGCCGGTCCCGGGGATGGAGCACGGGCAGAGCTGTCAGTGTAAAACAAGTCAGTCCAAAGGCACCAAACCATTCCCTACCGGCCAAAGCAGAGATCCCATTCGAGCTAGGAATGGGTCTGGATGCTGTTTTGCCTTAACTGCAAGGTACTACTTGGCCAACTGAAATCTTCCATTTTATTTTCAGTAAACCTTTTAAAATCAACCTACCTAGGGATATTTAGGGCTATTCCAAAATGCGACTTTCTTGTTTTATTCAGATATCTTTGCTTGAACTTCTGTGTAATTTTGCACTTTAATTTCTTGGCAAAACATGAATGTTAATTAAAGAAACATACAGCTCTGTCTTGCTCATTTTTATTACATCCTTCCAAATCCAAATAATGTGGGTATCTCCATTACAGATTGGTAATTGGAATCCAGTCTTCCTAATGCTATATTTTCCAGTGGTTTTTGATAAACTTTAGCAAGATAGACTTCTTAGAGCATCAGCAAGGTTTTATATTTGGTATTTTCCTAAGTGTAAACGGCTGAGTGTCTGAAGCCAATGATGAAATCCTTTTCAGTGTATCCAGGTTCATTAATGTTAAAATCCAAGATCACTTATGTTGAAAATTATTATCTAATAATCATTTACCACCGAGTTTATCACTTCTGGCTTAGAATTCCTATACTAAAATGTATTATAGTAATTTCTGCATTACTAAGAAGCATTTGAGAAATAATTCATCTTTCTTTCTGTTTTTCTTCATTGACCTGAAACCTTCCTCCCAGGACTGTGTGCAGAAATTCATGTGTGCCTTGAAACACCTAATTCATTATGTGATGAAGTTGCTATGGTGTCTTATTATTGCATTTTGTGATAAGGATCTGTGATAACTTAAATGATCGTGCTCCCCATTGCATCTCTTGAGAAAATCTGCATGTGTTATTCATTCTGTACAGTTCTCAGAAAGAAGAGAGACCTCTTTTCTAGTTTGGATTTTCAGGCTTTTCAAGCTCCATTTCTTTTCCCTTCTGTCAAGTCGCAGCAGGATCCCAGCTTGGTTGAAATGCCTAGTTTCTTCTTTAATGCCATTAATGTAATAATAACCTTAGAATGAAGACCAGAATAGTACCCTGTATAGGTAGAAGAAGGAAAGCATTCAAGATATTAAAATATTACAAGGGATGTCTGTATTGTGTGCTGTTCTACCTTGCACCAAGGCAGGTACCAGGCTAGCTCATAGACCTGCAGTGCTCTGCACATGGCAGGTTCACACTGAGAGTCATTTATCCTGCTTCCAGTGTCTGGTGTTCAGAACATCAGCTTTCAACCTGATAATGCAGTATATATTGAGAGAAAAGTAATTTAAATCTATCAGTCACCTAGGTAACTGTAATGCTCTGATGCTATCATTAAACAGGAGCTATTGGCTCATGCTTCATCCCGAGCTCACTGCCCAGTGTGCCTAATAAGCGCTGCGTTAAGTTCTTTTTTCCCTTTTTATTGGATTTATCTAATTACTTGAAAGGGGGCTGTGAAATGAAGCTGGTATCTAGGTAATAACAGGATGGCATTCGGCACTATATCTTGTTACCATCGCGAAGTCATTGATGACCCACAGTAATGTGCACTTTAAAACAAGGTCGGTAACTACGCCAGCCTAGTGCATTTGTTGCCCCATTTTGATACACTAAATAAAACCCATCCTGCACACGTGTGTATCCCCATCAGATTGTTCAGATTTTCACCCTGAAAAGAAGAACACAATATTGTTCATCCTGGTTGTGTGTTCATAAGGTTTCAGATAAGGGTGTTTTTTCCTTTCCTCCAAGAAAGCTTTAATACAACAGTTTGATGAAAAAGAGAGATAGCTATTGATACAACTGCCCTTGGCACTTATCAGGATCTCCTATGTTGGGTAGATGTTATTAAACTTGTAGTGATGGATAGCACAACGGTTTCTATTACCTGTCATCATCCTCGCCAGTGTTCCTGGAGCCAGAACTCCTGTTCACACCACACAACCTCTCTTCCAGGGTGTTACAGCTATTTACTTAGCTCAGCACCAGTATCTGCTGTCTAGGGCCTGAATCTAACTTTTGGGTCACTTTCTCCTAACCGGTATTGTGAGCTTCTACTCCGTGAGTCTTCAGCAATATAACTTAGCAAAAATAAAGAGCTTATTTTTCAATTTAGAGGGTTTCAGAATTGCTTAAGGTGTATTCATACTTGTCTGGTCCAACAAAACACTGAAGCAATTAAACTTCAGTGAGATTTCTGTCTCACTGTCTTGTTGTGATGGCTTCGAACCAGAGTGATCTACTGTGTTGATGGACGCGGCGCTTGAAGACTGTAAAATACTTAGGTCTGAGCCCACAGTATGCGGCTCTGTGTGATATGAGCACCCTATATATGGCCTTACTAACTGATTTTTTTCTTTTCCTCTTAAATGATAAAAACAAGGCTCAGGTTGAAGCTAAGAAGGAACATGAAGGAGCAGTTCAGTTGCTAGAGGTAAGAAAATATCCTTTGTATTATCTGTAGTTACAGAGGGTCAATGCTGAACATAGTATCATGGCACTATAATCACTTCTGATAGAGTCAAATAATATGCAAACAAATTTGCCTAATGTTTAATGTCATCTTTAAAAGTTTGCAGTTAGGACTGCATTGAACTGGCTGTTGGAAGCCACATTTGTGTCCCTCGGCTTCTCTTTGTATGAAATGAAAATGTACCATTTGTTGTCAGCTTCTATCAGATGTGTAAAAGGGAAGTTTCTTCATGAAAATCATTGCAGTGCAGACTGCATATATTAAGAGCGCAAGCTGCAAATACCAGTCAGTTAGCCAGGGTTGCTTATTAGGTATTGTCTAATAAAAATAAAGCAATATATAAAATAAGGAGTCAAGATTTTTTCATCCTGAAGACAGAATTGAATTGCCTACTTTGAGATATTTAAAAAAGGTTCCAACAGGCAGCAAACACTGGAACACTTGTTATTGGAAAACTAGAGCTTTTCCAGAAGTCCCCAACTGGTTATTCAAAGCAAAAGAGCACCAAAAATATATTCTAATTTTTAATGAGAACCATAGAATAATCATGATTGGACCGTCCGATCCAATGCCCCATTCAAAGCAAGGCTCATTTGACAGTCACTGTGGGTTGCCCAAGGCTTTTTCCCATCCAATTTTCAGTATCTCCAGAAATATCAGTAAGACAGCCTCCATAGACAACATCTTTCTCCTTATTGTAAAGAACATTATTCTGTTACAGATTTTCCCGATCCAACCCATGCCTACTGGTGAGGTCTATTTTAATGTTTTCCAGCTGTACGGCAACGTATTTTTAGATTTTTACAGTGATTTCCTGCATTAGATAAGTAAACACTGCTAAATAAATTGTTGTTTTGGAGAGATAATTTAGATAATCAGATTTATTAATTTTTAAAGCACTAATTACCTGCCCAAACTCACTAAGGCAACATGATCCATAAAAACAAAGAAAAAAATGATAATAGTTACATTGGTAATTACTATATCAATTACAATCTTGGCACAGGGCATTTCTTAGTGATTAATTAGTGGTTGTTTTTATTGACCTTACATCACATTTCAAGCTTTCCTTCAAAATCATCATTAATCCTAAGGGACAATCTGGAAATTTAATCTTTTTTGCCTAAGGATGCCGAGTGCCTTGTTTCTGGTATCCATGACATGAAGAATGGAAGCAAACTCTACTCCCGTTCAAAATCCACCATCTTTGCTGTCAATTTTAATTGAAATAGGGCAAGGTTTGCAAAACCTCTTTTTCTTAGGCTGAAATTTCAGTTTTAAAATCAGTACCTTTATTATAATAGAACCTTATAATAGATGCATATAGTTAAGGTTAAATATACGCACGCAACCACATTATGACAAATGAATATACTTGACTATTCGCCTGGTTCTGACAACACCTTTTATTCCCTTCCCAGTCTTTTCTTTAGGAATGCAAACGGACATGCAGTGTTGTGCAAAATAGGACAAGTGACAACCGCAGATAGAGCAAACTAGAAGTGCAGTAAGAGGATTCCTAAAGCAAGAATTGTGCCCCATCATTTTAAAACTAGAGTCTAGATTTTGTTTCACTTTGCAGTTATATAATTTGATGTGTAAAGTGTCACAAAATACAGACACAGCAGAAGACATCATGCAGATTTCACTTTGTTCTTTTTACTATCACTTTTATTTTATGCATAATAGATTGATAAATATCAAACTATTTTTTCTGTCCAGGGAGAGGAAAAAAATAGTTATTCCTAAACTAACATTCATAAAGAATATGAAATATCATGGATTGACTAAATCAAGAACCTTCTCAATATTTCTTAGAAATGTATTTTTGACAAAATATAATTTTCAGCCTTTTTCCTTTTGGTTATTTACACCTACAGAAGTTAATATTAACACAGAAATACTTATTCTTCATATGCTTTCATTATTATAATATATATTAAGTTTGCCTTGCCTTTAAGAATATAATACAATTATTAAATACCTGGTGCAAAGTATATGATGCCAGAAGATATAAGTAGAAACAAAACAGCGATTATTTACCCCTCTCAAGCTAATCTAAATTCCTGTTTAACTGATTTGTCTGCTTCTTCTGATTTGCATAACCCCATCAAAGTTTCTTAAGCTTTTGCCTTTTATTGCCATAAACCTATTAATTTTTAGCATTTTGTTTTATTTAATCTGCCTTTTGTGATTCAAAATTAGCAGCAGTGTTGATTTCCGAAGCATTCTATAGTGGGTTTCTGTTAATGCATGTTTCTACACTTATTAACTGTTTCGATGTTTTTTTGCTTTGAAATGTTAAAAAAGTGCTCAAACTGTTTTTATTTCCTTGTTTATTGCCCATCTCTTTGTTTACTGTGTCTTGTTTGGAATTTATTGCTTTGCACTTCATCCAGAACACCTTGGACAGCATGCAGGTATTTTAGGGCATAAATTCTCCTTTCCCTCTCCCGAATCCTGCTCCTTTCACTCCAAAATGTGTCCGTTAGTCCTGCCTTACCTCGCATGGGATGCGTGCTGGAACCATTGTTATGCAAGCATGCTTGGCACTGGTTACCTTAATACCGAATCACCAAAATCCAAAACTTTTTCTACAAATAATTAGACATATGGCATGATTTAATGACAACTCAGGCTCATTCTTACAAGCATGCCCAGTGAGAATGGTTCAGTAGTTGATTCAAGACTGCAGCTTCCAGACTGTGTGGATTTGGGTCTGAATTCAGATTGTTTCCTTGCTAATGCAAAGATAATTTTACATGAGGTTGATATTTCGAGCCATTGCTGCTGCACACACAGATAAACTATGAAATGATAGCGCAGCGGTTGAATATGTGAGCCAATCTTGGTCTGAATTCAGGCTGTCCACCTGGAAAGATGCTCCTCATATTATGTGTCCTGTGTGAACAGTATCGTATTGTAACAGGTCATTTTTCATAATCTATTGCTATTTTCAGGAAGAGTTTCTTGATAGCAGTGGAATAATTATAAATATCTATGTATTTATGGATTGCCACAGTATGATTTGGATATTACCGTATTTGATCAATATCAGAGGAAACATTCCTCTCTTAAATTTCCCTACAAGATCCTCTATTGTCATTAAAATTTTAGTAAAATTAAACATTTAGCAGCTTCTACCAAGATATAATATTTAGTTTTAAAAGGTAAAATCAGATTTTTGGAAATCAAATCCGCAAACCTTTTAGGTATACGTCAAAACCTCGTAAATAGCGACAAGCATAAAGCAACTATCTTCCATTAGAAAGCTACTGAAATCTATATTTGTTCATTTTATTAACATACAAACACTACTCTGTTTAAAGCCCACTTCATATCTTTCCTGAGCAGTCATTTTTGCATAAATCTTTTTTTATGAGGCACATTTAAAATATTAACATTAAAGACGTGACATGAAAGGAGAGCAGCAGCTACTTAGCTGTATTTAAGTTCTGACTCACAAATCACCCGCGCTCAGGCATGTCGACGCAAGTAATTTTCTAGAAGTCTACTTTGATTTTCTTAGATTTTGTTCTGTAATGAGAATTTTTTTCCCTCTTCAGAAAGTCTGTGCCACTCCAAAGTCCTGATACTAAGTTTTAAATAGGATTTTGGTGGTTCATGGATATTCTGCTGGTTTTTAGCACTGATTTTGGCTGCTGGGCACAAGTGGCTCCACAGCCTCCGCAGGGGCCAGGCCAGGAGCTGCTGAAGCAAAACAGGCCAGGCCCAGGGATACCTCCTCTCCCTTCTTTTAGGGATTTTATTTCACGGATTTTATTCCTTTCTATAGTATCAGCCCTGTGCTCGCTTCTAAGTAACGACCTTCATTAAAAGAAGCAGTATTTTTTTTCCATGCTTCATACTGTCAGAGAGCAGATTGAAAATAAGGCTTTTACTCCACAGAGAAAAGGCAAATACTCAAATGCAATGAAATGTTTTAAATAATAAACAATCTTTCAGTAATAATTTTTAAGGCAGTCTTAGCATCTTACTGAAGTCTAGATTGTGATGCTTTATTTTTTCATGCTAGAGTTTCCACAACTGCATACGGAAAGGGCAGTTTATGTTCTCATGGAGCTGAATATCATAGTAAATTTTTGCAGTGGAAAGACAGGATCTAGAAGCAATATTAACTGCTTTGTCTATTTAATGTTCTTTTAAAATTGTACATAACTGTCTTATCCATGAGCAAAGCGACAAGCAGCAAAGGTTCATACTGTTGTCATTTTGGTGCACAGTGAGAAGACAAAAGAGGAAAAAAAAAGCATTTAATGTTTGTGTAGTTCCCACAATGTCTCTCCATCTTGTTATATTTATTTTCATAATCAGATAGATGCAGTGAGACTTTTTTACTAGAACTAAATTAATTTGTTGAATGAATAGGAAGAAATTTTACCCTCAAAATTCATTGTAGCTTTTAAATAATATTTATTACAAAAAAAAATGATTAAATAATACCACCTTTTGTAGCAGAAAATTTGGATTTTTGTGTTCTTCTGAGGGCTACACAGTGCGTTCATTTATCTGTAGTCGTGTTCAGATCCGTACATTGGTCTTCAGCATTTACCTCATATGAACTGAGAAAATTTTGCTCTTTCAAGAAAAAAAAAAGCCCTTTGGTACAGCTGAATGAGTCTAATAGATTTCCAGCTTCCTTTGTTAACACAGCTGTTTAACCAGGCATGTGCTATAAAGGGAGTTTTAATGAGGGAAAGGGATGTTTGCTCGTGATAAAGCATGAGATGAGGAAGTAACGCGTCAGCTTTTCACATGAGGAGCCCATTAGTGCCTCTGTGGAGCTACTTCTGGCCACCTTTGGGTCACGTCTCGTGGGACACGAGTGCTCTGGGGCCTGGCACGGCGCAGTCCCTGGCTCCTTTCCAGAGCGGAGACCAACTGCTTCCTCTTCATGAGATCCGTCCTCCCAAGGGACATTTGCAGGAGTCTGCTGATCCTGGGGTCTCTGCAAGAGGTGCTCCGAGGCACCTTCCCAACCTCCTGGGCACTCAGCGTTTCTTCTCTTTTTCTCTTTGGCGGCATTTGATGCTGGATGCAGACAGATGTGCAAGCTGTGTGGAAATGCAGACTGAAGTATAAACACGTTGCACTGAAAACATCCATTTAGCCTTACTATAGCTGGTACAAGAAATGTATGATTTGGATAACATGGAAGGCACTGTGTTCATTCTCCTGCCTTAGTAACTATGTCACTGCTGTAGTTTCTCCTGAGCGAAGGCCTTGCAAGAAATCCTGAATTACCACGTTCTGCGTTGTTTGTCCAGCCAGGGAAACTTCCATCACCTCATCCATTCTTTTTCCCCTCAAGAATTCATAAATTGTACATAGACAAATACCCAATTCAGCACAGAAAATTGCCTGTTAAATTCTGTTTTATTAAAATCTAATACCTGAAAATGAAAACAGAAGTATTTGCCAGCTATGGTATTTTTATATTCTCATAAGCTTAAAGATTCCTCTTGGCTGGTGCTAGACTACTTCTGAAATGGTAGGGCACCCCTAATAAGAAGCATTATTTTTGAAATCACTTTAGCCAGACCTACTGCATGAACCACTGCATTTTGAAGCTTTTTAATATTTAAATGTTAACCTCTCTCTCCAGGAGGCTGTAGCTTAATAGCTGAGGATGGGCATAGCTCATCAGAAAACATAGCTGGAATTTAGGGAAGTATGGAAAAGCAAACAAAAGTGCAAAAGTGCTAAGAGGTTTTATTCTAAATGTGGGTTAGAATTTAGGGGGGGGGAAATGTGGGTCTCCTTATGCCAACTAGTTTGCCTGTCCCTGATTTCTGGTACCCTGAGGGAGTCTGACCCGATCCTCGATGCTGTGGTCTCAGTCCAGGTTTACGTGTTGTGTCTCGCTCGTGCAGGCCAAGGTCCGGGAGCTGGAGGAGAAATGCCGGACGCAGAGCGAGCAGTTTAACCTCCTGTCCAAAGAGCTGGAGCGGTTCCGGCAGCAAGCTGGCAAGATCGACCTGCTGAGCAGCAACACGGTGGCGGCCTCGGATATCCCTGGTTCTCCGAGTAAATCCCTCTCCCAGCTGATGAATGGAATAGCCACTTCTCTAGGCAAAGGTAAGGGGTGGCAGCTGTAGGAGTCCGACTGCTTTCAGCCTTTGAGATGTGATGCCTGGATGTAGAGTTGCCTGTGAAAATGTAAGGGTGGAATTCGGTCCTGAGCCTGTTTTGTGACAAATTTCGCAGTATTTCGTGTGATTTCATTAAGGTTGTTCCAGTTCTGTTCAGACAGGCTGCTGGGTGTGCTGCTGAAACCAGTTCAGTGTTAAAATACGGTATTCATCATTAAACATCTCTGTCTCTTGGAAGCGTAATGAGGGTCTACATGCACAACGTTTGTTGGAAAATCTCTGTTGTTTGAGCTGCAGCAGTTGATTCAGCTGCTAATTTGTTGAAGTAAGTATATAGGGACATAACAGGGACAGGAAAAAAAACAGTAGAACTGGCAAAAAAATAGGAAAACTGAATGAACACATATGAAAATATATTTGTGTTATATTTTTTCAGCATTTTTTTCTGCTCTTCTCCATAAAAACTTGACAGAAAAAGTATAAAAAATATTTTAAGGGTAAAATAGTGTCCACAAAAACACTAATTCTATCGCAGAACATTTTGGGATGAAATGAACATCATGGGATATATTTTAACAGACTTATTTACAGTTAACGTCTATTGGCATGTACTAAAGTGTGCAAAGGTATGTTCAAATAGTGTTTGAACATTTTAATTACATTTTATTTCAAAAATGGAGGAATATTGATTTGAGTTTTAAAAGAAACAAAGACTGTAATGTCAGAAAAATAAAATTTATTTACATCTGATTGGTTTCCTGTGCTTATAGCGCTTAATATGTTCATCTCAGTGTGTGTTTTGAAGATCTTCTGTTGACCTTTTGCCAGGTCGTCTCCTGCTGCCAAAGGCTACAGTTCCTGTATACAAGTTTGTTAACGGCTCGTTACGCATAAGGAATTTTCAAGGATCAAGGCAATGCCTTCGTCGAGAGGTTACGTGAGGACAAATGTGCTCACATGTAGAACCCATGTTAGATGGTGCATAAATACCTGATTATCAGCACCGAGGAGTGTGCTGCTTGTAAGCACAGGATTCTGTGTGGAATCATTGAATGGAATAGAATGAACTACTGGATCTGCAAAGGAACAGTCATAGTTCCCCATTAAAAAATTTCTGTTGCTTAAATTTCCCCCCAAAATTATTTTTAAATAATTATGAAGCAAAACCAGATTTAGTTCTGAATACTGATTTTTTTTAATTTCATCTTCCTAAACTTCAATAAAAATTCTGAGGTGTAGGGCCTACAATTCACAAATCATTTCCCTGTCATTGCAGATGAGCAGTTATTCTCAATGATGGGTGTTAAACTCAATGTGAAACCAAGTTGAACGGAACCAAGTTGACATCCTTCTTTTGTTTCACTTCAGTGACTTTGTATTTGTATGGTTTGGGTTTTTAAGCACAAAATTGAAGGTACCTGTCTATCGTGCATGATAGTTTGTAAGCTTCTCTGAAGCTACAACTGTCTCACCAAAGAACATTAAATGGAAATTGAGAAGACATTACATGGTGGAGATAAGAAATTAGTAGAAATTTCCTTAATAACAACAAGATTAGCTCCTCATTTCTCTCAAGACAGCATTTTTGAAACAACTAATTTTAAGGGAAAGATAATTAGGAATTGAATTCTCCTTTGGCAGATTGCGAAGGTGTAATCTCCATCCTCTGAATTTATCTCAATAGGCCCCAATCTTCAGCTGAGAACTAAGCTTTCCTAGATCTAACCCTCCAAGCTGCCTAGTATTTATTCTGTAAGTACTAACGGGAGCAGTTTTTAATAAAACCTCCAAAATGTAACAAAACCCTCCAAGAAGTCTTTGACTCCACATAATTAAACACAGCAAGATCAATACTATTTAAATGACTAAAGTCATTTAAAGACCTTGCTATGTACAGCTGTTCTCAGAACCTATAGACACCCTACTAAAATCCAGGGCCTGCAGAAGTGCTGTATAAACATCAGAAATCCTTGGACAATGCTCATACTCAATATGAATGCACTGATAACACCAAAATAATGTTTAAACAAATGAGCAGGATTTTAAATTACTGAAATCAATAGTTTCACAGTAATGATGGCCACGTTACAACAAGTCTTCAAACCAGAAGTGTAATTGTTTTTATTATGTGTGAGGAAGAAGGAACACAAGGAGAACTGTCAAAGCAAAGCAAATGACGGAAATGAGATCAGTTTATGACCAGCTGCTTTGCCTTAATTTGTGATGTTTGAGTGTATCAGGAAATGAAATAAACCTAGCCAGAATAGATTAGAGTGCAAGAAGTTCACTCTAAATATGTAATAATGTCACAACCAGATACAGAAACCTTCAGGATTTATTATATATCAGATAAGGGGAACATTTAAATGGTCTTTTTAGATTATTCAGGCAGTTGGTAATGAATCAATAGTCCCATAAATAAAATGGAGGGTCTAATTGAACTTTACGTATGGTCAGTTTTAATTGTGCCTCAGACAGCTAAATTAAATAGTCTGGAATTCTTCCTTACCTAGTTCTTAAAAGGGTTCTTCAGGCTTCATTAGCAGACTAGTGGCCAGGCCTGTGAAAACAAAGGCTTTTTTAATTTGTAACTTGTTTTCCGGAGTGTAACTATGAAAGGAAAGCTCTCTGTTTTCCTTTAGTTTCCAGCAGTCTAACAGTTTTTAATTCTTAATAGGACAGATACCACCATATTCTTCATATTTTCCATATTCATATGTTCAAGTTCAGGGAAACTGCTGAAATTACATTGGAGGAAGATGAGAACTCAGCTTTATTGCAGATATCAGAGTTCTTCAGAACGGCAGTAGTTTTTAGGCTGCCTCAAGAAGTAGGTTACATTGTGGTCCCAGATAAAAGCTGTCCTGCAGAAGCCTTGCAGGATCAGGTCTGTTGTTTCACAAGCATTTTCATAAAGAGGCAGGTGTTGATGGCAACCCAGTGTAGCCCTGATGAAGCAAATAGGATATATTACATTGCACAAGTAGACAAATATATGGAGAAGCAGAAGATGTTAAAGGAAGCAGTAAATTCAGTTAGGTAAACAGATCCATTTTGCCTAGCAAATTTGGGGCAAAAATATGCCCCAAATATATGTATTTTTCATATATGTAACTATGTATGGGTATAGACTTGCTAGGATAGGCAGTGAGGTATCTAAGAAGGCTGATTTCCTTATTAGCCCCATCTGGAACCATGCAAATGTCCAGCACACGATGCCAGTACAACTACTTCAGTCTGTTGCCTAGATAGTGTCTATGAAGGACCCAATGTGAATATTCTGTTTTCTGTTTTACAGATGAAGAAAAAATAATATAATTGACTATTTCCCTGCGTCTTCCTATTCCTGAAGCTCATTCTTAATCGTGTGGGTTTCTGGCCTGGTCATCATCCTGTATCCTATGCAAAGCAAGGGGAAGATAGTGCAAGAATCTTTCTCCACGTTTTGTATCTAGTGTGACTAATTTAATGACAAAGCCCAAGAAGCCCAGGAGGCAGGAGACCCAGCAGCAGTTTCTTTTGAATGAATAATCACGGTTGGACCAATTATTTATAGGCTTGGCACTGACAGCCCGCTATGGCAAGCACATTAACAGCAAACAGAAGGAGCTAAATTGGCTAAAGGTTTCTGAACGGGCATGACTTTCCTGTTATATGTGAGAGAAAGTTTCCAAGAATAAAAAAGTGTGCCCTTTTCCAGCCTGGGGATTGCTGCAAGCAGGGCTGGTTATAATTTGTCTTTTGTATGATGACTTGTGTGTTTCCCTGCTGTTAATGTGCTTAAGCTGCCTTGCTGTAAATTAAAGCGATGCAGAGAAAATTAATCACATTGGATCAAGGAGTGCACCAGAAAACCCTCTAATGATGTGTGTTGGAGCTCATTCTTCCCCATGGCACTAGTAAAGAGATTCCAGGGATGATTCCTGGTGACTTGTGTCTGGGATGCTGTGGATCCATTATGTTAAAGAGAGAGAGAGAGGAGAAGGTGCCCATGGATACATGACTGCATCAGTGATGCCCAAAACTCTGTCATTTGCTATAACTTCTGCTACTGCACATGCAATTAGGCTCAATTTACAGTTTCCTGCTTGTTTCTCTGTGGTTTGAGGATGAACCTAACAATGAAAGGGAAAAAAAGTTGTGGTGTTTTATATAGCACTTTTATAGTTGCTCCTGAAACCTTAATGAGGTTCTTTTTACTTACTTCCCCTCATCGTTAGGCCAGGACTCCAATTACTCTGATAGATTAGAGGGTGTAACCTCTTGCAAGGTTGCTTTCTTAGACCCTTTAAATGTGTTATATGAGCTAACTTTTTATTTTTAAGTGCTTTTAAAAAAAATCAAGAAAAATATTCAAACAAAAGTATTTCTGGAGTTTTTTGATTTTTTTTTGTAGTCTGTCTCCTGTTTTTCGAATTGATAGCAGTTATTTGTTCTTGTGTGTATTGTGTTCGCTGATAGGTCATGAAAGCCCTTCTGGAAGTCGGTGCGTGATCTCGGAGTTCATTCGACCCCTGCAGATATCTGGAGACAAACCAGAGCAACTGTCCGTCAAACCCACGTTCCTGTCCAAGTCCAGATCTGGTAGCGCAAGATGCAGATTTGATTCAGACGTGAGTCTTGAGTTTGTTACTGACAACGTGTGTCGTGGGGCTAGGGCTTTCTCAGGGGACCAATAAAGGGTTTTAAAAAAACCTTTTTTAAAAAGTCAAGTGTACTGTCGGTGTCTTAGACATCTAGGCAACATGATGAGTAGAAATTTAACAGATTTTTGATAGCTAGGCAGCATGAAAGATCCTCAAGCTTCTATGAAAATCGCAGCCTTTCATAAGGGAATTGAAGAGTTTACGCTGTGTTATGAGGTGAAAGCACTTTTTTCTCTTTTTTGTATATTTCTATGTTATATTGTGTTTTGTCTGTATTATTTTTGTATCTACCAAAAGATGTCACTTGCTAGAGGCTGGGAAACTGGAAGAGCAATCCCATACAGTGGCTGGTTTTGCAGGACCTGTTTGCTCAGTTTGCATAATGTGTGAATCTTCTTATTACCATTAGGCTGATACCACTTGCTAAGAGCAGTTTTCAGCACACTCTTCTAAACTGATTTGGAGCCTATACCCTGGAAGTGAAAGTTACCATTAGTTAACATTTTAAAAGTCTTAATAGACTTTATTAAGTCTATTAATATATACTTATATATAAATATATATTTATATATTTATATTTAATAAGGTTATTTAACCTATATTTAATAAGGTTATTATTACTCTAACCCAGTTTTATATGGGCAGAACAGGCTCTGTATATAACAGGCCCTTTTACCCATATGAAGTAGAATCCTGATGCCCCTTCTTACTCTTTATAGAAATAAATAAACCTACAACTGCATGTGTATCTAGCTAGTTTATATTCATTGCTACTGAACCTTTGAAAGATGATGGAATCAGAATGTTTTTGAATGGTTAGAAGCTTGGGAATGGAGTAAGATATTCCACAAAGTATTAGATTCCTGTACAGTAGACAGTCTTCAAGGATACCTAAGGATTTTTCCACAAATAAATATATATGCATTGTTAGCAACATGGAAATATTCACTGCTTTTTGAAGAGACCACAAAAAAGAAACCCAGAGTAATCAAACTAGAAAAGGCAGCAGAGCAGCGAGGTTTAGGGAAGCAGAACTAACTGCAAGGAACAGGAGAAGTGCACGTCAAATTTAATTCCCTTTTTCTATTATTTTTCTGTTATCTCTCGCTGAGACCGTCAAGCCCTCTTTTGCCCAATTGTTCCTTGTGTGCTTTCTTGAGTGTTATTATGTGACGCACACTTATATTATTCAGGCTCACAGGAGTTCAGCTCCATTCTTTTTTACGGGTATCCAGGACCTAGGGGGAGAGTGTTTGAAGAAAATCATAAGAAAATACTCTCTAAAAAACAAATCTAAAAATGGGTCTCAATGCTATGAAGTGTGAAATACAAAAGTATATTGTGCAAAACTGTTTCCTGATCTTCCTGATTGTTACTAGCAACTGTGGCCTCTGGAGAAGTTATTATGAGTTTAGTTATGAGCATTGCTACATGCCCTGGAAAAGACTTCAGGAGAAAAACCCTTGAAAATGTTACCTGCATCCCCAGAGGACAGACACAGGGAGAGTATCCGATAGCTTATTCCCACTGTCTGCCAGTTACCATTCTGGGAACCAAGCAGAGACCATTAACCCTGGAAGTCATAGTTCAATCTTCACTCTTTATCCGGATTGTGAAATTAGAGTCCATTTTTAGACAACTTATCTATTTGATCCTACTGTCAAGCCTAATTTTTCTCCCTTAATTAAAGTTCTGTCAAGCTCAGGGGAAAAATTGTTCATTTTTCCTTAAAAAGCTCATAGCAAACTATAAAATAAGTGGAGAGAAAACCCACAGCTGTCATTTAAAAAAACCCCTCTGTGTATTGGATGACAAAAGGGTAGATTTTATCTGCTACTCCCTGCCTGCAAGTGTGTGAAAACTGACACTTGCAGCAGCTCAAAGATTTAGGGTTTGTCTAGAGTACTTTGCCATTGGTATTTGGGTACCTCTGTTGTTTTCTGATTAAAACGTTAGGGTACCATTAGAGGTTAGCTGTGTAATCATATAGCTGTGCTCAGTCCAGAAGCACGAGGACTGTCACTTACAATAAATAGGTCAGCTTGGAGAAACTGACTTTACTGTAGCAGAGACTTTAATAAAAGTTTAGTGAGATGGGAAAAGAGGTCGGTGCGACTTGTACAGTTAAGTCCTGCCCAGCTGATTAGGGACCACTCTCCAGATGAGCCAATTCTGAAGCTTTGGAGAAAAACCCACATCCAGAATCAAAAGCACAATGTGAACCTGTACCTTATTGTGCAACTATCTCAATTTCTTTGGGATGTTAGAATCTAATTTGTGATTCCTTTTTGACCTGAACATTTCTAAATAACATTAATGCATTTTGTTCCGTGCCACAATTTCTTCTGTTTAAGGTTGCATGTCCTGTGACTTTCATCATGTGTCAGAATACTAGTGTATGCATCTTTTTGAAATCCCACTGTCTCTTTTTTCCTGTACAGATGGATAATGATCGGAATTCCAATACCTCAAAGCAGAGATATTCTGGGAAAGTCCATCTTTGCATTGCCCGTTATAGGTAACATAAACAGTTTCTTACATATGCAGTATGTGTTTGTAGTATTCAACATTTCATTTTATTTTTATTCCTGCACCTTTTGCTCATGGTCATGCCATTCACAGTCTCACAAGAATATGGATTTAATTACTTTGTAAGAAGTTTAATCTATGACTCTTTTGTTTTTGAGCATAACTTACTGCTTTTGTCTCTGTTGAACTTGTCTCTATTGAAGTTTAGTAACTTGTGTGAAAATCTGCCATACAAAAATGAATGGAATATGTGGACTCTCTTCAAATGTGCAAGTGAGATTTTTGCAATTGTTTTTAAGATAAGAAGGTTTATGCCAGTGTGCGTTCAGAGAGACCTGTGTAAGAAAGTGGGAAAATCATAAATTAAGATTAGAATTACCATCATAAATAATTACCCATAAATAAGACTGGAATTACCTTCCTGTGCAGAAATGTGCAGCTTCTTTTTTCTGATTAGTGTTCAGTTTTGTGGGGGTTCTAAGTGAACACGTGTTTTCCGTCTGTGGATCATTGCAGTTACAACCCTTTCGATGGACCAAATGAAAATCCAGAAGCAGAGCTCCCCCTTACAGCAGGAAAATACCTTTACGTGTATGGAGATATGGACGAAGATGGCTTTTATGAAGGTATTTTTATACATGCTAATTGATGCAAATTCAAATCAGTTCATTTGTCAAACACACTACCAGGGCTTTTCTTCATCTACTACCAAATCAGTTGCTAAAATTACCCCTGTCTTATTTGTGTTGATTACCAGAATTTCTCTATCTACAAAGCTAATTATAAGACTTTTAAAGTTGTCAGCTTTTTCTACTTGCCAGATTTAAGTTGGCAGGGAAACTCACTGAAAATTATGGCTTCTGCCTCAGTGTTCCTTTCCTTTCCTGTGAATCCAATGTATGTGTAATTTTCACCTTCTTCCCTTCCTCCCCACTTATTGCAAGGCGTTGCCAAAAAGTTACCTTGGAGCTAGGAAACTTTTAATGGTTTCGTGCCAGTTGGTTAATAGCACCAAAGTAATTGATTATTTTGCAGACCTTTTTAATCTAACTTCACCCTTTCCAACTTTATTCTCATAGTTCAGTTTTTTATTGGCATTCCCTAACTCAAGGCCAAATCACTTACAATTTGATCTTTGTTGGTATCAGCCACCTTATGACCTATAAGCTCTTTTCTGATACCAAGATCATTCTTTGTTTAAAACAATGGTGCGAAGTAATTTTCAACAAAATGAAAGAAAACCAACAGTCTAAGCAAGGAGAAGAGTTCTGCTTTTTCTTACTCTTCTTCAACAAGAAACAGGCAGTTGAAGTTATAAGATGCAGCATAAATAAGGTTTATGGCTATGATAGATTAGGGTTTACTTTTAAGTGGAATTTAAATCCATACATAGATTTAATTAACCAAATTAAATGGATACAATTCATCTTATTTGATGTACTTCAACTAGATAATAGCATTTCTCAGAAAACATTTAAGTCAGCAATGAAAAATAGCCTTTTCTTTCAAGGATGTTAATGACACTATAATTTCTTGCCAGGAGAACTTCTAGATGGACAAAGAGGACTAGTCCCTTCCAATTTTGTGGATTTTGTTCAAGACAATGAGACCTGTTTGTCCAGCACTCTAAGCAGCGAACAAGATCAGAATTTCATCAATCATTCGGGTCCTGCTTTGGAAGGAGATCTCCTAGAGATAAGTCCACCGAGTCACTTGGACTCTAGCGTGATCAGCAATGGCGCAGGGACTCTGGATGTGAATATAGATGAAATTGGAGAAGACATTGTGCCTTATCCTAGAAAAATCACCCTTATTAAGCAACTAGCCAAAAGTGTCATTGTGGGCTGGGAGCCACCGGTAGTGCCACCTGGATGGGGGACCATCAGCAGCTACAATGTGTTGGTCGACAAAGAAGTGCGAATGAACATAGCCTTGGGAAGCAGAACTAAAGCTCTCATAGAGAAGCTTAACATTTCTGCGTGTACCTACCGAATATCGATTCAGAGCATCACAAACAAGGGTAACTCAGACGAACTCCAGTGCACTTTGTTAGTTGGGAAGGATGTCATTGTAGCCCCTTCTAATCTTAAAGTGGAGAACATAACCCAGATTTCTGCTGAGCTCTCCTGGCTCCCCACAAACAGTAATTACAGTCACGTGATTTTTCTTAATGAAGAAGAATTTGACATTGTCAAGGCTGCTAGCTACAAGTACCATTTTTTTAATTTGAAGCCCAACATGGCCTACAAGGTGAAGGTTATGGCAAAGCCCCATCAGATGCCCTGGCAGCTTCCCCTGGAGCAACGAGAGAAGAAGGAAGCCTTTGTGGAATTTTCTACATTGCCAGCAGGTTTGATTATTTTTCTCCCTGTCCTAAAGCCCTGCCGTTTAGGTTTTATTCAGGAATAGTCTCATGTTTTTCTCTTATGAATACCTTGACCTGAGTAATTGCATAACTCTTCTAACAAACTGAGTTAAAAAAGAGAAAGAACATAGAAAAAAGTGTCTTTAATGTGCCAATTCTCTCTTCAATTAATTTACATGGTAAAAAGAACACATTTCCACAATGATTTTAGAAAATGCTAGGAAAGAGATAAAGATACCTTGCTTGACTTCCATTATTGTGCTCCTCTAGGAAGATGCATGAGGACGAGTGGCATCACATAGGCATTTAGTTGTAGTGAGTGTCATTTTGAGTAACCAGGGCACAGACTGCAGGGGAGTTGTTTATTTGGGGGGAGGGTAGAGGAGATATTGCCATTTTCACGGGGGAATCAGATGAATTAATTATTAGACACAAGATATGGGGCTGAATCAGATACATTATTTCTTGCAAATTGAAGAGCCCTTCAGGAATGGGGCACCTGGCTCTCATAAAATAGACTTGATGGGCAAGCTGGACTGGAATCCTAAATTACTACATGTCTTAGACAAGAATAATATTAGGTTAGTTTGCATGCTTTGGCCCTGCAAGTCAACAATGTCCTGTAGGGGGAAAGGATTGTATAGGCAGGAATGTAATGATCTGCCTGCGGGGTCTTTAATGTGATCCGAATTGTATTTCAGTGCCCTCTGCAGGATGAAATTCAATAACAGCAGCTGCAGAAATGTGTTGAGAGTTTGCCAGGACATCCCTAGGCTGAGCTGTGTGATATTTGCTGTTGTACTGTGCTTTGCCCAGTAGCAGTAAATGCACATGGTTGCAATAGCTGTAGCCTTTTCGGTCTCGGTAGATGGACAGAAATAGTTTGTGCCGAGTTCACTGGTAAAAACAGTTTCACAGCAGCCAAGGTTTGGCTTCTCGCAGTTTTTACACAGAGGTGGCCCTAGCTGCCCCCTGCTTTGAAATGTTTTAACGTGACACCCTTCTCCCTGCTTTGTGTTAATGAGCACAGAATGGTGCCAGAAATATGCCTGAATGAATAATTTCTAAGATCCTTTTATTTTGGAGTTTCTGTCCCAAACTATTTATAGTAGGATAATAATGGCTTTTAATTAAAGATGTACATAGTGTGCTATTACACTAAAGCAATGTAAATGCCTTAAAAAGCTAGTAGGTTTATTTTTTTTTCTGCATTTCAGAGACTTTGAGTCTCTCCTTTATACCAATATGCCTCTGACTAAAAAGGTTAAAGTTCCAGTTTCCAGTCCTTTTACATTGTCAGATAAATCACAAATATGCACTGTGCACACAGGGCAGAGATATTCACCAAAAAAGTCACTTGCAACAATTTTCCATTAACATAGTGCCACTTCTTGGCACTTTTCTCACTGCATTTTTCTGTTAATGTCTCTTGCATTCAGAGTGAGTTGCTGTATGCAGCCTGGAGGGATAAAAATAAGTTTAGAGCAAGCTGCAAGTACAGAACAGCTTGTAAATGAATATAGCTCAGTTAATATCTGTTGTCTGAGGGTCAGTTCTTGGCTCCCTAGTCTGTGAAGTGCTTGTATGCTTCTGGTTGTACCTTGTAACTACAATAAACATATTGTGTCTTCTTAAAAATAAATACATGAATAAGTGCTTTGTGTTTGCAACGTACAGTTGTGCCAATGGGCTTGCATTTTTCTGATCTAATGCTGCGTCGTGACCACACTTTCCTTTCCTAGGACCTCCAGCTCCACCTCAAGATGTTACCGTCCGGGCTGGGTCCACCCCGGCGACTATACAGGTGTCCTGGAAGCCACCGACTCTGACAGCAACAGGGACCTCCCATGGTGCCAACGTCACTGGCTATGGTGTTTATGCGAAAGGTCAACGGGTGAGCTCCCTTTCCAGCACTGCGGATTTCCAATCGCAGGCAAAGGCAGCAGTGCCAGCCCTTGGATGCGTGCTTGTTTTCTCTGGGTTTCCCTAGGACCCCTCTAGTTGATTTGTATAATTTGATCATTATCTCCCTTTTTATAAGCATGTCACGGGCAAGTAGGCCCAACTGGTGCCCAACTGTGGAGCCCTAATGGGTTTCCCACTCAGTATTAGCAGCAATTAACTCCATATTAATAATTTGAAGCCTGTGTTTTAGAGAGTGGGGGAGAAAAAGTGATGCCTTCTGCTGATAAGTTGCTTGTTCGTGTACTCAGGTGGCAGAGGTGATCTTTCCTGCAGCAGAGAACACACTGGTGGAGCTCATGAGAATAAGGAGCTTGGAAGCAAAGGAAGTTACTGTCCGAACGCTCTCTGCTCAAGGGGAATCCATCGACTCTTCCGTTGCTGCCATTCCATCTGACCTACTGGTGCCTCCAACCCCTCACCCTAGAACTGCTCCCAAATCTAAGCCATTAGCAAGTGCCGGAGTCCCAGAAACCAAAGACGAACATTTAGGTCCCCATTTGAAAATGGATGAGTCGTGGGAGCAGACTCGTTCGGCCTCCCCCGTGCACGGACACACGCTCGAGCCGCCTGCCCCCAACTTCCACGGCGGGAGGAGGTCTCCGTCGCCCAACCGCATCCTCCCGCAGCCTCAAGGCACGCCGGTCCCCAACACTGTCGCAAAAGCCATGGCGAGAGAAGCTGCGCAGCGCGTTGCAGAGAGCAACCGAGTAAGGGCAGACAGCCTCCTAGGGCATTTTGGTCCTCTCTGTTCACTGTGGCATTCCAGGTGGCCTTGCGTGTGCAGGGGGGTTGGACTAGATGACCTCTAGAGGTCCCTTCCAACCTTAGGCATTCTGTGATTCTGTGGTTTTCCATCCAAGAATGTTTTGTTGCATATGTCTTAATGAGCAGTTACTCATTCCTGAATCCTGAAGATCGGTAGTTTGGTGAGGAGCAGTGTGATAAACTTTTATAGAACCTACCACAGATATGCGCCATAAGGTGCATTTACCAACCTTGGATCAACTCCAGAAACCCGGAGAGCCTTAATACTCCTGAAAAAATGGCAAAAGATCATCAAACTGCAAACAATTTGTACCCTTCTTTGCACTGAGGCCATAAGTGCTAAAGTGTCTAGATCTTCTGATAATCCTCTGCTGAGTTACAAGTTTCGTTATTATTCTCTTCCTTATGCAACCTTTGCCGGCAGAATTTTTGTGCAACTGTGAAATGCTTAAGGCAAAAGACTTGTTGGAAAAGAAGCACTACCTGCTATGTGCTAATCAAACCCTGTTAAGAAATGCAGTGTTCTGGATTTGTCAGGAAGGTCACATAAGCAGAAGGTGTTTTTCTCCATAAGAGAGTTCAAACACTAAATTAAACCCTCACTGGCCCATTTCTTTAAGGGGAAGGATTCTGATCCTGTGTCCTGTAGGAATACGTTGCTTTGAGCAGTATTTTGAGGTAATAGTGATGCAAGAGAAGAAAGCTGTGAACTGAGTTGATGGTCACATAAAAACATATAGATGCTTGTGAGTGAAAATAATGCTATAAGCACAAAACTCCGAAAGCACCTGAGAGTGCAGTCAAGAGAAATAGAAATTACTTTAAGCCCACGAATATATTTGTATGTGAAATCCTTAGTCTTACATTTGTCGTTTCTCCCAGTGGTTGCAGGAAGAAGTCTGCTTCACAGTTTCCAATTTTCTATTTTCTAGATGGAGAGGAGGAGTGTGTTTAGCGAGCGGAGCAGCGTAGCGCAGTATGCGAACTCGGATGATGAAGAGGATGGCTATGACTCTCCAAACATCAAAAGGAGGGGGGCTTCAGTGGATGATTTCCTGAAAGGGTCAGAACTCGGAAAGCAAGTGAGTAGCCTGGTCTGTTGTTCAGGTCCACAAAGGTTTTTGAGAGCTCAGCGGGCACTGTCTGCCTCAAGCCTTCATCTGCATCGTGTGCTATTGCTGCATGTGAAAACCTGCTGTGAAGAAATGAGAAGAGAGAAAAGGGAAAAGGGAAAGGATTTTTGTGTTCCATGGAAGCCAGAATGCTCATTAGCAGAAAGTCAACAGCATGTATACTCAACGGGCTGTAAGGAAAAGAAAAATACTGCCAATTCAGGCCAAGATATGCCAGAGACCCGTAACTCTTTTAAAAATACCTGAAGTTTAGAGTGTTTAGAATGGACTGAGAAAGTCCACATCCATTTTTCTGCTAATCATACCTCATAGATGACCATGATAAGTAACCCTAGGTGCATCTGCAACATGGGTGCAAAGTAGTTGCCCCATATGTCCTTAACACTTCAGATCATTAATAGATGGCCAGGAGTGTTTACAGCTCCAGTCATGTCTCTGCTTTACTGATTTTACAAAAGAGAGGTTTGGACATTGAAATTTGATGTCTGGGAACGTTTAGCATTATATTCTTTGAAGATTAAGAAGACTAAGCTCTATCTTCTGTTTTCTATTAGGTATGTCCTCAAAGCTAGATTTGAAATAGAACCTGTCTGAAGTCATTCTCAAATTTGAGTAGGATTTAAATTTAAATTTTGTGTAAGACTGAAAGAATTCCTTATTGCTACACTTAGAGGAGCAATAGTTAAATTGTCTAGCTCACAGCCAGACATAACAGCTGTTGCGTGTTAGGTTAGATTATTAAACATTTACTTTGTAGCTCATGAGATGGATCTGCTTGATCCACTTGTAGTTTAATAGCTCATCTGCATTGTTTATGAAAGATGATCACTTTTACTGCAGGGTTTGTTAGTAAAGAAACAATTTTGGGACTTCCTGTAGTAATTCTAACATTTGAAAATATACCAGGAATCTCTTTGTGCTCCTTTAGAGAGTGAGTGCATCTTTGCTTTGGAGAAAATGCTTCTTGTAGGCATTTTCTTTCCTGAGATTGATTGCTGGCATCATGTTATTTGGTTATGGAAATTGATCAAGTACCGCAGAAATTATTTTGTCGTTAGTATTGCTGGGGAAAGTGCAGAAGTCGCTGGCATTCCGGTATTTCGCAGTCCAGCTCTTCAGTTATTCCGCTACAATCGGTCAGCCACGTACCTCAGTTAGAAAATATATCCTTGGACAATTTGTTTAGTTTGTTAGATGAAAGTTTTGGCTAAACTTTCCCCACAACTGCTATTTAATAATAGGATACCATTGTTATAATAAAGGCCACTCCTATTTAACAGCGGCAGTGCAGTAGGATGTAAAATTATCCAGTCCTGCAGTGTTTTAGAGAATTAAAGTTTTGAACCCCATCAATTAGCTGTCTATATACAATAATGGTAACATCCTGCAAGAATTGAATACTGGTCACTTGTAAATTGTGCTGTGATGTAACGAGCAGCTGTGAAGAGCAGATGATACATGGCTTATCCCAAGGCTTTCACAATTTGGCCAGCAAACCCCCTGCTGCATGAAGGACCTCTTTATATCCGGGTTGGTTGGTCAAGAATAAAACTAGATTGGGTGCTGTGAATGCACATGTTCCTTTCTTGCATCACCTGTGGGATTAAGATTTGAACTGGAAATAGATTTCTTGAACTGGGCAAATGGATTTTGTACAGGATCTGATCACTGGGATAGAGTAGCAAGTAACACAATGCAATTTATATGCGGAAATTATTACAATACTCAACTTAGGAAATACTCTGGTCCTTACTGGTGATGTGCCAGGACTTGCAGCTTTCTGGTTGGTGACGGTTTTGTGTCTCTGCGTCGCTCCTAGCCTCACTATTGCCACGGGGAGGAGTACCACACGGAGAGCAGCCGGGGCTCCGACCTGTCCGACATCATGGAGGAGGACGAGGAGGAGCTCTACTCCGAGATGCAGCTGGAGGACGGAGGGCGCCGCAGAGTCAGCCTCACCTCACACAACGCGCTCAAGGTAAGAGCGGCCGAACAGAAACGCTAAGAGTTCTCTTGTTCCTTCTTATTTCCTCTGTATTTCTTATTCTTCCTTCAAGAATTTTTAAGGTCAATTTTGGATTTTGCAGACCAGCTGTGTTATAGCACCCCCATATATATCTGGGGTACACATTGGTTATGATTTCTAGGCCACCTTTAATACATCGATTACTGTTTTTTCCCCATTATTTAATAGCTAGTGTTTTAGCTACTTAACTATATTCCTATGTGTAACTCTGGAAGTTGCTATTTGTTTTTTGTATTTAGGATCTTTTGCATGTTTATACAACAAAATACTGGACGTGCTACCCAGAAGATGGTTTGTTTCTGGAGAAGGAGGTTTACCTAAGCAAATATTCATGTGGAAAAAAAAATAGCTTTTCATGTCTGAGGAATTCTTTCCCTTTTCCCCTCCAATGCCATCTCTTCCTCAGGCTTTAAAGCATGCTTATAAGAAAGAGATTTGGGTGAGTTTTGGTTGATAAATGTGTTTTCAGAAATATACTATTTATTAAGGAAGCACCAGAGGCAATAGGAAATATCTATGAGCAATACTGCTTAATCCTACATAGGAGTTTCCATTGCAAAAGACAATTGTATTATTACAATTAAAGTGTACGTAAGTTGTTGAACTTACCCAGTACAGAATGTATATTTATTTCCCATGGTGTATTTGTATGTGTAAATTGTATCCGCTTTTTGTGTGTCTAGCTATATGCTATATCGTATTTTCTTAGCAAGATGGATAATTTGAACGGTAAGGAAGCTGCAGATGGGTTTTTCCTCCAACATGCTGCTATGAAGCTTTAAAATTATACTGTTTTCTCATGAGTAGAAGATTTTTAACTATTGTTAAAACAGTTTCATATACTCTTAATTCAGATGTGTTATTTTGATATCATGAGACAGATACTTTTTCAAAAAAGAAACTTTTCAAAACAATATTTCATTATTTTTTTTAACGTAAAGCTTGAAATTGAAATCCCTTATTGCGCTACTGCTGTCCTTTTCCTCTGGGAAAATAATGAAGTATCCTTAGACTATTCTTTGTGCATCAGAAAATATATTTACTTTTTGATTTTACATTAGTATTGTCTATGCTGATCTCTAACTCAAGGGTGCAGACTCTTAGTTGCTGCAGCAGATCATGTCAGGCCTGTTCAAGCCTGCACACAAACCTCTGTGGATGCAATGCAGTGGAGGGGCCTGTTAATTCCCGCTGAGTTCACTCATTCTGCACAAGTGACATCCAGGATGTGACAATATTGCCCACATGCTGATCCACGAGCTCATGTAGAAGTCAGGTCTGGTTCTGGTCCCCAAGTACTTAATAGTTTCCCTTTTACTAGATCCAATCCCTTACTTTTTAAGGATCCCTTTTAGTAGATCCAAATCCATTTTGTAACATATATAATTAACAAGAACAAAAAAAAAACATATTTACTGAAATTTCCAGATGATGCCTGTTCCATTTGCACCTGAAAGTGTTCCAGCCATCCACTTGGAGCTGTGATTGATTGAACGTAGCTGACATTCAGTATTGCTCTGCCAAGTTAATAGATAGCTTCAAGTATCAGCAGAATATTTCATATTACTTGCTTTATTGGGAGATTGTTTTTCCCTCCAGTGGGACCCTAAAACAAGGGCTGGTAACGATGATACAGGCCCTATTCAACTTGCTTATCAGATCAGAGCTTTCTAAAACTTGGGCTATTTGGACTCAAAACTATCCCTATTGGTGTTTATTAACATTTTTTTTTTCTGTTTTATCAGCAGTTTTTCATAAAGTTCTCACAAGTTTGGCATATATTTAAAAAATAATTAAAGTAGTTCAAATAAATGTAGTGACAAGATACCTAGAGGGGATGGCATTCCAAAGCCAGTTAAGCCGATATGCTTGGAGAAAGAAGAATTGCTCAAGTCTCCAAAAGATCCTATCATTATTCCCGGCTGCTGTTGTCTGCAGAGACCTGGGAGAAAGCACCCAGACAGGGAATCTCCCCTAGTATCTGTAACCCTATAAAATGAAAAAGCAGCAGCTCTTGCATCATCAGTCTCTTCTCAGAGGCCAGCAAAGATAGCACACCAACCAATGTTTTGTGTAATTACAGTGCAAAAAAGCAAAGAAAAAAAAATATCTGTCCTGTTCAGAACCGTTATTTGATCCAGGCTTTTACATCCCTCAGTTACAAATAGAGACTTCTACTTGTATTAATAGGTTGTTTTTAAATACGAGTTTTGTCAAGCAAGTACAAGATTATGATGAGAGCTTTGATGATGGTGCAGACCCAGTGGCACCAGAAATCAGCCTGCTCTGCAGGGCTCTCTGTGGAAGCCAAGGGTGCAGCTTTTTTACAATTTTGCAGGGGAAGCTGGAGCTCCAAGTTTGCAAAAGAGCTCTGCTCTGGCAGGAGCTCCTCAAGTATTTTGCTATTCACATAGGATGCTTTAGCAGGTGCAGAGCAAGAGAGCTTGCTAGAGTAGACTTTTCCTTCTCAGACAAGGTTTGTGGCGACAGTATAAATCAAAACTTGGCATGGGGCAAGGAGCGTACTAAGCGTTAGTGCTGTGTGTTAAAGCCATTCTCATTCACCGTGCTGGAACCTGTATGCAGCTTTTATTGCTTTGTTTTGAGTGCATGGGTTTATTCTTGTGAGAGCATCACCAGGTGTTTGTACAGACCTGTCATGTTGGATCTGACACCCGGCAACTTCTTAATCACGTCTTTATTTTCACAGATTCTCATTCAAAGCATGACATCCTTTTCACTAAATAAGCTGCATGTCTTACGTTTGCCATTGCTCTAAAACTAATTCTGTCTTTATTTTTCTTTTCTTCTCCCTCTCCCCTCCCATTTTATTTTGCCACACACTATTTGTTCCCTGTCTGGTTTTTAATATCACATAATCTTAAGGAGTGCGATAAGAATAAGACCACTGAAGCCACTTTTTTGGAGCAGCCTGACTTTTCCCAGCAAAAACATCACAGTAAAAAGCTGTTCAGTATTCCCGAAGTAGCTGAAGAAGACGGTGAATACTCTGAGCTGCTGTACAAGCAGGGTTTAGGTGTGCCCTATAGAAAGAACCCCTCCATAGCTAGAGATGCTAGAGCTCCTAGGCACTACAATCAAGACCCGCAGCACAACTACTGGTACCCGGCCAAACACAGACTTGCAGGTTTGGAGGATTTTGCTGCGGACGACAAAGGATGCAAATACAGTCGGTCCTTGTCCAGGAGCCCAGACAGCGGATTAGACTGTGGAAGCGAAGAGGAGGAATCCCGCTTTAATTTCAGATACACGTGCAGCTCGGTTTCTGCCAACGTGGCCTCGAGCTGCTGTGCGGAGACTGCTCCCTGTTCCTGCAGGAAGAGCACGAGGCCGCTGCTCGCTCGCAGGAAAACCCTGACCAGACAAAGCAGCATCGAGGAAGATTTTGGGGAGCTGGGGCCTTCCTTTGGAGAGCCCAGGAGCGAACAGGTCAAGTCCAGTTACGAGAAAAAGCACGAGCCTCAGAAATGTGCTAGAGCAGATCACTTGTCTCACGAAGATGTGCAGGGAGGCTGGAAGACCGACTTTAAGGCTGACTCTAGGGCATCTGGTCCACTTGCAAAGTCATCCCACAGAGATGCTGAAGACTCTCTGGTGTGTGAAATAAATCTTCCTTCTAACATCTGCTTGCCAAATCAGTCTGTTTTCTTCCTCTTGTTCTTTTTTTGTTTATCTTTTTCTTTTTTTTTTTTCTGAATTACTTTTTAGAGTCCATCTTTTGGGCCTATCTGCTGCATTCCCCCCTTCTCCCCGCCCCCCATTCACTTTTGTTTATTATTCTGCATTTTGCTTTACAGTCTTCTTTTGTGTCATGCTGAAATCAATTTAATTTGCTTTACAATGATTTTCCCACAGAGCGAATTACAATAATGGCTGCTTTTATTAAAGGACAACTGAATCTAAATTTTAATTAAGGGTTAGCTGAACTATAATTTTCCAAAAGATTGTTTTTCCTTATTTTTATTTTGCCCATCTAAACGTTATTTTACAAAAAGCCATATTTTAGCTGGAAAAATACTTCATCGGTAATTATTATTTTTAATGTTTGTCTTGAGGATTCCATTTCATTGTGTTGCTTTTATTCATCTCACTGCCAGAATTTTCAGGATATGCTCTTTATCATGAAGCATCTGTGGACAAGAGCCAAGCAATCCCCAGTGTGCCAGTGACCCAGATTTCTGGAGTCACCGGTTCATCATATTTCCATTTTCTGCCTTTTCTCCGCACTCTCACTACTTTGCCTTCCTTTTTAGACCATCTCTTCTTGCCTTTGAAGTTGCAGACTGCATCTCCGCATGAGAATGCAGGCGAACAGCTTCTTCCAAAGGGAGAGGCCAGGGCAGATCCGTAACTTTCCAGGATGCCTCTGTGTGATCCTGCCTATCTGCATTTCCGTCCATTAATCTATAGCAGAGTCTCCATGCTTTGATAGGTGCATCCATAGGCTTCCCTGCTCCCCACAGACCAAAGCAAGTGCTTTTCTGTCTCAGTCTGCAAGAGTCCACAGTGGAAATCTCAAATCTAATGTTTCACCTAAGAGTAGAAATCAGCTACCTGTTCTTCTAGACCAGTTTATTCTGAAATCTAGATCTAGATCTGAGTCTAGATCCGTTTATTCTGAAATGGTTCTTTACAATTTTGCCCGTTAAAATTGGTGCCCAGTCTCAGTCGCTGCATGATAAACCCTGAAGACCACTAAAATAGAATCATTTAGTTATAAGAATAACAACATGTTCTGCAAGGTAGCAAAGAGACACAGCTGTGATGTGAGATGAAGTGTGTCTGCACTCCCTTCTACACCTTTCAGTGACCTTTAAAAGGCTCTAACAACAGAAGGCTGGTAGAGAAAAGCTGTTTTTGCAAAGCCAGAAGAATGTGCACTCGTTCCCATGCTGCAAATGGACAAAACCCTGTAGCTGAGAAGAGAACAGGCCTATCCTCCCAGTACTGCACAGCTCTAATGACTGGTTGTTCTCCTTGGAGCTCCTAGCGTCATCCTAGCAGCAACAACAAAGGCAAAAGAATGTTTCCCAAACAATTCTTTTTCTTTTTCTTTTCGTTCTGACGTGTGACTGCTGGTTACAAAACTCTGCCATGAGTCAGGGAACCATTTTTCCTTTGCAGGTTTGCTAGGCAACAGTTCCTCTTCAGCTAACCTTTGAGTTAAAAGCTAAGTTTAGTTGCCTTTAGCGCTTGCGCTTCCAATCGTGATTGACCTGATCCATGTCCAGGCATGATGTAGTCGCTAACGCGGCCACCCGGGGCAACTCACCAAACTGTCTGTTTCTCTGTTTTGTTTTTAGCTTTTAGGTAACCCGTCGGCTGCAGGACGGCCTGAAAGGGTGGAGCACGCGGGGCGGAGGTCCTCTCATGGCAGTGCAGTGCCACAAAGGTCTCGGCCAATGTTGGTCCCCTCCATTGGTTAGTTGGACGCGTTGGTGCATTTCTGTGCTTTGCAGCCGCCCAGTTGGTCCTTAAGCAGGAGGAAGCTGGTCCTGGACCACGGTTACTCGTAGCTTCCTAAGCCGGGGGAAAGGACCCTAAAAGCATCTCCGTAGAAATATGAGCTAAATACGAGTGTACTGGGGTTGTGCAGGCTGAATCAGAATCCATTGGAATCACTGGGAGTCTTTGGATTGGGTTTAGCGAGCGCTGGAGCTTTTCTGAGTTCACTTTAGATAAGATGCTGTCCGATGTTACCTAAAAAGAAGGGATAGTAGCAGGATGCTACGATACTATTGAAAAGCAAATGTAATCACTCCCCCATGTAGCCATCCATTCAGCCATCCATCTCTCCATTCATCCACCATCACTTTGCATTCACTTTCCATTTTCTTACCTACTTTTTGGAACGAAGCAGGAAAAATGGAAGTTGTTAAATATAACAAATTAGCGACTTGCATATATTTGCTCCATTTGCTGTTTCTAACGGAGTCATGCCTATTCTGGTTACTCATGACTTCAAATATATGCTGCTGTATGCCAGAAAATCCAAAAAGTAGTGCAGAAAAGATAATGGAATGAAGACACTATGGACAAATACATATCTGTTAAAATTTGTGCTGTGCACTGACAAATATGGAATATTCACAGTGAACATCAGGAAACGCATGCAGAAGAACTGCAGGAAGAGAACTATTAGCACAAATATTTTTCCATGAAGGCATATGATCACCCTGGTCCCTATTCCTAACCTGGACTTTAATTTGGGAATATTCTAGGCATCATTAGGAGGTCCAAGAAGTGTCAGGTAATTCTCACCTGACATTTATGTGCGGGAGAGGCATCACAAATGGGGACTGTAGGAAGGATAAGGGAAGGCAGCTATTTTTAAGTATTAAATATTTTTCCCTTTTAGAATCACAGTTCTCTAAATTTAAAGAATAATCCTCCTAATGGGCACAATTATTTGGTACCTGCTGAATGGTAAATATTACTAATGAAGCCGTAGATGAGAACGAACACCCTGCTGTAATTCCTAGTGTCTGCAGTGCAGGATGACTGCCCAGGTCTGATTCTGCTCCTCTATCCTGGTGTAACCCAGAATTATCTTCACAGATGTCAGTGGAGTAGCTGGTACCAAAACAGGATGGAGAGAAGTGGCTCCACGGAGCCCCTGTGCATCTGACAGGGTGTTGTTAGCTGAACCAAGTAGTTTGCAGGTATCAGGTCTGTTAGAGTTTAATTTGTCCCTTTGCTTTTGGTCTGAAAGCAGTCTTCCTTTCTCAAGAGTTAAGATTTTTGGTTTATGTTTAGACTGCTTAAAAGTAGTTATCTATTTAAGTTCTTTCACATTATCTGGTAAAACAATTTTTTTTCATAAACAGTGGGAGAGTGGGTTAAATTAGATTTATTTATTTGAATTAATCCTTTGGGTCTCCTTTTCAATTTGTTTTGAAATGAAAAACAAGAGAAATGATTAATTTTATCAGTGCTCACTTTCTGTCAACAAAGTTGAAACATCAAAAATACTAAAGAGTGGCTTTATTGTTAAGTAGTTTGAGAGCAACATTTTAGAAATGAGATAAAGAAATTAATTTCTTATAATCAGTCTGTGCTCAAACAGATAACAGAAAAAATCTGTATTTCTTTCAGTAAAACTTAAAGAATGAATTAGTGTATTTTGTGCTAAACATGATCAACAGATGCTCTTTGGGGACGCTGCATTAGAAATGAATTACAACATTGTCTTGTGCTGATAACATACAAACTGCAGAACAATATGTTCAGTATCAAATAAAAAAGAATTTGCTGTAAAACTGATGAAAGGCTGTATGTGGCTTAGATTTCAAGGGTCCTGATTCTGACTAAATAGACTAATTATTAAAAATACCGAAAGATCTGTATGGCTGCTCACTTTCAGCGTCCTGCTTTGAGAAATGACTTGAAGAATTGAGACAAATATAAACATTGGATGAAACTGCAGAAAAGCAGCTTGCAGGAAAAAGATCTAGAGAATGTGAATTGTATCAGCAGGTCAGACAGACAGAGTTCAGAGCAGGGCAGCCAATGCACATAGCAGAGCGTTGGGTAAACTGCAGCCCTCTGGTAAAACGCCTGCTGAGGGAGGAAATTTCCCATGAGTAAGGGCTCCGAGTGTGGTTTTAGATGGAAATTATTTGGGTTCTGTCTTTATAATATAAAGTTCTGCAAAGGATGGAATAGCGAATGACATGAAAGGAAAGCAAAAAGTAAGATTAAGCCAAATTTTAGACTTTTTTTTTTTTCAAAAGAAAGGACACATTAATCTCAGTATATAGCTTAACAATGTGGTTTCCTAGTTTCCTGATAGCAACTTATTCCCCTACATGCAGGCCTGGAGTAGTCACTGAGTTATTCAGCAGCACTAACGAGTTGCTTCAGTGATGGAACATTCCTCATGCAGTCCCGGGGGTTAAATTAGGGGGAAAAAACAGAGTTATTTTCTCCATTAACTTATAAATACTTTGGATTAGTATTTTCTTGTAGATAGGACTTAAGTCAAATAACTGATTTTTGTTTTTAGGTTGTATACTTTAGGAGGGGAAGCACAGTTTACAGTGCTCTTGACCTTGCAGATTGGCAGGTAGGATTATTCAAACCTCATAATAAGAGATGGTGCCTCCCTGTAGAGCTAACAAGCAGTATTTACCCAATGTGAGTTTTAACAGGAACAAAATTAACATGCTTGAAAAAGGAGATGTCTATTTCTGTGATTTTTTTCCCCCGCTGAAGTATTTCTAGGGGCTGAGACAGACACCTGGCAAAGCTTAGCTTTAGCCTTCCCACTATATGTGAGTCAGGAAAGATAGGCCAAGCCTGCCCTCCGCAAAGGAGACCTTACAATATGTTTTAATAGATCGTTCCCTTTTTCTCCGTAGAAATTACAATGGACAGTAACAGTGAAGGCGGGCAGTCTCGGTCAGGTAGTGAGGGACATATTTCACCCGTAAAAGAAGAAGCTTATTATCGCAGCATTGGTGGACACAAGAAATGGCCTCAGCAGCGTACCATGGCCTCTGAATATAGATACGGTATGCCCGGCGTTCTTCCTCCTTTGTGCCAGACGCATTTGAGCGCTGCGTGTTGACACGTGCGGTGTCCGTATGCCGACCTTGCATGCAATGCAGAGCGCGGAGGGCTGGCCCGGCGCCAGGTAAGTGTCTCCGGCCACAGGGGGACGTCCAGCCCGTCGCCGTCCGTCCTGGAAGCGCCTTCCCGTGTGCAGCCGCGTCCGAGCGCGCTGCATTGCATGAGCCCTGCGAGGCTGCGCTGCTAGTGGTGCCGGTCGGTATTTACTGTACGTACCCGAGCCCTCGCTCACCCAAACGCCTCCTGAATCCTGGAGTCGAGTAGGATCAACCAGTAGCTGCTCCGTCACCACCCAGTGTCCCAATAGGAAGAGGTGTTGCCAGATGTTATTCTGATTTATTTTATCTGTCGATTCGCATTGACTGCACCGGCCTTTGGCTCTGTCAGCCAGGGAAGAAAAAAATATTTTTAGGAGGGATTAGACCCGAATGACAAACTTGCACGACATAAACACCCACTACCGATAGTATTTGTTGCTTCATCGACATAGAAATCATTACATGACCAACAACTCAGTTCTCATAGCTCATAACACAGTAAACTGAAGTGTCCAGCACATAATCCATAGAAGCAGCCTGGGCCATATAGAGAGCTAGAAGAGGATTCAGCTTTTCACAAGGGTTCCTGAAAGTTTAGGTAAATTGTGATTTAATGTTGAATTTCCAAAAAAACATATCTGACCAGATCATCAACTTGTGTAAATCAGTGTTTATCTGGTGAACTCAGTGCAAGTGTGGTGATTTATACCCAGTGGGAATCCAGCTGGAGGCATCCGAACACTGCAGTTTTACCTATATAATTATACACGTGTGTGTATATGTCTGATGTGCACACACCTTGACAGAATAAGTAACAGACTAATGAAGTAATCCAGAGATATTTGAGGTCTGTTTAGCTGAAGCAAACCCAACTGTTCCAAGTCAGGGCTATTGCACATCTAATTGCGGTGCACGTGGCCGTCATTCAGACTCGCTTGTTACTGCCATTAACTGCAGTTGGAGTTGGATGCACAAATGGATCTTTTTAATTTAAAAAAGCAACAGAGAGCCCCTAGCATCCCTATTTTCCATTGCCTGGTGGGTCTGATGAAACACGAAATGGCAACCGGGCTGTGGGACAGGGAACACAACAGGGAAGAAGCCCATTCCTTATGTCCCATTGCTTTCTGTCCCATACGTGCCCTTCTCCCACTCCTCCTTTCTGTGCTTTGTGCTTGCAGAAAGCTTGTTGGCTGGAATTTTTTCCCTACCCTTTTGCTGTTCTGCATTTCCCCTCTTGATATTCTTTCTTGCACTCTGAACCCGAGAGTCAGTAGCTGTTGCTTTTAAGCTGTGCCCCTCTGAAATGTTCTTCCAGTCCTTTGAAAATACCAAATGTTGTGTAAAATGCATCTGATGTTGAGGCAAAAAGACGAATGTCATCAAAAATGTTCAAACAAATGGTTCAATTATTTCCCAAAAAGGGAGTCTTTAATTTGTAAGAGATGATTACAGTATTAGTATGAAAATGGTTTATTAAAAAATAGTTAATGCGTTTTCATTGTAGATCACAACACTGTATTCTCAACTTGCCATATAAAGATCTTGCAAACTGGGTGATAAGGATTGATTCAAAAGTACCCGACTCCCATTGAAGTTAGTGGGACTTGCACAATAAGCCGAGATTTTCAAAAGCGACTTGAGTGCTTTATTCTAGGGGGGCATCTTCAATTTCATGTGTTTTGAAAGTGCCTGCTTTGGGGAAAAGTGCTACTAAATGCTCTTTCAAAACAAAATTAAAAGCTGTTGAAAGCTGTCAAACAAAACCTTTCTTGTGAGCTATTTTGCCTAGATGTTTTACTGAAATACATCCTTGTGTTGCTGAATCACAGACTAAATTCAGTCTCCGAGTCACTTGCAATATCTAAAATATGTATGAGACAAAATGTCAGTTCCCACTTGGTGTCCCAGCTGGTGTTAGTTCCCTGCGGTGAGTCCAGCGCAGGGTCAGTGTTGTGATACTCAGGGGTGATCTTTCCTAATGAGCCTGTCGTTCAGGGCTCTGCTTAGCCTTTCCTCTGGATTTTAACACACTTTGTTGGTGTTTGTGTGGTTTAGGGGCACTGCTCTGTTGGCTGTTGGCTGTTCTTGAACTAAACCAGAGTAGCGTAGTCCAGCCCTGGCAAACTACCACTACTGAAGTGCATCTTGCTTGTCTGGAGAGAAGGGGGTATAACCATGTTTTAAACTTGGTGCCTAAAACATGGTATATCACACAGCTTGGATGTGCTTTCTTGTGTCCATGGAGAGCAGAAGCTGGGCTGGAAAACATCCAGAGCATGGTTATTTTTACAGCCTACGAGACTCATCCTTATGTCACTTTTACATCCGTCATTGGTTTATGGCAACTCTAATAAACCCAACCAAAATTTGCTTTCTTAGCTGAGTTATATTAACACGTGTGTGAATGTCAGTGTGGTGTAGGACGTAACACCACATTCAGTGCATGCAGATTGAATATATAACATTTAAAATACATTTAAAAACCCCTCAAACTTACTAGGACACGTTTTGAGTTATATTTTCCACCGAAATGGCAAACACTTCTCAAATATAAACTGGAGCAAGCTGAAAAATGAGGCCAGTTTGCATCACTGAATTGCTCTTTTCTGACTTCCCTTCCATAGATGGCTATGGGCATGACCATCTTTCTCCAGATATTTATGAAGAGTCAGAAACAGACCCTGGCACAGAGGACATCTCCACTCGGATATTTGTTGCGCTCTTCGACTACGATCCCTTGACCATGTCCCCAAACCCTGATGCTGCGGAAGAAGAGCTGCCGTTTAAAGAAGGACAGATCATTAAGGTGGGATCTAAAACCGAAGGGTACCAAGGAGCAGTGTTACCAACGGGTCCTCTTTGGTCCCTGCACTGAAAACAGCTTGCGTAGCAGAGTCCACACATTATTTGTCCTCCAGAGGTTCAGGCTATAGATCACCTTGGGTGCTAATGACTGAAAAATGTTTAGATAGTGGGCAAAAATCTCCAAATTGCCTCAAGTATTTAGGGACAGATTCAATTAGAGATTAAACTACTAAGTCCAGAATTGGGACTGTGAAGCCACCTCCTCACCATGGTGAGGTGCAGAAGTGCCTGGCATTGTACAGCCAGAGCGGCTGCGATATTTAGAGCACTTTAATCAATACGAATTAACACACTTTAAATGAATTAATAATGTTTATAGCAGGCTTAGCATGTGGGGGCAGCCCACATGCACAGCTTGCAGGGGACACCACAACTTTCTGAGGGTTCCCACCACAGTGGGGACAGCAGCTCCTTAATACTGAGCGCGGTACCGCAAGAAATGCCATGTGAATGGTCCCATAAACATCTGTGTAAACCAGTAAGCGCATTTTTTTGCCATGCTGAGTGAATGTCTCTCACTTCTACGTGCATTTAATTGCAAACAAAATGTCAGATTTCTGCTTACGTATCTAAATCACAATTCAGATCAGCAATTTCATATATACCATAATTCCAATTATGCAATTCCAATTTATACCATAAAAGTCAGATTAGTCAAAACCAGGTATTATATCCATCCAAGCTGTAGTCACTTGTCTATGACTTAGTAACCATTTTTCATGCATTAAAAATCATAAATGATAAAACCAATTGACCAACACTATTATTCCTTGTGAGCAGGTTTATGGGGACAAAGATGCTGATGGATTCTATCGAGGGGAAACCTGTACAAGAATTGGCCTTATCCCATGTAACATGGTCTCTGAGATCCAAGCGGATGATGAGGAGATGATGGATCAGCTTCTAAAACAAGGTTTTCTGCCTTTGAACACGCCAGTTGAGAAAATAGGTAAGGGGAAACACGTCTGCTTCAGCCAACCTTCGGGTGCTGTTAACCTGGCTGGATCCGCTTTGCCGTTGTTTCTATTTTATGCAGATGCATCTAAATTTTACAGCAATTTACCACATGATGGGATACATTCTGTGTCAGTATCTGGATGACATTACTCAACAAATATATCTAATCCTCGTTCCACCTTTTGTTGTAAATGAGGACTTCAATCTTCACTGCTTCACCCATTATTTTATTTTTTTATTAAAGTCTTTTTCTGTCACCAGAGAGATTCCTAGACACAGAACAAGATCCCTGTGCTTTGGAGTGTGCTGTGCTGAGATGCTTTGTGATATGCTCACTGCTGAAAAGCATAAAAAGAATCACTTATTTGTTGTTCTTTTTACTCTTCTACATTTTCCTACTTTACCAATAATTGAAAGGGATGGTGGCAAAGGGTTACGTACAATATAATTTGGGATAACTCAACATATTAGGGGATTTTACAGATACTGCAATAAGAAACCCTTTAAAAAGCAGAGCTTGACCAAGTGTTTCTCTGTTACGGATCGGTAGTATTAAATCATTGGTCATGTATTGTACAGAGATGCACACGCAAGTATCTTAAGCTTCCTTCTGAAGATAAGTTTTATGCAACTATCTCAACATATTGCAAAACTTTCAACATAATTCAGAGAACATAAAGGGCTGGAATTGGTTTGGTCCAGTTTAAAAGTGAACTGTAAAAGTGGTTGCTAAAAAACAAAGAAACCTTCCACAACTCTTCCCCTAGATTGAATAAAATCTTAACCATTTCCAAAATCATATCAGTAATTATGAGACTTTTTTTTTTTTTTTTACGGTACTGAGATACCTAAATTCCTCAGTTGTCCATGAGAAGGAGGGGTGATTTGAGTTCTTAAACGCTGTATTTTCCAATTTGTGTATTGATTGATGCCATGTGGACACCACAGGTACTGCCACCCGTGTGCGCTTGTAATGCCCCTGCCCGGCTGCTGCTGCAGGTGGAGCACACAGCCCTAAACCTACCCCTGTGGGGCACAAACGTGGGGCAGGCACAGGGCAGCGGGGCCTGGCAGGGACAGCTCCCATAGAGCAGCATTCCCCAAGGGTAGTTGTTCATATGGGTTTATGTCACTAGAAGTCTTTTGGAAATAGATACCTGACCCGTTTTAGGTACCTCTATAATCCAACTTGGCGGGGGGGCTCTTTGCATTAGTGTCTTGATAGATTTCTAATTCCATTCGGAGGTCACATTTGAATGCAGAAAATAACTTGCTAAATCAGTCGCATCCTTATTTGAAACGCTGATGCAAATTATCTTTGAAAATGAATCCTGTTACTAATATAAACTCTCCCATAATTTGAATATTTTGGCTATTTTAAGGAAACAAACACGCTGTGAATGTCATTGGCTCTTTTCTTTTGCACTCAACTGTATTTCCTGAAATAGCTGAGACATCAGGAAGTCCTAATCCTGGACAGAGGAAGAGGCATCTTTTTTCCTAGAAATGTTGCTCTTCCTTATACTTGGAAGCAATTTTCTTTTTCATTCTTGGATGTTTCTCAGAGCTGTTAGCAACCTACCCCCAGCAGTTCACCTTTAAAAGCATCATTTTCCTTCTAATACGAATTAAATTTGCTAGTCTTATTTTCAAAGAAATAAGCTAGTAGATTTGGACAGAATAGTTAGTTTGGTTTAATCTAATTTAAAACTAAGCACAATTTGAGACCAGCAAACAGACCCATGTGCTCAAAGGCCGCAGGGCTGCCCATGTGGATCTGTTAGCAGAACCAGGCTCCAAATTGCCAGTCTGTCTCGTGTCGTTGTCACGTTTCCAGTGCCATATCAGACACCTGGACGTGCTGTGTTCATATGACTATATTCTTAATCCTTTGCCCACATGAAAGCCGTAAAAGCCGAACTCTGAACAGCTTCATATCTTCTCTTCTTTTATTTGTATGCATTCCCTTCCTGAAGTCAACTGTGACCGTTTCAAAGAGAGCACACGCTCTGTACACCGCAGATCCCGAAAGTCTAAAAGAGGTCTGTGCTAAGCAACCGTCCTTTGATTCAAGCCGTAAATGAGCCGAAATGACTTGATCTGTCTGGTTTTATTTCTCGTGCCTTTGATCCCTTGCAAACCAGAATATTGTCAATAGGGTCCCCTGTCCCGGAGCCACGGGATCTTGCCTGGAGGTGCTTAGGTTCGGGTCGGCCTGGCTTTGGGGAAGAGGGGGATCGGGTCCCACAGCTGGTGCCGTCGCTGTGGACCTCTCCTTGTGCCCTGTGCAAAGCCCTTGCGTTGGTAGTGGGGAAAATACCTCAAAACTGGTGTCCTTACCTCATACCTCCATCAGACCTGCCCTCGGCGCCTGTTTGCCAGTGGTACTAACAAGCATGTGTCCCTTGCTGCAGCACTCATCTGCAAGAATCATGCTGATGCCATGCAGATTTAGAAGGAAGCCTGTCCTGGATTTCTCTGTACATACTTAGCGGTTGGTCAATGGACATTTCAGGAGGATCCTGAAAACTATGAGTTTTGCTGCTTTCCTTTTGCTGCCCATGAAGGAAACTTGTAAAATTAAACTATGTTTGAAACAGGGTTTTGTAGTCAGGGAGCCTTGGAAATATTGCAGACCACGAACATAGTAGGAGAACTCCAGTGCCTTGGGGCAGCTGAGAGAGCCCAGTTCTTGTTCCAGCCGTCCTAGAGAGGAGGATTGTCCCAGCTGGAGGGAGGTGGTAGGCAATAAGCGTGGACCAAAGCGAAGCAGAGATCTAAACGTTTGTCTTCTAAACCTGGTGACACCCGAGTCTTCCAGCCAAGAGCTGCTCTAGCTTCCTGAACGTCACTTGTGCAAAGTGTCTTAGGGTATCGAGGGCAACCGGCTGCTGAGCAGCTACTTGTGAGATGCACATGTTGTTTTGGAACCTGTCTCTGTCCATAGGCTTGGTGGGCTGTGGCCACCAGTCATTGCGCTAGAGAAATTCAGAACATGTATGAAAATGACATGCCCCAAAACTGCACCTGGGTGTTTCTTTTTGAAATAACTTTGATAGCTTTGCTTCCTTCCCTCTCCTTGTGGCCGGGGCAGAGCGGAACAGGCGGAGCGGCCGGCAGCACTCGGTCTCAACGAGGAGGATGGTGGCGCTCTATGATTATGACCCGAGAGAAAGTTCTCCCAACGTCGACGTAGAGGTACTGACGCGGCTGTTCCCTATACGTCCACAATTTAGTTAATACGTAGCTGGCATTAGAAAGCAGCGTTGTACATTACAGTTGACATGTAGAAAAATAATAGTTCATAATTAGCATTGTGTTGATGTTTGTAGACAAATGGTTGCGGATAGCTGTATATTTAAGAAAGGTTCATGTGTCCCTCTTCCTGCAGGCTGAGCTCACGTTCTGCACAGGGGACATTATCACGGTCTTCGGTGAGATCGATGAAGACGGATTTTACTATGTAAGTTGTCTCTTATCTATCTGGTCGGGCTGAACCACAGTGGGCTCAGTTGGAACAACTCTTGCTAGAGGGATTAGTAAATGGCAACTGGCTGGACGTAAGGGTACAATTCCAGCCGGATATTTCATGGAAATAGCTATGAACTCCATTTAAAATGAAATCAACCTATATGCTATTGCATGGAAGCCCTTTCAAAAAGGGGTTTGCATAATGATTCCCATTTTCTCAAAAGGAGAGGAGAGCATTACTGCACTAACAGTAGCTCACAGCTACCTCAACACTTGTATTTATGCATTGTTATTCTTAGGAGCAGTTTGCCATTTTTGCCTCTAGCATTTCGCAGGTAATATTGATTGAATTATAGTATTCACTGAAATGGAAAACTGGTCACCTTCTTATTACAGGGTGAACTTAATGGACAAAAGGGGCTGGTTCCTTCCAACTTTCTTGAAGAAGTGCCTGATGATGTTGAAGTCTATCTGTCCGATGCACCCTCACGATATGTTCAAGACACACCGACGCGTACAAAAGCAAAAAGGGTAAGCAACTGACTAAGGAAAACCTTACATTTTTATTTTCCATTGCATTCTGTCTCATATATAATTTAGACATTAATTTTAACATTTTTAAATCCATTTGCCCATTTTAAATTATTTAACTTTCAACTATATAAAACGTAGCAGAATAAGGAAAAGTGATTTTGCTTAGCCTTTCACCAGCATGTTGCAAACATTTGTAAATGAAGAATCGAAATTTAAAATTTAATTGCAGTCATTAGAGTGGCTCAGTTATAAATGGAGAATTGCCAGTTTTTCCCTGGAGAAAATAGTTCTTAACGCTCCTTAACTATTCCTACTACACGCAATGCCTAGATGAAAACAGGAGTTCTTGCGGAGGACAGACTGGTTCAAGCATTCCTGTAAATTCAGATCCTAAAAGCACCTGACTCTGGTCATCTCTTAACTCTTAAGATTTCCTATTCCCAATGGCATTAGTTAACTGCCCACAGACTTCTCTCTTACGAAAGAGTAGTCATGTTTAGAGTTTCTCATTTTTGGTTTTGTTTCATCACTGCAATACCTTTATATATTATATATTTTATATATATTTTTATTTCTTTGCTCATCTGCTTGGAAACAGAAGAAGAGTGTTCATTTCACACCTTAATAAGGCAATGTAGCCTTCACGTAAGTGAGCAACTGAAGATACCAATAAAGATACCAGTTAAACCTACCTGACTATCTAATGCAAGTCTTGAAACTTAACTGTGGGGAAAGAAAAGAAATATGTCTCCAAAGTCATTGTCCACAGAGAACAGGCTCTATGCGTTTACTGCATCTACACAAATCAATTTATATTTTTGGAGACAATTCCTTTTAAAAGGAAGTCTTGGAAATGTAGTCAATTAGGCCTCCCGTGGTGAAGGTCAATGTTTGGAGCATATTTCTTCATGAGCTAAATGTTTCTGTTTACATGGAGAGGAGAGTTGGGTGTTTAATGGCCCTGCAAGGAGAGCTGCGTATTGCATTGCTAGCCAACCTGAGAGGTGCAGAGTCCTCACCCCCTAAAGAGAAACAGCACAACCAACCCCTCAGCCCTTCCAGAACATACAAATGCCATGGAAGCCGAGGAGTTCTGTAGTTCACAGGAGCAGAGTTGGCTTGGAAACTCATTAAAATCAAATATAGCTGCTTATAGCTGCCTTAAAATGTATTTTTCCATGATCGATTATACCCCCGTTTGCCTAACTCTCAACAATTCCGAACAAAACAAATCCTTTCAGATGCTGACGTGGAGTAGGACTTGCAGAAAGCACACCCATTTGAAATGCTAGCAACTGTTTGGTTTACCAATGCAATAGAAGTCTTGATATGAAACATGCAGCTCGCGCAATGAATGCATTAGACTAAATCTATGGTATCTTCAGGTGTACGTTGGGGTGCTTTACTAAGTTGTTTTTATTTTTTTTATTTTATTTTTTTCATTAGAATTAGACCTTGATTTAAAATCAAAGTTGGCTTGAAGCTCCTTTGCTTAATTCACTGTTGCACAACAAGGCAGTAAATTGCTGATGTTTTAAATACAAAATATCCGGGGTCCCTAAGGCATGGATTCTACTATGAAAATACCTTAACATATAGTACCACGTTTTGTCAGCAGGGCACTAGTTACCATAGGCTTAGTATAAGTAGTTCTAGCCTTTTCATCCGAGTGTTTTTGATGATTAAAAAAAAAGCTATAGCTCTGTTTAAACTATTTTAGGAATGCTGTCATCCTAACTATCGTACAAGGCTTCGCTTCCACTCAGCAACCTCATAGCTGCAGCATACACATCGAGCACGCAGGGTCTTTAAGCTTTCTTTGATTGCAATTAAGGTTCATTTTAGCTTTTTTTTTTCTTTCTTTTTATTCTTTTTTTTTTTTTTAATTAAGCCAGTGTGCCATCCTCTCAAATATGTATATATGCTATAAGGAAAAGACATTTAAGGGACATTAAAAAATGGGGGGAAAAGAGGGGAGGGAGGGAGGGTTTCTGTAGCATTTGCAGTAATTCCTTCTGGAAATGGTTTGGCTTCTACAGCCTGCTAATCTGTGGCGATTAATTAACACGTTTTGATTTTCTTAAACCCATAGCTACAAGTGTCCCTCTTCATTTGTGTGCTCACTGTCACGAGTACTGTAATGCAAACCCAGTTCTGTTGGCTTCTGCCAGAACTATGGCCAAACCACTTTATCCAACTGTTTAAAAGGGGGCTCTGCTGGAGTGTGTGTCTTGCACTGCCTGTATTTTTTCCTCAAAATATCTATATTAGTTTCCCTACATCCCTATGGCATGATAAGCCACAAAGAAGGGAACCAGACCTTTTATTTAAGTGGGTGATGGGACAAGTGATGTTACCAACTTTCTTGATGCTGACAGCTTTTAAGCTTTCAAACATTGAATAAATTATAACAATGTACCTAATAGGTTCCTCCTGAGAATACAGGTACACCAAGGAGAGCACCATCCCCCACAGTCCATCTCCATTCTGGGTCACCTACGTCATCTGTGGGTTCTGGTAGTCCCGGGAGAGGCAGGGATTTGTCCTCGAAAAAGAAAAAGGGGCTGCTTTCCAAAGGCAAGAAACTGCTGAAAAAGCTTGGTGCAGTGAAATGATTCTTGTACTCCTGGACAACTTGTAAAGCTTCCACTCTGTGTATTTTTTATTTTTTTTTAAACATCAAAACTAGGGCTTTCATGACTATGCAGTGCAACTTACTGAACCCTTGGCATTTTTAACTCTGTCATCATGTGAATCGTCTACTCAGAGAGGCAAGGAAAAAGCAAGTGCATTTGTTCCTGCTAAAACTCAGTGTCACAAATATAATTTTATTACTATAAAAAAATGAAGGGGGGAAAGAAATTTGGAGAAGGGAAAATATGACAACAAGGGGAAGATTGGTTTATCTGAGGTCACCTGTACCCCCTTAACTTCATTGGATATAGCTCAGCATTTAGTTGTCTTTAAGCCAAGAGGGGAAAACCCTCTGCACTGATGCTGGTTCAAAGCAATCACTCCTACCCTCCTTTATCCTGAAGGATGGTCTTGAAACTCCTAGTTTAATCAGCCTTGATGTTTTGCCTTATTAATGCACAATGATTTGTACTGTCTAATAAATATACAGCGTATACTTTGTATGTACTGTGTATTCAACTGTCTTCATCTTCCCTAAAACATGGTAATTTAAGATCAAGTACTATGTTGCTGACTCCATGTAATGTCTGATGTAACTCTTGGGAGTTTGAAAGTGTTGTGCAAAATGGTTTTTTTCTCCTTAAAAACAAAATGCCCTTACATGGATTTCTTTTATCAACATCTTCACTAAAGCCAGATACAGCCTAAGTTACTCAGAGAATGCACCCACAGATTAAAGTATCCAAACCCCAGTTTTCAGATTCCTGGTTCAGTATTCTAAATTAGTTTTAGAATTAAACAAAACAACAACAAAAAAATGCTCCATGTTGTTTTTGCTGTGTTGGGCATTTTCATATTGTTGTCAGATTCACACCAAAATGCATGTTTAAACTCAAATAAAGAACTGTTACATACGCAAGCCGTAGCCAGTGAAAAGGCTGCAACAACTGAAAAAAAATAAAAAAAAATTATCTGCAATATTGGCATCTCAATAATAAAACTTTACACATTGATGGCAGTCATTGGCTGTGACTATTTTGTAATTCTTGTCCATTTGTAAATTGTTTTTACTGTTTATACATACTTTTCAGACTGCCTTTCTTTTTGTAATTTATGGAAGGTTTATAAATGAATGATCAAAGCTTCCCCATTGTGTCTTCAGATAATAATGTAAATTATTGTAAGATACCGTGTGCTAGATTATAACATTTAATTTAAAGAAGAAATAACTGGCCTAAATGTGTGGTAAAGTACTGTGTGGGTGTGTGCATGTGTACAATGTTGTGTAATATATTTTATATAAATAAATAATTTGATATTTTGTAGACTGCAGTGTTTTGTATACCTGCTGTATGAGGTTCTTGATGGAGATTCTAGCTCCCTTTTTTAAAGAAAAAAAAGAAAAAAAAAAAAGATACAAAGGGTAAAACACCTACCACCACCCCTGAAAGGATTGTTAAGATGATGCTACCGGTGCAGGAAGATGCTGAAATACTGCACCCCAGTGGAACAGGATCAGTCTGCAGGGCTCCTCTTCTACCTTTCCAGAGTTAAGCGTAGAGGAGCAGCTCCACCAGTTTCTTCATTCACCTCAAATAACAGAAATCAGAATAAATGACAGAACCCGTCACAGATATAAACAAATGATCTACAGCTAAGAAGAAATAAAGAGACAGCAAGTCCAGAACAGGGAAAGCTGCCGACAAGTGACAGGCATTAGAACGTGTCTTTTTTGGGATGGGGAAGAAAAGCCCCCTACTCTTTGTTACAAATTTCATGGTCAAGAGTTTGGTCCAGGACTCTCAAGCTAGGAAGGAGTTTTTCAGAAGCAAACACCACAAACACAACCACACAAGCAAATACTATTGCAGGAACAACTTTATTTAAATCTCGCAAAGAAAAGGAACAAGTTTTGCAACAGTTAGCTAGAAAAAAAAAAATAAAAAAAAGCAGCAATAATTCAAATACCTCCTTTTCCATACGCACTACTTTGGCCACCTCATTAATACAAAAAATAATGGTTTTTTTAAAAATCTTAAATTTGACAAACAACTGCAGGTCTTTTTTTTTTTTTTTTTGCTTTGGAAATTAAGCTAGTCTTGTGCAATGAAACCTATGAAAATCTCAGAAGCATGCAAAGTGTTGAATAAAATTACATTCTAACTAATTGGAAATGCATAACAAAAAAAGAAAAAAAAATCCATGAATCATACAACTATCTAGGACGCTCTTCTTTGCAAACCATGGCTGATGTAGGCACTGATATTTTTGGACAGAAATTAACTGAATGTCTGTTAAATGATAAAAAAAAGAAAAAGTCAACCAAGACAGTTTTTTTCAAATTAGGTATCTGTGGTTATCTAAAACAATGATTTAATTATACCATGCTATTAATGTGACTCTGTACTAAGAAAAAGCACATTAAAAGTCCATGCTAAGTAATTAAAGCCCCTATAACACCATTAAAGCTTGGTAAAACTCACCACTTCTAGGAGAAAGGAGGCTGTCGTTTCAGATAATACAGATGCTCCTGTATCTGTGACAGATACAGAAACAATCTTCCCTGACTTTTCATGCAACTTTGGCATACTTAGAACTTTTCCCTCAGTTTATGCCATCTTTAAAAATCCCATTTCCTCTACTGCTAGGAAGAGAAGTGAACACAACGTTTGCATTTTACATTTTTAATTTTTCTGCAATTCACTTGCAGGATAAGCATTAAAAATGCTGTTCCATGTTTTACAGCAGTATGCAGTAACTACTAGGAGCTGATCGCTTCCCTCTTTTCTGGAGTCAGTTGATATGAAATAGATGGGAGACACAAAACTTTGCCCGCCTTTTAACAGCCAAGAAAACAAAGAAAAATTCAACCATCTTTTGAAAATGAAGAGTTAAATGTGAAAACTGGAGAAGCCTGGATTTTGGTCAACATAACTAAATACCTCATATGGTGGAAAAATTATGCAGAAGACTTTCCAAAGGAATAACTGGTATCATTTAGTGAATAATCCAAAAGAAAAAAAAAAAGAAAAAAAAAAACACACACTTCTTACAGCCAGCAGAATCCTTTACAATGAAAATAAAGTACTATAGCGGTGCATTTACATTACCCGACACGTGAAGTTATCTTTAAAGAACAACACCCCTCTGACAGTTACATGTGTTATTGTGCACTACATTTTGCAGGTGACATTTGACCTTCAAAGGTAATACAGTCTGTCCGAAAGGGACAAGTTTGGTTCCCTGTGAATACTCTGACCTACAAGGAAAGCCAGTTTATGGGCATACTGGCAAGGAGCAGGCACTCGGATAACACCCTAAAGAAAAAAAAAAAAAGAAATTAATTTTCAGTGAATTTACCTATGCACAAAGGATGCATTGTAAAAAAAAAAAAAAAAAAATGGAATTCAGATGTATTGATTTGTGTGAAGTTTCTAATCCTTGTAACCTATGCGGATTTGTCAAACATTACATATATGGAATGCATTAAAAGTGTGTTTTATAGAAACACAGATGCAGACAGGTTCTCTACTCCCTCCCCTGCCTGCAATAAGAAAAAAAATGAGAAAAAAAAAGAAACCAACTGCCATGCAAGTTTACATTCAGTGCTGTATCATACAGGGATGGGAATTCAAGTGAGTTATTACCACCAAACTGACAAGTCTGAAACACTTCTGACATGAGCTGACTGCATGCTGATCTGAGCATGCCAAAGGAGAGAACCGGAGGGAAATGGAGATGCGGCTCTATCTCCATTCCACACAAAGATGGAAGTATTTCTGCAGGTAAGAAACAATCATTTCATTGTGCTTATTACCAAATTCAAAAGGGCAAATATTTTGTGGCGAGACTAACAATTTCCTTAGATCTTCAAACTTTAGAAACCTAAGTTATCATAATTAGCCCTCAGACCACCCTTCCAGGTCACGGAGCACAACTGCAGGCTTTTTGGCTCAGTGTGGTGTTCCAAGTTTACTTTCCTCCTCCTTCCTCTTTGCACCTCATAAACCTAACCTGCTGTTACTGCACAGAGATGCTTATTCTTAGACAAACAATACTGTCCTTTCCCAGAGAAAATACTTACCGACCAGTTATAGTACATGTGGCAAAGTTTGTAGGTTAAACGTTGTACATGATCTGGTTTCAATCCGCTGCTGTCATAAATGACATTATAATGTGTGGGTGCAACACTACCACTTTTCACTGCCTGGCTCACAATGAAGAAATCATACCTGTAGCAGAGAAACAAAATCCTCAGAAGTTTGACAGGAGTTTTATTTTCAAAAGAGCAGAAGTATGGAAAATACTCTTGTGTTTTCCACAGTCAATTCAAGATTGGATACATCCCCCTTTATTATGGGATGCCACCCAATGGAAGTATTACTCACCATTCTGGTCTGGTTACCTCTACATCAACAACAGTACCAGGAGGTGGATTTTGAGGTCTTCCACCAGAGTGGGCAAAGAATCTGGTGCTTACTCGTTTCTTCACAACTATCACACTAAGTCTTGGACTAAATAAAACAAACAAATAAATAAAGCTGAAAAAAATGCACTAAGTGTATTGCAGGAACAGATTCTCTAGGGTTTCAACTTGAAAGCAACTTTAGAGTTCCTTAGGGTATTAATTTCACAGATGAAGTCCCCAAATTCATTTTTTTGGAATAAATAGGACATTGCATGAAGTCCCCAAGTAATCTTCTAAATACACATCTGACAGTGCTGTATTTCTACTCCATCTTTTGCATATAACCAACACTGCTATGCTTTACTTTTGGTAAAACAGAAGCCATTGATAGAAGCTGAACAGAAGCAAGCACTTCAATTCCCAGCAGCTGTATTTTGTGATCTTGCCTGCTGTGTCAAACAAATAATCTGCACTGAATAATTAAGAAACATGAAGTCAAAGAACCACTTAAATGAACAGCAGTTTTAGAGCAGAATGATGTCAACTGCTTGAGCAGCATGCAAGTGTCTAGACAACAATCCTTATAGAAGTGGAAAGAAAAAGTTAACACACATGAAATCACAGATAGGATGTGATCATTTGAAAAATAAGATCTTAATTATTACATGCATCAAGAATGGTTTAAAGTGTGCCTGTGTGTGTTTTCATGGATGGAATACAAGAGTGACAGATGTACTATCTTTATGTATTATATTACAAGTTACTACAGAAGTTATTTGCCCTCAAGTATAAATAAATAAGGATAAAAAGATGACAATCTTCCTCAGGAAGAAGACTACCAAGAACTTTTTGGTAAAATTTCATGGGTTTTTTTGGCTTGGAAAAAAAAGGGGGATTGGTGAAAACATACTTACTTGTAGTCTTTACCAACAGACTTCAAGCAATCTAGAAGTTGAGGCACCTCATAATTAACCAGGGTTTTCAGTTGCCCATCACCTACACCATCACGATACACCATAACACGAGAGGGTAAATACTTATTCCACTTGAACCAGTCTCTCAGAGCAGCTTTAAACAAAACAAAATAAAACCCAACATTTATCAAGATGGAAATTCATTCCAAAACTAAAGTTACCTGAAGCATTCATACACAGAAATTAAGTAAGAAAAGAATTCTGATTTACCTGGGTACCAACAAAGAAAAAACCTAAAGGCATTATGTAGCCCAGGGGTCTTTCTGACAACAAGGAACTGTCATCCCTCTCAACTGTTATGTGACATTTTCTCCTATGTCTTCTAGAAGTACTGATATACATTTATTTATGTAATTAAAAACATCTACAGAATTCAGCAATGAGATATCACACTGAAGGAACACTTAGAGAAGAAGGTAAATGGGGAAGACTTCTGAGCCGGCATTCCAAATTTTGTTCAGAGATAATATACAGAATATCCATAATGAGAAACAAGAAGCAATCTTAGGGAAAGGTAACTGCAAAAAAATGTACTATTCTGACAACTTCCTACTCAAAGCAAGCAATATTCCTTCCTCCCATACTCTGGAAACTTCCACCTGTTCTGCAGGATATGTTTCTTTAAGAGTGATCCAAATCAGAAGAAACCATGTTCTCTCCAAAGAAGAAACAGTTCCCCTCTCCTCCAAAATATTCTTGGAGGTGGACTTATACTACTTAAGCAGCAGAAACAAGGTAATCAGTGACAAGAATGTATGCAATTGCCAGGAGTTATCAGCAACATTATAACTGTATATTTAATCCATTCTTATCTAAGAGCAAGTTGTTATACTTTCCCTTTAAGGCAGTAGAGCAAAACTAAGCTATAATTCCTTGAATGTGATTCAGCAAGTGCAGGAAGCCATCCCTTACTTTGCAAGCAGGCTTTGAGCCCATCCACAAGTTCTTGCCCACGATCCTGAAGGACACAGCGTGAGAACCATCTGTGAAAATGAAAATGAGGGATGACCTTCAAAGTACTTTCTAGATCTATTGCAACCATGAGTTTGTTTTGAAATGGTTCTGAACACTTAACTTTAGGGCTACCAAGGGACAAGGCAGTTAACTAAGATTTAGTACACTACAGGAGAACACTGCCCCCCCTAAAGCTGCTGTGCGAGCCTTAGTATCATATTAAATTCTTCTCAAACCAAAAAGCTTTCCAAGAAGTAAAAAAAAAAAAAAAAAAAAAAAAAGAGAGAGAGAGAGAGAGAAAAGAACCTGTCCCCTACTGCTCTCTGTTTATCCCAGCCTTTGTCCCACTATTTGCCACTCATATACTATAAGGGGCAGAGTGCAACAAAGAATTCCTAAGTATTCCTGTTCTTATTTTAATACGCAGCTCTTATTAACAGTAAGAACAATTAGCCATATAGTTTAATCAATTCAGATACTTTCATACCATGACCATCACAAAAAAGTTTCAGTTCAGGGAACATTCAAGAGACTTTTTCTTCAGCACTAGGATCTTACCGGGTCATTCCTTGATTCAGGCTAGCAACAAACCCCGCAATGGACCGCTTCCCAGATACAGTGTCATGGTAACAATCAATTCCCACAACCATTAGGTGTTTCAGCTGAAAAGGAATGAACACAGAACATGTACTAGTGGGTGCAGATATGCAAAAAGCACCTGCCACCTCCACCCTACAGTGTAAGGGATTTTTTGTTTTTCCCCTCTTTTCCTCAAAATTTATTTCTTTTCAGTTTGTAAGGGTAGCATAAAAAAATACTTACTGGGATCTCAACACTCCAAAGTTCTCCACCCATCTTACAATTCATTTGTAAGGCAATTTTTGTTGCTATGGCCATAATGCTCTGAGGCTTGCTTAAAGTGCGAGCAATCACACATTGGCTTGGAATGGGACAATCTGTGCACAAGTATTTCTTGATAGCATCATACTTATCCTTTCGAGAACTAGACAAGAGACAAACTACCTTTAAAAGAAAAAAAAAATAAGAAGCTGGTCTCAGATTTACATTACAACTGTAGTGCTTTTGAGACTATTTCCCCATACAAGAAAAAAATCAGGAGTTCTCAATAAAAGGAATCTTTAGAATGTTTTCACGTTTACACTTTAGGACTAAGTACAAAGGTCCTTTCCAGAAAAATGTTCCAGGTAATCTCAGGTTTGAGCAGAGTATGGGAACAGGCACGTGAGGAAGAGCAGATTTTCAGAAGCATTCTCAGAAGTTTTTATTTCTGAGAATTGTATCTTATTAACACTAGTAGATACAATTAGAGAGATTAACATACTTTGAAATTAGGGATTCGAATACATACTATGTTTGTGTCAGAGGTAACATTTTGTTGTAAAACTCTTAAATAAGCTTCTGTTCTATCATCTACTTCAATCCTGAAAAGAGATTAAAAAACAATCTATGAATACTTACAGAAAAAATAACTGGCAGATATCAAAACTTTAACAAGTTTAAGAGTTTTGTATTTATCAGTACCATTACGTTTATACTTGATAGAAGAAAAATACAACGTTCATATTTCTTGAGTATTCGGAGGAACTGCCTTCCAATTTAGGCTACCAATAGCCAAAGTTCAAAACAAGCACAAGCAGTCAAATAATATTTTTGTAAAGAGAATCAAAATATGTTCAAAGTTATCATGAGCAGTTAGGTTCCCCTTTTATTATATATCTATATATATATATCTATATCTTCACCTGAGAAGGTTCTGCTCAATAACTGTATGTCTAATACAGTTAGGCTTTGGCAACCTTAACTCCCAGCAAGAGTCCACAGATAGAACTGTGACTAAGAAACTGTCACTTGAGAAATATGAAGAATCTGCCTACTGAAAGCAACCTTTTTTAAAACCTTGTAGAAATAGTATAGAATACCACAGTACCTCTTATTTAACGACATGTGCATGCTAACAGAAATACTTTAGTAGCTGTAGAATTATTTCCCTGCAGGTTTCACAAACTTACATGATTGCCTTGTTCATTCTGATTCCCATGGATGGCGTGACTTTAAACAGATTTTGAAGTAATGCATTAGCAACATCATAGTTGCGCCGTGTATATATCAATAACCAATTGTCCAGAGGCTTTGCATTGATCAAGGGAGCTCCTCTACTTTCTTTCGACCAGTCAGCAAAATGAGGATTGTAGTCAAACTGTAAATGGGCATTGGGGTAAAGGGAGAGAAAATGAAGAAAATCAACATATAAACAAAACAAACAAAAAATTAAAGGTACTGCCTTATGCACAAAAAGGCACTCTCTGCCTAGGAAAGTCTGACATGATTTTACTGTTACTTTATGCTACTCTCACTGACCAATTTAAACTTCATCTAATCCTTTCAAGCCATCTTCTTAAAACATTTCATTTGGAATTATGTGAAGATGCTTTTGATTTTTATCTCATGCAAGTTGTTACTATTTCCTGCACAGATTTTGGCTAGATACAGCTGTAAGAGACATAGCTGGTGCTGTACAGACATACTGTCTCCTAGATCTGTTTTTTTCAGGGTTTCTTTTTTTCAGAAGATAACTATTTCTGTATAGTACTTCACTGTTTCTTAACAAGTCAGATATTTTCAAGAATTAGAATTAAAAAAAAGCTTCAACAACTGCACGGATATACAGATATTATTTCACAGATTGAGATACTGTTACACATTCTTCACTCTCAAAGTAGGGAAGGTTGAGGTAGCTCATTCCTCCAACTGAGTCTCTTAACTAGGTTTTGATTCACAGCATGAGTATCAAATATATTGATTGTAAAATACCATGCATGTGGATTGCCTAATTTAAGTTGTGACAAGTTTTCTCAAAAATTTACAATTAGTAATAGTATTGAATATAGTAAATCTAAGAGACAAGTCACAAAGAAGTAGGCACAAAAATGCTATCACTGGATGCTTATAGGTTGTTTCCCTGAATAACTTCCAGGATAGGTAGACCATGACACGGTGTAGTTAAAAATTCATTTGCGGCAGATGTAGGTTTGTGATAGACTGACACAGCATTACAGGAGAGCCTTCTATAGTGTAGAACTGCAGTGCTGTACTAGCAACCAATTTACTATTTCAGCTACTCACCCTGAAGATATAACCCAGCTTTGAATGAATACATTCTGCATCAGTACAGTCCACCCAAATCAAACCAACAGCTTTTCATCTGAAAGCTTTAGGATTTTAAATACATGAAAATCTTACTAGAAACATTCTCCTAACTTGTATGTCGTAAGTCACTTTGTACAGACAAAAAGGACTGTTCGGAGAAAACATTACAGTAATTCCAGTTAGAAAGATCTTCCAACATTTTTTAAACTATGATTTGAGAAACGCAGAAATGTTTTATTTGAGCAATAAATAACTTGCTTATGATTTCATACATAACCCGTTTAACAAGGGGTTACCTCATCCTTTAACAATCTGTTTCAGTGGTGAATAGTCTAAAAGATTTTAAGTTGTTTATTTACCACTCTTCCTGCTTGATGAATCTTCTCTGCTTGAACAACTCTTCCCGTAAATGATAGCAAGTTAGAATCAAAGCTTAAACCCCAGTCTCGAAGCTCTCTTTGAACACTGTCATCTCTATTTAAAGACAAGATTTATATTAAAACATAATAATTGTGTCTGAGATCCAGTTTAAATATATTTTTAAAAGCCAATATGCTTTCCAAAGCTTTGTTGCAACATCTATTTCTCACACAAATCTTTCATGCTAAAGATGCACACAATATCGAGGTATCATACTTCTGGATGTAGTCAATAAGTCTTCCAACTTCACGTTGCCTTTGCTCAGGCGTCAGTCGTGTATGAACAGATAAGTCTTTCATCATATTAAAATCATTGCGCATCTTCTCAGTTAATCCTGCATATTAAGGGAAATTAATTTCTTAGTTTTTCTACTTAAAAACGACTAAAGAGCAAGTAGTATAGCTCTGTTTTAATTGTAAAGTACAATAATGCAATGCTGAGAGGACAGGCACTGCCAGTGAATATCTCACAGATGAATATATGCATTTACATATTACACATACTTATATAAAATTTTCTATAAAATCTGTTTTCCATATGGTAAAATTCTCTTGTTAAGAAAAGTTCTATCAAAGTCCACAAGTCAGCAGCGGGCCAATATTCAAAACCAGATGTAAAGGCTATGTAATATAAAATATCCGACAGCTTTACAGTCTCATTTAAATATCTAAGCTTTTCTTTTCAAAACTTGTATCCAAACTCACACTTATATAAGCAAACACTCTACTTAATCTGTAAAAAGGTTGTTGTTAATGGTAGTAGCCACAGTTTGACAAATTCTTAGAAACCCTGTACCTGTTAGGTAGCATAGCTCTGGAATTAGTACAGCAGGTCCTGGCATAAGGCTTCCTCTCCTCCTCCTCGGCTGACTGACCAAGACAGGCTGGTTCAAGTCAGTAATGTCTTGATTATATTGCTGCAATAGAAATATACCTATTACTTTTCCTAGTAATAAGGCTCACTTCAGTATGCGTTATGAGTAAATTAACCAAGTGAAATTTTTTCTCTGAAAAATTACCAGGTATAAACCCCATCCTGCATTGGAATTAATTCTTATAAAGAATATATTTTGTTTTTGGAAGGCAGTTGTGGGGACAGGGGATGGGAAACTTTCTGCCCTACTTAAGCTATGAAAGCTATGTGTCAGAAAGAATTAGCATTATCAAACAGGTTGTCTTGACATGACTGTCCACATATTCTAATCTCCACAAATCAAACTGTGTAGTCAGGCAAAAAGGGACAGTCCTGCCTATTAAAAGTGGGATCTGAGCACTATGAAATAACACAGGAAAAATGCATGCCATTTAGGGTAGTTACTTCTTTCAGATTCTATAGTATCTATTAAAGATGACTATTAATTATTAATCCAAACATTATAACTAGTCCTCTATTGATGCTTCTGAAGTTTCAAGCTTAAGCAGAATGCACAAACTTCACACCATTTTATAGTAGTCTATGTAGCTGATTTCAGAGCCATCTGCTTTTTTGAAGGTACACTTTGGATTGCCATCCCAGTCGATGTCATCAACTCTGTATGTTTTATTATTGTACCTGCAAAAACACAAGAGACACTTTATCTTACAAAATACCAATTACACTCATCGACTGCTAAATGATTAAGTCATTAATATCTAAAAGGGAAGAGAGAAAAATTACTAAGATTTCAACAAATGTTTTAAGAAACACTGTGAAACATGTAGGTATGAGTTGCAACACCAGATCTTCCAGAATCTATCTTTCCGTCAGAAAGTCATCGTTGGTTCTCAGAGATGGTTAAGTCCCTCATTTGTATATCAGCAATGGTGCTAACTCCACTGCTAATTTTTTTTTATATTTATGTTTATCATCAAAGAACAGGTTCATTATTTAAGCAGCAATTTCAAGTGGGAGAATTAGTCACATATGAAAATATACTCATCAGTCTAAAAAGAACCATAATTAAAGCAAGTTAAGCAATGATGCCCTTTTGTTTTCACACTGACCTCAGCTAACTGAAGTAAAACGGGCTCATATAAAGCAAGTTTAGTTACATTTTTAGGTTTTGTTTGCTAAGATGCATTGTCAAGCAAAATGCGACTGCAACATGCCAAAACCAGAGAAATCAGCTTTTCAAGCAATACAGCCACAATACTCCACAATCTGCTGCAAGCATCAAGAAGCATTAGTCAGGCCAGGATACTACATGAAGACACATTTTTCTAGCTCTTGATTATTTCTGGTACCTGCTAGTATCTCATCAAATTGTGCCATGTACTCTGCTACAACAGCAACAGCCTACACCAACTGACGTTAAATGCACGTTAGAGAAAAAACAAGTTCAAACATCTTACTTTGTAAGAACAATTAGACCTATCAGTTCTTTAGTGCAGATATCTCTAAACCTTTGTTCTTCAACCTGGTTATACAGGTTGTACATAAAATCCAACACTGTTTCACTACGAAGAACTTTATGGCTCACGTCTGTACACAACATTATGCTTTTTTCATACTGCAGAATAGAAGTTGTGAAACCTGGCCAAACCATCAGCCTGTCAAAAGAGAACACACAGAACTTCAGTAAGCTTTAAAACATCTCAATTTCCTCCCCTTAGTTACTTCAGTCTACCTCCCAAGACACTGAACAACAGTCAAGATGCAAAGAAACCATTTTCTAAATATAAGCAAGATCCCAAAAGGCCAAAAAAAATCCCCATATTTTTAAGGCAAGCACCTTTAATCAACTTAAAATAAAAGGTTAATGACGGAGCAATGTAAGTAATGTAGTGCTACAAACTAGCACTTACATACAGCTATGTAAGAGCAGATGATGCTGCAAAATCCAAGGAATTAATTCCATGTATTTCTCACCTATCTTAAATAAAAAGCATGTGGGTATTCAAGACATTTTAGAGACAAAGACCATCAGTTTATCTACATGGACACTACCAAATTACTTACATAGGCAAGTCTAATGGAAGAGTGTGTACCACAACTATATGAGCCGGCCCAGTCAAACTGGAGCTTACTAGCATGTACAACAACCTTAGGGCTAAGCAAAAGCAGCTTGATTTTAAGTCTCTGGTTTTATTACAAGATTAACCACTGAACTGGTATCCAAGTTCATTCTCCTCCCTCCCTCTCCCCCTTCCCTTTAAACCTGGAAATCTTTTTTTCCAAACCTGTGATTAGGGATGCTGATTGGGTCACTGGGGTTGTAATAATTACGTCCAATTTGCTGCAAATTCATTATCTTCAAAAGCCTAGAAGTTAAAAGAATTATGTCATTATTCTTCTGCCAAACCTCCTGCAGCCCCATCCTTCCACAGGACACCCTCTGTAGAATCTTATTTTTGGTTCATCTGGCTAGATGAAACCAAGCCACAGTGTAAACTTCTGATTAAATAACATGTAGAAAGACCACAGACACTTGCAAAGTCAATAACAACAATCTTATCCTCCAGTTGAGGACAAGATATGTAGCTCATCCTTTGTAAAGGGAACATTTGAGTCAGATATTTTCAAACAAGAGACAACTTGGAAAGCAAACCTTCTAAAAATTATGTTGTAGAATTGCAGGCATGTAGGTGAAGTAGGTGGCAGCTCATTAGTTAAGGTGATTGTGATCTTCACATTTTCTCCATTTTTGGTCCTACTAAACACTTCAGTAACCTGAGAGAGAGGTCGGTTAATAAAACTGTAAGTAAACAGGGTTATTGCTAGAATTTGCTTTGAATTTACATTGATACTGAATTGCACCTTCACATTAGGACTCAAGGTAATAATTTCAAGACTTAGTAAGAAATAAAAAAATCCTGTTTTGTCTGTGATTGTGAACCACAATACTTTAGAATGCTTGATTCATTCAGGTGGGGATGACTAATTAAGCAGAACTGAGGCCATTCCAAAGCACCTTCTACTAGCAGACAACTCAGAATAAAAAAATTAGTATGGGTACAATACAGTTAGAATGGCTTACCCTTCAAATTACATGGGATGGGAGAGTACACAAGGTATGGAAAGACCAAGGCAGCAAGAAAACTGAAGGAAAAATACTGTTTGCATTACTGACAACTGTGTGGAGAGTTATTCTAGCCTGCATCAGACGTTTATTACCACATTTCTACAGACAAGTAAATCAGCTTTAGTTATACAGTCATCACAGGACTCAAAAAGTTGACCTAGACTAGTAAGAAACAGAGGGTATGATAAAAAGCGAAACAATATAAAAGGAATATAGCATTGTCACACCACACCTTGTTGCCTAGCTTTTTTGGCAAGAATAATATTGTTCCATCAAATGCATGTGTCCTTCCAATTAGCTCTTCATGCTGAAAGAGCAAAGCTGATCGAAGACGGCGTGCTTCCATTTGAGGATTATAGTCGATATGATACTGATATAAAGCCCACTGGGGTCGAGATGTCAAGCGAAAATAATTCGTACTTAACTTTATCATAATACCAGAAGAACCTAAAATGAGAAGCAAACATGTTAATAGTCGTGATTTTTTTTTTAACCACTTTATAGTATTTTAAAATTCCCCAAATTTGCTTAAAATAGAATGTCATCAATCCAAAGATTAGAGATCATTTGTTTACTGCAACTCTTTCAGCAAAGTAATCCATACTTGCATGGGCATAATATGATCATTGGCAGCCATCTGATTATCAGATCTTTTTACATTTCTTTCATCTAGCAGCAAATCTGTCACATCATGGAATAGTGCAAACATTTAGATGAATAGCCTGTCTTGCAAAGGAACAGAACCAGCTACAATAAATTTCTGTCAGAAAGTAATGGTGGGCGGAGAGTGTGGAAAAACTACCTTCTTTACATGAATCATAGGCAAAGAACAGGAACTTGTAGAAGCAAACCTTCAGAAGCCAAATAATCCTGGTTTGCCAGGATTGCATGGTAGAGAAACAGAGCTAAACATCTGACAGCTGTGGCATAAGGAGAACCAAAGTGATTGCAATATTGCAGTAAAGCTCCAGCAAGATTCAAAATCTCACCAAGAGTTAGTTCAATTAGTTCAGTTTAATTTTCAGTTTAATTTGAAGTTGTCAAGGTAGAAAATACTGTCCTCAAGAGAAAAATAAAAAGAAACTATGCAAGCTTAAGATAACAATTTCATAAGTTTTTAACTTGAAAATAGAAATAACGCTTTGGTTTTCCTGATGTGTGCTTCTCCAAGGAAGACCTATCTAAATACTCAGAATTTAAAGCACTACTCAGTTTGTCTGAAATACTTTAGCATTTCATGTTTTAGAAGTAAAACAGAACAATTTTGATTTGACTTTAAAACTATACAAAATCTTAACATACCTGTTTTTGATTCTCGAACATGTTCTATAGCTTGTCGAGTATTAACCCCAAGATCATGAAAGTCTCGACGACGTCCACCCCTATCTCCTAAAGACATTTCCTGAAAGCCTGCTGAAATCTGAAATTCTGAAATTTGAAAATTGAGAAAAGTTAAGAATGACAAAGGAGATTCAGATATATATCTGAATTAAATACAGTTCTAACTTTACATAGATCTCACTTTCAAAATTAAGAGAAAATACAAAAGCTTAAACTCCAGCTTTTGTTATACAGCAAATACATCGAAACATAGCACTCACATAATATGTATTAGCTTCCTAAGAATTACAGACAGTTAATGATTAGACAATAGCTGGTTAGCCACCTAAAAAAAAAGAGAACTGGAGTAATACATCATGTGAGTCAATATTCTGTTCTGTCAGAGATGGCACATCCTTCATTTCAGCTTCAGCCAACTCACTAAATCACTTAAAGACACTGTGATGTGAAAAAGGTAACAGAAGTTGCATTTCCTGACTTCAATTCAGTAACAGTGAAGTATGCAAATGAAGTTCATCACTGTGTAATTGTCAACTGCTATTTATTTTTAAACTATTTTAATAGATGAAATGGTGTTCTGTTTGAGGCCAGTACATTTAAGGTAGTTTTCAAAATCTGAATTCATTTACACAGCACATTGGAAGAGCAATACTATGATCACAAAATATAGATACTTTTTCAAATCTTAGTCATAAATCTCATTCTGCAGAAGAAAAAAAAATAAATATATAATATAAAAAACATATTAATTGCATTCTGTGGAAACTACATGTTCTTATGGACAATAAACTTCATTTTCTCTCTTTCTCACCTTCTGGTTTTGCAGCACCCGGAGGGCCTCTCTGTCGCCCGCGGCCAGCAAGTTCTCCTGCTGACAGGAGTGGCAGAAGACATGGCTGCTGAGGCTGCGCATGGCCGGACTGCTGGCTTGGCAAAGGCTGCTGACCCTGCAAAGCCTGCAACAGTTGGGAACAATTTTTCCTACTGCAAGTGAAGAAATAACATACCACAGAGTACTGCAAAAGAAAGCCACTAACTTGTTCCAGAATACCCCACTTTCAAGAACAAAAAATTAGTGTAACATTTATTCAGTAACGTTCAAGTTATCCTCAGCTTTATAACTAGTACTATGAACTATTGAAATTAGAATTACTCCTCTGTATGTCAAACTCCAAAATGACAGGCTTTTGGAATTTTTTTAATCTTTATTCTGATTAATCATTTAACTGGAAATAATCTTCCTTTTTCCAAGTCTAATACAGCCTTTGAATTTAAAATTTTAACATATCCTCTGACACTTCAAACAAAAGGCTACTTATTTATATTTAAAAAAAAAATAGATCTTGTAACTGTAACATCCTGTGAATAATAATAAAAAAAAAAAACTAAAAATGACACCTCTCAAAGAATATTTTAGAATAAACTGAACCATTTGGAGATTCCCCCCACCTCCTCCAAAAAAAATACACGCTTCCAATGGAGGGTGCAAGGAGGAAAAAAAAACAAACAGCTTTATTCTACTCAGTGACTACCACACTGAACCTTCAGCCAAGAGCAATCCTACACTTCATAGTTTTGCTTTCTAAGTAACCACAAAATGGCAGCCTGCCACAGGAGTGCGGTTAGTCCCTCCTGCCGAGTAACCAAATCATCTTTAAGTGGCAACAAGCAACACGCCAATATCCAGGATGATCCTGAAACTCGAGCTACAGAGCCAGTGTCCTGTCCTACAATAAATCATTGGAGTCAGTGTCATAACCCGCCAGCAATATATTCCTGAATCTGCTCTACTGCTCCGCTCTCAGAGTACAAGGAACATATCCTGGGATTCCCTATGCAGGTTCTGACACCCAGTATAGGTAAATAACTATACAAACTTCCCTGCTTTCCTGTTCTCCATCAAGTTTTAACACCTTGTAAGATCTATCAATAGCACATCCTCTGGGAAGTCTGTAGATACCCATTAAGCATTACTGCAGAAATTTACTTTACACAATCCCATAACGCACATGTTAAAACTATTATAGTACAGCGCAGCTAAAGTAACATTATCTCAAGCCTTGCACTCTTCGCAGCACTCAAAACAGTTCTGAAAAGACGAGTTCTGCTCCTATACTCCACCCTTGCTCCAGCAAGCAGCTGCAGGGTCACCTGTCTGGCTTCTCTAATCCAACTGCTGGACACTGACTCCAACTATCCTTGGATAAGCGACACTGCTGATGGGCAGCCTCTACTCCCATCCATGCAAGGATTAGGAAGAGATTATTCTGGGTTAGGCATTATGATACTTCTGTGACTGTTCACTGTAGAAGTCAAATGGTATGGAACATTTCTGCTTTACATGTTTGGTTGTTTCCATATTTCTCTGCAATCAGCAAGGATTGAAACCCTTCATTCTGCCACCACCTTTATTCTGGATGGGTTTATTGGAACAGCTGCACTGCAATAAAGTCTTTGTAATCACACAAAATACATTTAATCAAAAAATCTAATGCAACTACGTACCTGATATTACATATTAACATGCAGCAGTAATAGAAAGTAGCTGAGCTCTGCCGTTTCAAGTCTTAGCCAGACTAATTAAACAGGGAACCAACTTACCGACGCGGCTCCTACAGAAGGAGGAGCAGCCTCCTGTCCTCGGGGTCTTCCCCTGGCTCTGGCTCTTGCTCTTCCTGTCATTTTCTCTTCTAAAGCAAACCACCATGTGAGTTAGTATCTGATCTTCTGCTCCCACAGTCCAGTAAATATTACAAGCAGCACTATTACATTTGTCTTAATTATACCATAGGGCAGAAAAATTATCTCCTACCCCACTTATGGTAAAGTTTCATAAAATTTTGCCGTGGATACCTAAAGAGACAACAACCTCACCCAATGATACACTGGGGCCTGCTGGCATTACATTCAGGGCACACTGAAGGCTTATCTCTGCATGTTTCATTACTCCAAGGGTAGTTTTGGTTTTAGGGAGGCCCAGGTAGTTCAGACTGACTCTCCACAACCCAAATCACCCCCTTTTCCCCCCAAGGCCGCCCCTGCAGCAGGTTCTGGAGGACACTGCTCCCCTGGGGCCCTGCACGCCCCCAGCGCAGACACCCGCCCGGCGGTACCTCAGCGAGGCGCGGGGCCCTCACAGGGCTCCGAGGCAGCGCCACAACCCGCCCTCCAAACGACGCCACGCGGCTCCCTCCCACCGGGCGCCAACAGCCGCCCCCGCGCCGCCCCCCTCCCCGAGGGGGCTCTCAGGACCCGTCCCCGGGACGGCCGAACCCGAACCCGAACCCGAACCCGCTCCGCGCAGCCCC
>JAWLRI010000333.1:4722749-4771493 GCA_034781795.1 Crypturellus tataupa | reverse complement strand
GCCCCGCCCGGCGCGCAGATCCTCCCGCCAGCAGCGCCGCCGGCCAATGGCGCGAGCGGAGGAACACGCGGTCCGCTCTGATTGGCTGCGGCGCGACGCCGGGTCCGAGGCGCGGCGGGCGGAGCCGAAGGTTCCCGAAGGCGCTGAGGGGAAGGCGGCAGGCGGGGAGGAAGGGAGGGAAATGGCGGCCGCCGCGGCTCCCCCGCTTGCTCCCTCAGGCCATTAATGAAGCTGGCGCCGGCCGTTTTGTTAAACAATAACGACGTGTCGTTTTGGAGGTGGGGAGGATCCACTTAGCGGTGCCCCCCATCCCCCCCGCCGGGCCCCTGAGGCACGCGGGGCGCCTCATGGCCGCCTGGGTTTCGTGCTCTGGTGTTTTACGCTGCCCACACTTGTGGGTGGCGTTTGTACCCACCGAGAGCCCGGCAGAAATTAGTTCTAAAAAGAACTTAAAGCTTCTAAAGGGGGGGGGGGGGGAAGAAAAAAAAGACTTGAGTGTTTCAGCCTCACAGCAGATTTCCTTACTTGGGACTGTTCCAGTAATGGCAGTGCAGAGGGCGATGTGGAGATGCCCTGAGAAGAGACAAAATGTAACCCGCAGAGGGGAATTTTCCACTTAAAAAGGCACATTCCAGCTCTTGGGTGGAGATAAAAAGTAAAAAAGAGTGTTGTGTGACTCGGCCAGGAGATGGAGCAGCGAAACCAGGAATAAAACGCGGTATCCCCGGGCCAGCCTGCGTTTGCCAGTGCAGCTAGCGAACACACTGCTTAAACTTGTTTTTTTTTTTAGAAAGAATACATACACAATATGGACACAAAGAGTTAGAAATTGACATAATTTATGCGACGCAACACTATGAAGCATTGGCTAACTAAATGAAACGCATAAGTAATTATCAGTACATTGAGACAAGCTCTTCTGCAATCAGTTAGGAGAAAAATAATAATAAAACTATCCTGAGTATCAAGAGTCAGTGAAACCCTGTGCTGTTTTATTGAGAATCGCAGCTTCTATTTTATCTCCCTCGCACCAAACTCTGAGCTTGCGCTGCAGTTTAGCTGTGCGGTGCTTTCCTGTGCTTGTGCAGCACTGAGGGATGTCTGGACACCACGGACACCGGAGCGCACGTCGGTGCGTAGGCTGAAAGATCAGGTACCCGGTGCGTCTGGGACACCAAGGGCAGGAGATAACCCTGTGTAATTAAACCCCAGTTTATAGAAGGCTCATCGGGTCCCATTAGGGCAGCTAACTGCAGGGAATGGAGCAAAACGCCCCTTTTCTTTGTTCCCTGTTAGTCCAGGTAGAGAGGGGTGCTAACGTACATACCTAAATGAAACAAATATGCCCATTTTCTTGCTTTAGGTTGTCATTTTGCCTCCACATGTGTGCTTCTCATTGCCACCAGCGCAGCAACCCCATGCAGGAAACCAAATTCCTTTCTACAAAATAAAAATCCTCAAAAATATGAAAAGTTAAGTGTTGGTATTGCTGCTTAAAGCTGAAGCACTTTTCTGCATGCAATTTTTATTACTCAAATATAAATCTGGATAAATATTTAACAAATTCAACACACACACTTAGATGAGGCACCCTGTCTGCTTTTAAGAGCACTGATTGCTGCTTGCCATGGGCTTTTTACCAACAGCGGGAACTTTTATTACTTAGTAGCCTGCAGAACTCTGGCGGGTCGGAGGGTTAAAGCTGCAGAATCTGCACAATATGCAGATTTTGTTAGTATTTAAAGATAAACGAAATACAAAGATGCAGTCAAAGTCATTTTTTATGTAAATCGGGAAAAAAACAACTAAAATGTGTGGGAAATAGTTATGTTTATTTGTTCATTTAAAATATCTGCCATGCCCAATGATTTTATTTTTTTTTTAAGACAGATTCCTTCCATTGCTCTGCAGATTTTAATTTTAGTTGGGAGCTGTTAAAACTATCTAATCAGGCTGGCTAACTACAGCAATTCCTCATAAAATGAGAATAAACATCAACAATAAGCACCCCAATTTTTATATGTGGGTTGCAAGACAGTTAATTAGTACTTAATGCAAGATGGGTTCCAGTTTGGTTTTCTCAGTCTTTCAGACTTTTTTTATTTATTTACAATTACAAATGGGATTCTATAGGTGGACTTAAAGAATTCTCACAGTCACAAGAAATGTGCAAGTGGCAATGCACCAATTCCAACAGGTGCACCATGCACCTTTTGAAAATGGTAGCAATTTGCGTGGGTTTTGTTTTGTTTTTCCTAAATCTACCAATGCTGGACTTAAACCCATTGAAATATCACATACAAAATAATCTTTTTCAGATCTCCTTGGCTCGCACTTTGCTTTGATGTCCGCTTTACCCGTGATGCAATTGCTTTTGCCTTCTGTCTCCTGTTGCTACAATAAGCCATTTCCCATACATGTCATCTCCAAAGGGGAAAAGACTGCATGGAAACAGAACAAAGAAAACAGAACAAAAGAAAATCAGGGAATTTTCCAAAGGCCCATTTGATGTACAAGTATAAACAGGAAAAAGATGCCTGAGGAGGTGGGAGCCAGGAACTGCACTAGCAGACAGCTGTTAACTTATGTAGTTAGCAGCACTCTGGGAATGGTAAATAAATATGTGGTATGAATGCACACAGTGAAACCAGTGCTCCCTTCAGCATCTTTAGTATCACTTTTAATAAGTGTTGCAAGCTCTCAGCAGTTGGTTTTGAATATAATTTATAAAAGGTGTATTAATGCCAGTCTTGCTCTTGCGTTCTTCTTGTAACACCAAGCAGCTCTGAAGTCCAGGTGTCGACAGCTCTCTCGCTAGCTTGGTTCTAACCCCAGAAAAGAGAATGCTTCCAGATACCAAGAATGAACACTGTTATTATCCACGAAGAAGCATAAAAATGCAAGGACAGTTAAGAACAGAACACTGCATCACACTTGGGGCTAAATTTTCAAGAGTCCAGCATGTTGGTTGTGAACTTTGTCAACATTGAATAAAAAATTCAAATGGGAATTGCTCAAAAATAAACTTTTCAATTCAAGTTCCTGTGGTAGATACTCTTGAATCTGGACTGCAGTGTTTTTCAGTTGTTAAATGTTATTTCTAAAGTAAGAGAGGCAAGATCTGAAATAATATCTCATGAGTTAACAGTTTTGCCTTTTCCCAATGAGAGTTTTTAAGGTCATATTTAATTTACTATAATTATGCTTGGAATAGGGGAATGGATCTGCTTACTCAGTAGCACCTGGTTTGCTTACTACCTTGGGTGGAGTATGGGAGGCAGGGAAACTATTATTTATGTACCCAAACAAAGCAAAGGGTACATTATGGAAAAAAAAAATGCTGCTAAGGAGATAATACCCAACTGCATAACAAATAGAATAATACAATACAAGCATTTTCTTTCAAATGGAGGGAAAGTGTATTTTTCCACTCTGCATTTCCTCTACTCCTTTCTAGTCTCTTTTTTTCCAACCTAATTTCTGTTTTTCATTCATGACCTTACTTGTTTTGTCGGAGCCCTTTATTCTTTGTAGCTTTACTCGTAAAACATCCCTCTAATCTTGGGCTCTTCCTGGGCCTGTCTCCTGTTCCCCTTGACGACAATGTGTTTTGCTACAACAGGAGCAAATTGCTTCTCTGCTTCACAGGCTCTCCGTTTACCGGGATAACCAGCACAGTTAACACCACTCTTCAGCCCTAGAAGGCCCTGTCTTGCCACGCAGCGCCCTTAGGCCTCTTTTCCCCAAAAGAAAATAGACTCTTGTTTATAAATTGTCCCTACAGTTCGCATTCGGTATTGACCGTTCAATTTCCTGATCATTTCTGCCCTTTCCAATTTCACATCAGTCCTAGCTCAGGTATAATTTGTATCCAAATCCTGAATGAAGAAAGAAGAGTGATTTGACATAAGTTCATAATAATCACGTTAAGTAGAGTCAAATTAAACAGAGACAGGAAGAAGGCCTCTGGAAGTTAATACCATAATTAGTTTTGTAAAGCATATTGTATAAATAGTTATGAAATCTGTTAGGATGCAGTCCTACCTTTTCTTATTTTCCTTTTTTTACATAAGAAGAGGTGGAGAATTAGTGTATGGCATACAATAGGAAACAGGCTTTTGGTTCTGGTATTGTATAGTAAATTAGTCAAAAAAGCAAAGGGACATATTCAGGAGAGACACTAACAGGAATTCTCAAGGTTAGATAGATAGATACCAGCTCATTTGGCAGGGTAGTTTGATCTAATTGCCTTCTTATTGCTCTGAACATCCCTGAATTATGCAGAGAATTTGGGTTATATGATTTACTGTGGGATTAAAAAAAAAAGTCACAGCTAAACTTTCTTTCAAATAGTGTAGAACTTGGTTCACAGTCAACAAAGTTCATTATTTTTTTTGTTCAAAGCCCAGCTGCAGGCCTGGAGCATTTCTCATAAATATCAGGAAGTACCCGAAGCCACAGTCAGGATTAAAGAGTTGATCTGAACCTTAGATCTCAGCTTTAAAGCTCTAATGTACAGTGAATTTGGTTTCATGGTAAAGGAAATGGTAATTGCTGAAGTATGTTTTCTTAAGTAGCAAAATCATTTTTGAAATGTTTTCTTTGAAATCTCTGTCGGCACAGTGCATGAGAATGAGTGGACCCGCAGCTCGGCATTTGATGTATGACCACAGCACTGAATTTGTGCATTGGTGTCCCTGATACAGACACTGCGACTCGTCTTGTTACTCCTCTGAGCACAACATTGTGCTGAAAGGATCAGATCTGGAGTCACAAGCTGCAAGCTAGTGAATGAACAAGCTCATTACAACTATTTCAATAATGTCTTCTGAAAGATGGGTCATTTTCTTGATTATCCGGCAAATCGGCACTCACCTGAGAAGCCAAGAACACACACGCACAAGTGATATCCTAAAGTTACAAAAGTGCAGAATAAATTCCTCGGTGTATTAGTAAGTCTGAAGGGTTGAAAGGAATGGAAGAGCAAAACGAAGCATCAAACAGGTTTCTGCACGTCTTCTACACCTGCGCAGCTGCATCAACCAAACCACAGAGCCTGTATTCTGTTTCCATAGCAGATTATTTATCCTGAACATTTTATTGCATTAAAATGATAGTTTTTAGTCTATTTACATGGAAAATATATCAATATTTGCTCCTCCCTAACCTTTTTCAAAGGATGTTTTACTCAAATATGGACTTTTCTTTCCATATAAGGCAATATTTAGTCATGTCCTACTTTTTCAGTGAGGCAAAATTCAGGGAAAATGTAATTCTTACAATTAACTGTTGGTCTTGAAATTTTGGGTTTCTTGGATACATTCTGCGTATGGAAAAGGTATACCACATATAGCATTTGCACAAGTGGGAAACCTAGGAAAAAGTATTATCTGAAGCCCCTGTAATCAAAACCAGATGTCTCCTTTCACAGTTTCAGTACAGCTATCTCAGGCTACCAATAAAGGCAACAGGATTTAGTTAAGTTGCTTGTGATTTCAGTATTACAGTGACATCAAAACATTCACGAGGTACTGACCCTCATTGAATTCCACATGATTCCATAAAGATGGGTGTTTTAAGATACCAGGCAGTATTTGTAGACTTTGTTCAAGGATTCATAGTCTTCACAAGTTTTGCTAGGTTACTTCAAAGACTTTAGCAAAAGTTTCTTATCTTTTCCTCCTGTATTTGATTTTCAAGATTGGATGCCATTTTTGCCATCTTGTATTGCACTCTTGGTGACAACAAGAATGTTTCAATGGCATTTTAGTGTTTCACTCAATCCTAATTATCTGAATTAGACTGAGAAGAACCACCATAAGCATCAGCTCAGCAGAATCTCCACGACCTGCCTGACCAGAGAAGCTGGACACCCCTGTGTGAGGGCAAGAGCAAGGATGGCATTCACTTGAGAGAAGGCTCGAGGATGGAGCGTAATGATGGATGGATGACAGTTCCTTCTTGCAGCCATTGTCCAGCAAGGCAATAATTCTAGAAAGCAGCAGCAAACAGCACTGTAGCCTTCTCCAACACGTGCTATTGCACAACCTTCAAGCAACGTGATGGGCAGTTGCTCTGTAGAGAATTAGGTGTTGTCCTAGTTGCTAACCGCTACTGCGAAGTTTGAAACCTTTCTCTGATTTCTGTTGTAGCTATAAACTTGTTGAAATAGTCCTTTCCAGTGACAAAAGAATTAATCCAGTGATTGTATTTGCAGGATCAATTGTATAAAAGTTCTCTCTGGGATGGGCTGGGAACCACCATTGCCCGCTGGTCAGGGCATTGGGAATGTGCAAATCCCTGCCTGCTCGCGCACAGTGAGCACAGACACTGTCATGCTCTTTCCTATGTGTTATGTACACACAGACAGGCAATACTCAGCGCCCGAAAATGTAAGCCAGAAATGCCCACTACATTCAGACTTCTGATGAGGGAAATAAAACCTCAACCAGAAGAGTGGATGATATTTTTGAGAACAGTTTCTGTTTCACACTGTTTTGTTCTGCTTTGCTCAAACATAGACTTAACTCCTGCCTGACATGTGCTGTGACAAATTCTACAACAAGTCTATTTTATTGCTCACTTGGTCCTATTTATTTTGGGAGCAGCTGAGAGGGTTGCAGGTGCAGTTTGTAAGGTGGCCTTAGCAGAGCATTGTGTCTACTCCTTTCTTAGGAAATTTGAAATAAGGTTCACCCACAGACTGGAAGAAGAAAAGGGAAAGCTTAAACTCACCTTGAAAACTCACCATTAATTTACCACCTACTTGGGTATTCTAATACACTCCGCTAACTGATTCAGTATTTTTTACTACATAGTACTCCTGGTAGACATCTGCACCATCCACTTCTTTCTATTCAACCAGGTATCTAACAGCTTCGTCCTTTTCTGTGGTCTTCTCTCTAGAATTCCGTCTGCTATAGAAGTGAGCTCAATTTCATAGGAAAATTTCAGAGAAGTCAGAATAAAACAAAAAATCAAACATACAAGATCCACTTTCTTTTTGGATCTTGCACTTTCTTGCTTCTTACTCTTCCTTCCATTGGAAAAGTTGTCTGGCCCTGGCCCTGCCTAGGTAGCTAGAACTGTAGTTAATTTTCCCTTAGAATCTATGTTTAACAGATTCTTTATAATAGTTTTATTGATACTGCCTGACACTGTATTTTAGTATAGCCAAAGCAAATGCTATCCTTGCATTTAATTTAGAACATGTATAGATTAAGGTAGATGTCATATCTGTGTGTAACAAAGGACTTGCCCTGTATTTTTTGGAAACAGACAAAAAAGAAGAAACATCATATTTCAGCAGAATAAAAAAAATGCAAGTAGGACATTAGTCCAATGCTTTTTATTGTGCATTTCAAAGTTTGGACCCAGTGGGCTGGGCAAAAATAAATCAGGGCCTCCTGTGGTGCAAATGTAGTTGGGATTCAAGCATCTAGAATCTGACCCTATCTGCTGCTCCCTGGGATTGTCAGCTGCTTCAGGGGTTGTCTGATATATACCTCCTTTCTCACTTCTGAGAATTTTTAGCTTGGAGTGTGTTTGAAAACACTTCAGAAAAAGGGTGGAAAACACAGAGTGCCTTCTTTGAAATACACTCCTTTGTTAAATTCCTTTCCCAAGGGTAAAGAGACTCTCAAACACCTGAGGGCAACAAATGACTCTATTGAACGCGCTCACAAATGACCTAATAAACTCCCAAAGGGTTACAACAGCTTATTTGTCATCATTTCTTGTCAGATATTTATAGCAGCAATGTAAATTGAAGCAAAACAATAAATACCTGAGTTATTTTCTTTTTTTTCTGAACATTCTTGAAAGAACAAATGGTGCTTTGCACTTTAAAACATTGACAATTCTGCAACTGAATTTAAACTGTTCTCGCACATTTTATTTTAAACAAAGTTTAAAGCTACGTTAAACGCATTTTGTCACCATTTCACTCCCTCTCCCTGAGAATATTTGCAAACAATGACTTCATCAAAATATCAATTTCTAGCCTGATGCACCATGTTCTAAATGCTCCTGCTAAACAGATTTCCGCATGCACTGCAGTGAGAAGCCGTTGTGATCAACACAGGAGTAGAGATCCTGCGCTCAGTAACATTAGTTTGAAGATGCAATAGCCCCACCACATTTAAAACCTGTCCAGAACAGTGTTCTGATCTGTGATGCTATTGATTGCCTTGTGCTTGCAATGAAAAGAGGTTGTAAAACTGTCCTAGTGGAGTAGGTGAAAGATTTACCCATTTATGTTGTAAGGGATAACGTAATATAAGGGATAACGTGATACAGAATGAGAGACTCATCTCAGGCCGTCTGATATAGCTCTCAGGAGTTAACTGGGTCCGTGTGTAGTTTTATTCTATGATCACGCGTGTCCCAACCTGTGCATTACGTAAGCATCAGGGGAATAACCCAAAACAAAATACTTCAGAGAGACTCTGAAGTATTTTTATAGCAACTCAAGCAGTAACACGGTCCTATGGATTTTAGACTATGGCCGTATAGTTTTATTCACTCAGTAAAAGTCTAAAATGATGAGACATTTACAATCTATTAATTACTCTGGATTAAGTGATGACCATTATTTTGTGGTCCTGTCTGCAGAAGCAATACAAATTTCAAGGTTAAAGCTATTATTATGCTCCCTGAAATGGAGCATTAGTCTGAAATGGTGAAATGGCTCTAGAAAACACTTGCCAGCTCTAAGTTTGTGTATATTGAGTTGGCTCCAATTTGTATCAAGACACAGTTGGGACACACAATTCGCAGGTGAAAGGAGAAGCAGATCAATGTTGTACTGAACGTGGGTAAGACCCACTTTCACAGACTTCTTAAAGAAAAGCCGCTCTCAATCTATTCATGTGGGGAGAAGCTGGAGAAAAATTTTGCAAGTTGCCTGGATACATTTCAGAAAATTATAAATAAGCTGAAGAACAGAATTTCAAAAGATCCCAAATTAACATTCCTAAATGTACGTTCCTTTTCAGTTACTCGCTGTGTTTTCTTTTGTTCTCCTTCTATCCTCAGACTATATCGTAACATTAAACTCACATTAAATTCTTTCTACCTTATTATTTTCAGGAATCTGAATGGAAGGCAGTAGAGTCTTTAATAGTAGTGACAAATCAGCATTCTCCTAAACAAAATAGCCTCAAGAGTCACTTGTATCAAATATAGATGTAATACCAAGTATATTTGATATTATATTTATCAAGCAGAAGTCCATTTGTATACATATGGCATCACTGACTTGAATTGAGATGAGCAAATACTTGTTAACTAAGCCTAATATATGTGGCTTTACCACTGTTTGTAAGCACTAATTCTGAAGTATCTGTAGACACAACTGAATAGAAGGAATGAGAGTTCAGCAAGATCATTGGCACCTCCTTTCTTGCCATTTGCCCAGCTCAATGAAGTCAGTGGAGCTGTGCCAGCTGCCGCTATCCCGCTGAAGTGGCCTTAAGACATCCAGCCCCTATTATCCTGCTGTATTCTCTGAACTCCCCCTAGAATATTCCATGTGGACTGCATCATCTGTAATACAGCACAGTATGTAAAATATGTCCTTCCATCCCTTGCAATATCCCTTGCAACATTCTTTGACTTACCGGCTTCGTTGTCATCGTCACCTCCTTTATCTATTTCTTTTGATGTCTCTGATAAAAACAGCCATCTGCTGACTGCAGGAGTCAACATCTTGGTTACTTGTTTTGCTGGTCCATGTGCATATATAAGTATATATACACATATATATTTAAATTTTTGTAGTTATGGTATGAATTCCTTCTGAGAAAAGAAGAGACAGAATTCATGAGGCAGTTCTGAAAGGTGCTTGGATACTGCTGTGAGGATGGTAGTAAGAGAAAGAAAATGAAAAAGAGTTGGAAAGTACTGAGAGCTTTTCAAAATATACAGGCATATGCCCAGAACAAGATTTACAGAGATTTTAGGCACCTAAATTCTGAATGCCATTTGCCACATTTCCACTTAGCGTAGTCCAGGTCTAAGCCTGGACCTGGCATCTCACTCAACTCCTGCCATCTAAATGCATTTGATCTGAGCTAGTTTCCTAGACTCCATCAATGGGAATAGTGCTCCGTACCGAGGGCACTATTTCTGTCATAAGTATTGCTAGGATGGGCTCATTCTGCGGGTGCTGGTTTCTTTCTATAAACAATAGATTCTCCAAAAATAGTCCCCTAGGTTCATGCCTAAATTTTAGATGACTAAGGAAAGTAGCTCCTCCTTTTTGTAGCCATTATATTTCTGTAGATAGTCAGTACATTCAAGACGTCTGCCTTTAGGCAGCTGGAGACAAAGGAGCTAAGGAAAAAAATATATATTCATAAGAAAATGTCAGAAAAAAAGTCTTCATACTGCTATTGTAGTGCTGTATCCAGACGGCTGATGGAGATAGGAGAGTGTTGGAGCATTCCACTCTTTAGTGAGATTAGAGGATGCAAAAATGTACTTGATTTTAGGCACCCAAAATTGTCTGCTAATTTATTTTTATTTTATACAATAAGAACTTCCGAGTTCTTGGGTATTTTCACAGCAGCAAAGACTAGCAAGAGTGGAATATTACCACTAGGTAGCTACTGTTAAATAACAGCTTTGTACAGACTGGTTTAGAGCCAGGTTAGACTTGGTGCTCCAAATGCTGATAACCGTAATGATAAATGTTATTGAAATATCGTTAATACGCATGGTCTAACATATGGCCCCTCGCTTGCAGTATATGATAAATAAAATACCAGTTAGATCAAGGGATAGGGAAAAAAAAGGCTATAAAAGGACCATAATATAGTTATAAAATTAAGTGCCTCTCCAAGTCTCACTTTATGTATTTAAATGATTTTAGCCTTAAACAATGGCTGTAACCAGACAGACATATGGTAAATAGGTCCCAGGCCATTATGCACTGTTCACACCGAGAGCTGGTGCACGAGAGGGAGGTTCGGCATTAAAATTGATCTGGTGTTATCTACACTCAAGTAACCCCTTCATGGGGAAGAAGGGGAGGGAAAAAAATAAAAAAAACTTTGTGAAAAGAGGGGAAAAAAAATCTCAAAAAGCCGAGCTGAGCACTTTGCTGCTGTGCAGCGCGAGTGAGAAACGGTCCCCCCTGCCGGGGAAGTTGATGAATAATCCGCAGGTCTCAAGCTGAGCGCTGGGCTCGCAGCGGCTGGTATCCCATCCGAACACTAATCAAGCAGTATGAAACATCCATTTTAAATGCAAATGAGGGGGGCCTTTTCAAAGGCGACCCGAGAGGGGAGGGAGGGGGAGTTCAAAGCTCAAAATGGCTCTTTCTTTCTTTCCTTCTCTCCCTCTTTTTTTTTTCCTCCTAAAGAAGACAGAAATATGGTTGGTTATTATCTAAGTTATTGCTACAAAGAATTTTGAAATTAAAAGATAAGCTTTCAGAGGAAGCTCAGTAATTTTCATAAAGAAGGACTTAAAACAGATGTGCCCTCTTTAATCGGGGTGTGCTTGAAAAAATACAAATGCATTTTTAACATAGCAGGGGGAAAAATCATCTGGTTACACATTTGTCTCCTGGGCACAAATAATTAAAAAAACCTCTCACTGCATTAAGTGTCTCACAAAGAGCCACCACTAGAACTTTCTTATCTAGCAGAAAGTGGGGTGAATGATTAGCGAGTGTTTAGAAAGCAGAAAAACATCTCGTTTGTTCTGTTTTTTTTTGTTTTGTTTTTAACTTCTTTCACTCTGACTTTCCCTTTTGAAATGATCACTAATGCAAATCAACATCTCCATCAGGGTCAGTCTGTAGCTGCTAGTAAAGCCCTTATTTTACCGGTATTTTATTGGTTGTTTTTCTTCTGAGTTAGCTTTTTCTTAGACTTTCTAGTAATACATGGAAAATAAATTATCTATCAAAAACTCTGGAATCTTTCATTCCTCGTGGTGATACAAAACTGCTCTGGGAGATCATCCCCTGCAAAAAACTGCCGCTCATGCCGGAGAAGGTTTTCTTAAATAACAGCTAGGGACCGAGACGTTCAGGATTCAGTGTTTTCTAAGTGTTCTCCCTAAAGACTCTGAGCTTTGCATGAGCTGCTTTAGCCTTATTTTCCTACCTCCATCCTGAAAAGAAGATGTATTTTCTGTAGGAAGCTATTGCCAGACTGTGGAATTGAGAGGAGCCAATTTGATTTTCTGGAATAAAGAAACACAGCGATCTTTATAACAGCTTTCTCCCCAAGAAAACCACAACGTGCCCTGACTGGTTGCTCATCTACAGCTTCGAACAAGTCTGACAGCCGCCGAGGGGGAGTATTTGCATGGAACATCCCCGACTTGTTCTGTTAAGCGCACAAAGCACTAATCGCCCGGCAGCACTGGAGCTTCTGGTACCTTTCAGCAGCATCTCCCATTTCAAGAGCACCTCTGGACCAAGACTGCTGCTGAAACTCCCCTTTTTGCCACAATTTTACCACTTCCAAAGCCCAGAGCACATGTCCCATTGGAGAGGAGCCGCGCACAGCTGGGGCTCCTACGATGGGAGAAGTCCCAGCTGGTCAGCAAAGCTCTTTGATTCCGTCAAAGCAACACAGGGCCCTCACAGCTGTGTGGGACAAGGCCTGATCCTCATCATTTCTGCAGCAATACCCATTTTTGATATCCAATGCATGCATTTAGCAGCGGAATAACATAGGTGCAGCTAGTATTTTGCCGCACGCAGCTATTGTCTGCAACCTGATACTGCGAATGCGGTGGCTGTAAATACGCCGTGGATTTTGCAGGGAGTTGTCTGGCTCTGAGGAATGCGGCCCTTCCATTAGCAGTTCTGTCAGCTGACAGCTGTGCTCCCGACGAAGCCGCAGAACAATAAACCAGCACCTAATTATTAGGGGGAACCAGGCCCGGCGGGAGCCCTGCCTTGACATTTGCCCATTTGTGACTTAAATATTGTGGCCACCCAGCAGAAGGAGAAAAGCAATCCAACCTTTTGACATAAAAAGCACCTATTATCTAGTTTTCCTTTTGTATAAGCAAAATAACATTCTTGATACCCAGTGCAGCTCTTTTAATGAAGTAGTCAGGGGAGAGAATCTTGCTGGAGGAAAATGAGATTCCAGATGCAGATGGTTCCGTCCTTGGCATGAGGAATCGGAGGCTCAAGGAGTACGGCAGCATCCCAGAATTATTGTGCTTGCTTTTCTGTAAGTGAGAGTATTGTGTATTGGAAATCTTATGTTGATTTGATAGTGGTATAATTGTAACATAGCCAAAATGTCCCTTCTGGTCCTGCCTTCCCGCATTGGAGCCCACTTCCCAGGCTGAGTAATGACTCCTGATCCCTGCAGTGACACTCCTGGTGTTTACACTAAACCAGCCGCTTCCCACAGATTACTTGTGGGTCGTAAAGGCGGCCTCCCTGTGCCCTGAATTAGACCTCAGTCGTGAGCCGCAGCCCAGGAATACACCCCTGCCCCAAAATGAACTTAAATATGTGACCAAGTATGTGACCATGATCACATATGGGCTAGACCCATGAAAGAGGGGCACAAAAACTGCACTGTGCACAAAATGCTCTCTAGTAAATTAAACTCTAGCATTCTTTTAATCATAAAATATTCAACTTTTTTTTTTGCAATTCAAAAGTCTTCCAAATCGTCCTTTTACCTTTATACAGTATTTCACTTAATATGCTGCCTGTTGAAATATTTGCTGATAAATCCATATAATTACAATAGCACATACTCAATAAAAATGAAATATATTAGTCCAACATGATTTACAACTGAACGCAGGAGCTTACTAGAGCGGCTGTTATTAATTCACATCTATATTAAGGATTATAATGATGCAAGGTACTCATGCAAATTCCTCTAATATAGGCAGGAATTTACTACAGCTTTGCAGTTACAGCCCATTACAATACCTAACTTGTACAGTTCTGGACCAGATTTTGTTTGCTCTTCTCTCATGAGCCATCACATTGTGTGAGAAAGTAGAACAGCATTTGGGCCAAAATCCAGCACATTGCGACACAATCTGTTGTTCTGTGTGCGTCTCGGATGGCTTTGGAGTCCTTTTAATTCACAATTAATTCAGCTACTTCAGCCTCAGCACAAGTTAATCCTATAATAGAACAACATTCATTAAAATTAAGAAAATGTTAGCTACACTGCAACTGTAATTAAAACCAGTCCTTGATGTTATAAGAGCTGTACACTATTTTCAAGATATAATTGATACCCATGATGATTTATTCAGTCTATGCACACATTTTGCTAAATCTTTTAAACACTTTGCATTCTCCTCTTGTGAGCAGATCATTAAAATGGGGTGATTTCTGCACACATTTTATGGTCAATTTACTTGCCCGTTCTGTTACATAGTCTCTTGATTCTGTTTATGCACTGGTTTGAGTTGATAGGAGCTGTAAATTTTTTAACTGCCATTGATGGCCCCTACAGAACAACAGTCTGCTCCTTGGATATTCTATGTTTGTAAAATAAATCAATACATTGAAACTATGCTTGGATTCTAGTCAGTACAGTCGTTGTTGCTTTAACATATTTGATCTATCACATCAGTGTTAAAAGGAAACAAGTATGAAGCCTCCTTCATTGATTTACTTTTAAAATATAATTGAATTCTCCAGCCAAGTGCATTAATCATGGCTGGTTATTTAACAGAAGTTTTCAAATTCGTGAAGTACTTTTTGAAGCTAATGTTACCATTCTGTTTTTCTTAAAAATGGTTATTTACAGCCAGTTTGGAGGAGGCTACTAAAGCAGTTGTTTTTTCATCCTCAAGCTAGAGAGAAGTGGGTCATTTGGTCTCTTGATTTTCTTTAGCATTTGTCTGACATGTAATCTCTAGAGGATCCAAGTCAGATTAGAACACACAATTCTTTCTGAAATGAATATATTAGTTAGTTTGTTTTCATGCACATTTTTTCAGTATCTCTGCATGCAGACACTTCCTTTAGTACTTTTTCCCATACAAAAAAAATAATGCTACCAGAAAATCTTTGGAAATAATTCATTTTCATTTTCTTTATTTTGACATCCAAGAATAACCTTCTGCACCTAAATTCAGCCTCATCATTTACGTTTCCCATAGAGCGCTCTTTGAACATGCAGGAGTTAGAGGAAATTCTGTCTGTAGGAATCTGTGGGTGGAAGCAATGCTAAGCAAGACAAATAGGGAAAAAATGCACTTTCTCCAGGCTGGTTGGTACATGGTCACTATGCGGACGGCCTCTTAATTTGAAGGACGTGTTGGTTTATGGCCGGACTTCACAAACTCCTTCATGAGATGATAAACCTTGTCTTCAAAGGGAAAAGCTTATAGAAACTCAGTGCACATGTGCTTTTAGGTTTCTCCTCCTCTGTTTTTTCTTTCCCATAACTTCCCAGTGTCCTGAGCAATGATCCAAGGCAGCTGAGATGGTTTTCCTTGTAATCTGGTGAAGTCCCCGTTCTGGTCCCACAGGACTTTATCTATGGTAGAGAGCTCACCTGGAGCCGGAGAAAATGTTCACTCTGTGTCTAATGCAGCGGTGTTGCAGAAAAGGAAAAAGCAGTATCTGTATAGAAATAATGACTAAATACGTGCAGATTTATCAGTGTGGCTGAGAGCTGGGACTCTGGAGAAGGAAACGATAAATGGGCAAAATTATCTAGTTGATCTCTCTCTTTCTAATAATAAAGCTATTTATTACTAGAAAATGCATTTAAATCTTTTGCATCAGTATTAATTTAATTCAAAGGAACAAAACTTGCTCAACAAGCTTGTAAACGTGGGTAGGGATGATGATCGTTTCCAAAAATATGCTTGTATTGTCAATTTTCCAAGACCTGAGTCTTGTCGTGCCAAAAAATGTGTATTGCTGTGTGCCTGTGGCCATAATTTTTTATGTATGAGGAGGTAATAGATTGTGCTACTAATAGGGAAAAAAAAGTTTAATTAAGAAGGCAATTATTAAAGTGACTTGAGCACCACTGGACTTGGGACTGAGGAGGAAAGTTCCTAGATGTGCTGCATGTCCCGTCCTCTGCTCAGACACGGGATCCGCACCGAGCGGTTCCGCTGCTGCCCTGGAACCTGTGCCAGGTTACGGCAATAATTGCAGCCCCCCAGGATCCCAGCTCAGAAATTTTTGTGTGTTCTCAGGAGACAAAGATGAGTGATCATCAAAGGCAGAGGAACACAGCATGACTGTCATAAGCCTGAAGTTACAACTTAGACATGCAATAGAAAATATCACTGGTACCTCTCCAGTGCATAGCCTGTAGTAATTAAAAACTTGATCCCTGCTGTTTTATCATCTCATTAGCAATGGGGGCACAAGACTTTTATCCTTGTTTGTCAGGAATCAAACATACCAGAGGAACTCTGATTATAAATTGATGAAAGTAAAGTTAAACTTTTAAATAAGAGCAGTTTCAGTTCACAGTGTTTTTTAAGCTGATTAAAGTGATCTCTTTTCAGGAAAAAATAATATCGAAGTCCAGCACAGAGGTCACTGCTAGGAGCAAGACATGAAACAACATTCGAAAAAGTGCACATGCAAAATGCACTAGATGAGAAGCAAATGCCAAGCCCTTTCTACAAGTGCTGGTGCCACAGGTTTCAAACTTTTGATAAACTTTAAGTCTTCAGATCTTTCAATAATCCCAAGTCTGGTTGGTTTTCATTGTGCAAAGTTATCAGAAAGTTATCGTTATGTCAATGAGTCCAATGTGCTATTTTAATTTCATTAATGATGATTAGTGGCTTCCCTTTAAAGCCTTTGCCAACAACCAGTTCAGCAATTGTTTCATCAATACATGACTATGTTGAAGTCAATGCACAGAATCTGATTTATAGGCTTTGGGACCAATCCCCAAGTCTTATTGGACTTGCATCCAGTGAAGAGAATTCTTCAGGAATTCCAGGATGGTTGCAAAAATATGTCCAGAAACACTGTCACTGTGTGGCATTTTAATAAATCCCAGACCTGAGCGGTTGTATCAGCATTGAACTGGGCAGAGACAAGTTTGGTGGGACAATAACATTCTTTTATTTTGTTTGATACCCTCTGAAATCACTTTTTCTCCCCTCTTCTTCCTCTTGAATCTCTGTTTCTCCTTCCATTTCTTCTTCTTATCTGTAGCTTTCCCACTGGAGGTCTAACTGTGTAACATACCTGGACCACTGTGATGATTTTATTAACAGTTCTTTTATCCCAATGAGAAAGCTGAACGTGTATCTTCTCATACTGTATAGGAAGCCACCCTTCCTGTACAAAGGCTAGAAAAGATATTATTCATTATTTCAGAGCAATTGTGAATCAAAAGTAAAGGATCTGAATAATTCTTTTCTTTCAACCCAGCAAAAGACAAGTCCTTTAAGCCAAGAAGGCTAATCAAGAACTCAAGGACTTTTTTCATGTGAAAAAGACAAGGAGTGAAAAAACAAAGCAAAAAATGATGATACAGTAACTCATTATTTTACTGTGATTACTTTATTAGAAATAAAGTTATCAGATTCAGCAGAATTCATTATGTCTGCACAAATGATCCATCAAAGTCAGAAGAGAATTACATGTTGAGCTAGCTGCTTTCACAGAAAATTGCATCTTTAAAGTATGGTTTCTATAGCAGATAAAGTGAGATTGTTGCTCAAACAACCTCCCATCAGTGTAAAATTTCAGAATTATTGAAAGTGAAAAATAACTTTTATTTTCTGAAAAGTTACAATAAAGAATTCATTTTTTTCTAGTCTGTATGAAAAAAAATCTTTTAAATTTTGACATTTAATTAAATGTCAAAAAAATCTATTTCATAACTGAGTCTAATTGGCTTATTGAACTCATTGTCACCACATAAACCGTGTAGGCAAGAACTTAACAGGACTCTACAAAGAATTAGATACGTCACAAAAAGTTTTGTGAAATTATAATTGCTATTTTTTAAAAAATGCAGCTTTGGAAGGGCAGGAAAGCTTTATAGTTTAGTGCATAAATCAAGCTCAAACTGTGGTGGTTGGGGAGAAAACTTTCCCCACAGACAGATCGCCCCGGATTGCAGCATTCCTTTCACCCCGCCACAACCTCCATTACTCGCTCGTCTTGAAGGCAGGATCCTGGGCGAACCACTCCACTAGTCCCATCAAGTAAGGAATTTTGACTATGTGTCTAAATGAAAACAGAACACGGCAACATTTCTTGCTTTACAGGAATGTACGGTCAGGACTGTATCGTTCCCAAATTGACAAAGAAATAAAAGGAAACGTTATTACCATGAAAATATACTTACACTGATTCTGAAAACTTACTTAAGAACTCATGTTAAAAGCTAGAGGACAGTGAACCTGCAGAGGCTACAGAGGTGGCAGATGATAATACAGGACTGTGCAAAAGTCAAAATATTTTTTCTTAAGTATTAACTATCTGTATACAGATGTTTTCCTGTGTCACACGACAAATTTGAAATCTGCATTCTTTTTTTCTTAGCACAATGTAACAATTATTCCTAGCGAAATACAAATCCCAGTGTTTTTCATTATGCAGAAAATATTTTTCTGTCTACACAATTCTAAAAGTCCCTCTTTTGTGATCTAAGATATGAATAATTTTTCAAACATTACTAAGAATCTGCTGCGTAAAATCTTAGTATTAAATCTTGCTCTTTCTGATTTTTGGACTGAAAATAAACAGAGAGAAAAAGCCAAATGGTGATTGTCCACCAAGACACTTTGAGTGCTCAAACTGAAAGCCCAGATATCCCAGGCTGAGTCAATGGAGCAGCGTGGCATTTCCAGGATCTCCTGCCTTCAGTCTCGTACCCTTTAAATTAACAGTATTGGGGAATGCGCCGTGGCGTGTGTGCTGTAGCTAAGCTGGGCTGACAAGATTGCCGTTCAATTCGGCGTTTAACTTTTCATTATGTTCAGTATTAGCATGAATGATTCATTGCACTCAATTTGTTCTCCGCTCTACATGAGGGGAGCACTGTCAGAATAAGGAATACGCAGCCTGTTTATTCGTGTATACCATTTTTTCAGGCTGCTTCTTAATCTTGTATTAGGCTGAGTGGTTTGCGTCATTAGCTTTCCATTTGTTTTCCCAGGATGATAATAGGATGTGTGCATCTTAGGGGTTTCTTAAACTAAATATCAAAAGACAAACTGTTTCTACTGCACCCCTTTCTTTAACCCATTAATCCATTAAATATCATCCAAAGAAAGCGTTAAGAAAACTCCTCTATTTTGTATACATATGTTTGGTGTTCAAGGCTATGTGCTCCTGCACACAGGATAATCTAATGAAAGACCTGCACAAAAAGGGACATCAGCTAAACAGTCCAGATCCCCTCCAAACGGACTCTCTAGTTGGAGAGAGAAGGACAGAGGAATTAATTTACTAGTGTTTTTTTCTCTCCATCACTTTCACAGGAACTTGCACGATACATGGGTTATTTTTTCCCACTGGTCCTTCCACTTATGCAGGAACCCTGTTTTCCCTCATCCTCCGTTCAAATGTGCTTGAAGACCAGCACGTGATGAGAGCAGAGGAGGAGATCTGCAGAAGTCATGGAGTAAGAGCATTTGAGAGAAAAGAGGCTCCTGCAGCAGTGCGGTGGGTAGCTGCCTTCCATGAAGCTTTCAGAAACTCAAAATCACTGCCAGGTTTACCGGGCTCTAGAGCACGGGGTAGCAGTAATTGCATCAAGATCCTTTTCAACACTCCGAAATCAGAGGCAGAACCACTCAGCAGAGAGAGCAAACAGCAGGGCTGTTGCGAGATGAAGTTATACTTGCTAACACCACACATTTAAAACATACATATATATGTAAAACCAGTACTATGGAATTTCCTGTCCCTTTGTCCAATTTGCCATCCAAGGCAAGTTTGGGCTATAGTAATCAAGGATTGCTATGGTCCCCTTTGACTTGTGCCTGGATAAGGCTCTCTGTGCCTGCCCTGATCTCCACTGCATTTTTCCTTTTCCATAAACTGAGGTTAGTGCACATGGGAAAACAGGCAAGCAATTTTCATCAGGTCAATAAATTCAATTGTTTAGTTAGGCAGGATTCAGCATAAAAGAAGGAGAAAGGGCTCATCGTGGTAATACTCTGAATTGGTGTAAGTTGCAACAGTGAAATGCTGCAGTTCACATCTGCTGCGTTATCTGGCCTTCTGTATCCAGCTGTTAATGTCCACCCCAATGGACATGGGGAGTCTTGAAGGTGCCAGAGATACCTGCTAGAGTGTCTTTACCGAGAATCAAAGGTATTTTCAAGTCTCCAACAGTTTTGTTTGCCATCCACCCCAGCAGAAGGGAGCAGGGAAAGGATGCACAGATTAAACCATCCAGAATCTCAGTTCGCTCTTCATACACATCCACGCTGAGGTGAGCGCTGCGTTAGTCCTTCTTGGGACATCAACAAGAAAGCTTCACAGGCACCGTAAACCGGGGATTTCATCGCTGCCCGCTGAGCTCCCTCTAAGAGCTGTATATGGTTTCTCAGGATTGCTCCCGAATTGTTCTTTTCATTTCACTGCCCAACAAGTGGTCCAGATTAAGCCCTGAGTGCTTCCTGCAACTACGGAATGCCTGCAAAAATAATAATAAAAAAAGAGATCTTAAACAGGGTGAGTGCTAGGTCAAGCCTACCTGTTGTAGCCACCATCTGCAAAGAGTTTAGACCAGAATCTGGAGTACAGATCTCTTTCTATAAATGAACTATAAACATTGTCAAGGAGGAACTAAAGAAGCCTCATAAAAACATATATGCACCAGCAAACATATAAATCAGGTGTAAGGTGCAGCAGGTCAAACAAATAGCTGTTATTGCCGATCTGTTTTGGAACTGCCACTATTTAAAATACTTTTTTCTTCTGATACGAGGAGAAACGCTTCATTCCCAGGCACAGAAGGAGAACTTCAGAGATAAATATGTTCCTCACTCGCTGAAATCAAAGCTGACCCTGGGGTTGAAAGCGGTGATAAAAGGAAAAAAAAATCTGATGACTATTAGTGGAAAAGGACCTTCAGCAAAGATAGTGTGAAAAGGGAAGGAGATTGCTCACCCCCAACCAGCTCTTTTAGGATCTTATCATTAATACAATGTTTAACAGACAGCTGTCTCAAGCTGCCATTACTCCTTTTGAAGAGACTTTTGCTGAGCCACACTTAAAAATATCTTCAAGATAGACATTGCACCAAATAAATCATAAATTGAGTGAAAAGTCGCAAAGATGCAACATGCAGCCAGTCTGCATAGGATGTTTAAATACAACTTTATTTTTACCACTGTCGCATGTGCCCAATGACCTGGTCTAAAGCCTGTTAAGTCGATCGAGCGTCTGCTTGCAAGGCTGGCTCTGGAAAAGCAGAGGGAAGGACACCCGGGTAGCTCACTCCGTGCCTTCCTGCTCGGCTCCTGGCGGAAAGGCTTCTGCACAGTGTATTCCCTCTCCTACGCGATGGAAAACCCCCTTCAGATAAACCTGGGAGACAGAGAAAATCCATTTTCCGGGGAAGAAATCCCTTTTGTCACATAAGAGCCATCCTGCCCCAAAGAGATGCAATTTATATGAGCTGCTCAAATGAGATCATCGCATTTTGGATTGTTTGCATTTATTTCACACACAAAAAGCAAGTTAAAAGAAAATTATTTAGGTCAAGCTCAAGCACTTGAAAATCAGGAAGTGCTGGGAGTGAAGCTGCTCATGGAGCAGTACTGGCTTCCTGCTGCTCGTACATTATTATTCCTTCTGCATTACATAATTACTTCTTTCCCCTGAGAACGTGCGTCCCGTTCAGTGCTCGGAAGAGCCCATCATGCTGCCCGGTCCTTCCCTTCACGTCCCGAGGTCAGTGGTACCTCCCTACCTTCGCACAGTGCGGTAGAGGGAGAATTACTAATATCCTGATGGACCTTTCTGTGGCGCTTGTCACTAAAGTACCACTGCTTTAAAAACATAACATACCCTTTGAGGCTCAGAACATAACAGAGTTATTGCCACTTTTTGTGGCATTTTTTATACAAAACCACAAATTTATGCTTTATCTCATCCTCCAAAACAGCCAAGGGAGTCAGCTGAGGTCACACATTTCAAGGGAAAAACAGCTCGGCAGAATCATGAGCAACTGAGAAATTTCTTATAATAGGAAGCAATGGTCAATGTGCTTAGCAAACAGGGCAACTGGCTCCGTTTATGATTTTCTGCAGGAAATGTATGCTTCCTCTTCAAAAAAGCATAAGGGATACCGGTCGTGCCCTTTCCTCCCACCCCAAAGAGTTTATGGGCCAGCTCAGACAAACAGAATACAAAGTTTATCACGAGCCAGGGAGAGATTATTCATTGTGGGAACAGTGTAATAGTCTTTCCCTGAATAGGGGGTTAAAGAGGAATTTAAGATATCTGTCATATTTGGCATATGCCAGAATGTATGTACGCCTTATGCAAACACTGCTGGGGCAAATTTAAGTGTTTTGATGGATGTGTTTTGATTCCCTCTGGGCTGAATCTGGCCCAGAGGGAATAGTTAGACGGGATAATGGGTAGGAGATGCCGAGTGAAACACACACGGGGAAGCAGCCAGATTTCTTTGCAGTTGCTCTGCATTAACCGGCTGGTGTAAGCAGAACGAGAACGTCTCGGGCCGCGTGGTGTGGATGGGCTTTGCTCTTGGATAGCGGCTCCAAAGGGCCGATCCGGTAGCGCCGCGATAAGGAAATGAGCAACAATGGCTCAACTAAAGTAGATGCTTCCAGTTTATTACCTCATACCCTGCTTTGTACTTTAAAAATATCTGCTCCCTTTATACGCGGGGCTTTTGCACACACAGCACTGAAATCCGCAGCTGGTTTCTTATCAGAGAACCAAGGGAATTTCAGCCGGGAAGCTGCAGTCCAGGCTCCGGGTGCACATCTGGGCAGCCGCCTTCCCAGTCACTGCTAAGAGACCAACAAGTGCTTTGCGGGCAGATCCCGAACATTTTCAGCTACTGCAGGACTGCCCAATTGCAGTTTTTTCCCCTATTTTTTCCTGCTTGCCACACGCGCACCCCAAGCAAGAGGGATTTGCAGGGGCCGCGGCGCTGAGCCCGTTAAGCTCTCAGCACATCGTCAAGCCGTCAGCGACACTTCCCGGCCTCCTCCTTCCCTGCCTTCGGAATTCCCCCTGTGCCGGGCGGCGGCGGCCGCAGGCGGCGGCTCGGCAGCTTGCACGGCGCTGCGGAGAAACCCCTGCACGAAGGAGCTAACCACAAAATTGTGTCACTCGCTGGCAATTAGTTTTGCTGTCAGTTCAGTGGGCTGGGGGCGGAATTAAATGTAAAAGCGATTGCACGGGATGCAGGTGGGTGTCTGGCTTGGAGAGGAGCTGCTGCTTGGGGTGGATAAAGTCTATCTTTCACTGAAGCCATCGAGTCAGACCTGGAAAACTAATGGTTTGGATCTGATCTGGAACTGCAGGACGAGCAGGAGCAACGTTAGCGCCTTTTTCCCTTGCAGGGCCACTGACACCGCGTTTTGCGCGGCTCTTACATGGCCCAAAATTGGCGTATTACTGGTAGCAGCACAAAAGGCCCCTCTTTCAATAGCTGTTACTCAGCGATCACTGTCCAACCCTTAATGTTTTCTTTTGTCAGAAAAAAAAAAAAATCACAAAAACTAAAGTAAATCACAACCTGGTTCTGTGCCAACAATATTAACCAGCTTCTTTTTAGAGTCTTTGAAGTTAGCAGGGGGCATCCAATCTTGTGGTGCAAGTAAAGAATGATACTTTAAGTGATTCCTTTTCATCCCTTTAACTTAATGAAAGATTAATAGCCTTGTTATTTTTGTTTCTGCCTTATTTTTCATATTCAAGGGGAGAAAAAAAAGATTTTTTGGCACTTGTTGAGGCTGAAGTGCTGTCTATAATGATTTTATGGATCAGTGAAGCACTGAGTTGTTTTGAATCGTTTTTTTTTTTTGCCCTGCCTGTGAGTCCTGCCTGAACAGTATTGGACATAAATGAAGTTACAAGCTGTAAAACAAAACGAAAATAAAACAGCGACTTCCACTTTGGGGAAGTAGCTGGATGGAGATGGGAGCCGGTGTTTGGTGGGCACAGACCTGGAAGGAAGAGCAGCAAGGAGGGTTTTAGCAAATCTTTTCAGCCAAAGAGCTGTGGATTAGTTATAAAAATGTAATCCATTTCCTAGCGAAAGAAAGCAGCTTTGTGTCGCTGCTGGCTGCGAAGACACAATGTGGGTTTTATAACTACCATTTATTTATATATTTTCTACCACAGCCAACAAGGCAGTATTTCTAGCTCCGTGTTGATGCTCAGGGTAGAGAAGATTGGTGGTTTTTGTTTTCTTTCTGTTTTCATCTCATATTTGGTTTAGGGGGATTTTCTGAGGATCTCACCCAAAAAATAACATTGCAGCCTCTATTGATTTCTTCTGCTTCTCTACCTTGTGCCCAGCACTTGTATATGGACATTTAGGTGCCATTTTTTTTATTATACCTTTCTCTGAGGATGAATTGAGCAAGACACCTGAGAGGTCTCTAAACAAACCCACTATAAACACCATTTATGATATATTTATTAATTTTCCATCTAGTATTTGCAAGCTCTTAATACATATAAGTGTAGGGTAGACCATGCATATGCACTCCAGCTTAAGTGAGGAAGGCAAAGATTTATTTTTGCTTTCATTTTAAGCTGTTAATGTTTAACGTAACCAGTAAGGGCAAGGCAACCTTACCCTGCATGGGCCTTTGGACTGAGTTCCAGTACAAACAAGCGGCTCTCAGGAAGATGCACAGATTTGTGATTCGTGATGGAGCCAGAACTCGATTCCACATTGCTCATCTCCTAACCCAGGGTTTCATCCCTTTCTCTAGACTAAAGAGACTAAGTTTCACTCAGCATTTCACATCCACATTGCAGCTAATGAGATCCTGCAGTCTCTTATGGCCAATGTTTACATGGTTGCTATTTTTTTGTGTCATTATTCTTTCTTCTGTGGTCTATTTTCCCTCAAATTTGCTGTTTAAACCGGTGTTAAATTCCACGCCTGATGCTCACTTTAATTCTTCAGATAATTGCAAAAAAACATGTGAATCAGATGCATTAATACAATTACTACCAGCAGTGGGTGAACTCCTTTCATGATAAATTGCCCCACAATGTCTGGCAGATAAAAACGATTAGATCGAGTATTTCAAGAGATGAAGGTTGCTTCGCTTGGAGATGTGTGTTAGCAAACAGACTGCAGAAAAGCACTGGTGGGTGTCATGCACCCAGCTTAACTAAACCTGTAAGCAAAGTTCCTTGTAAGAACTAGCCCAAGGTGGGTAATTCCTCGGAGCCCTCCTGGCGGGCCCAGGATTGCACCCTTTAAAAGTTGTCTTCATCCAAAGCAGGGAAAGGATGGTCCCAACGAACGAAATAAAACACAGCGCTTCTCTTGATAGCTGCTCTGTTTCAAATGAGAAATCACAGTAGTGTAATACTGGAGAAATTAAACAGAATTTTTCTGCTATTATACCAAACAGCCTACTTAATAAATGGGTAATGAAAAAGAATAATTTATTACAGCTTGTGAATTTTGACAGCTCTAAAAAGATGTTCTTAGAGTTTCCCCAAAGGGAGAAGAGGCTGTTTCTTCCTTAACACACTGGTGTTAGATATAATTTTTCTGTCTGTAGAATTTTGCTCCTGCCTGGTAAAAGGGATTAGATTTTTTTTTCTTACATCATAACCTATTTTAAGCAATTATAATCTATGAGTAATAAATCATTTTCATTCACCTCTCATGGGGAGAGAAAAGATGTGAGAGAGCATTCTAGAGTTTTAATTTATATCAATGTTTGCATTACTATTAAATGAATTAAATGGGTTCTACAAATGTTCTCCCATAGATCTGCAATAAATTATGGAGCATCTCAACCTCAGCCCTTTAATTGTCCCTTTTACCAGCTTTTTGTTTTGTTCTGTTTGTTTTTAAACTGGGTAGCACAAACAGTTATAATGTGCACTGAAACGCTCAAAAGGCTCTAGGGTATTGCAATATAGGACATAACTTCAATCATTGGGAACGTTGAATTGCACTAATTTAGAGAAGGCGCAATTCTGCCTCTCAAGCAACACGACTTTTGGGTGAAAAACTGGCAAAGACACAAGCAGCTCCAAGAGGGACCGTGGCCAAAAGCACACGGTCCTTTTGCTGGCCCTAGTAAAGGCAAAGGGAATTTTCCATCCAAGGTTGATTCCTCGTGGATCTTCTCATGACATGGTACAATTGCTATATTATGACAGTAAAACTTCTAAATGGCAAGTGGGAATAACTAAATTAGTCTAATTAAACACATGAAGGTAGAGCTGGAGTAAAACACACATTAAAGGAAATAAAGATTTCCAATTGCATTCCACCCTTTCTTGATAGACTTTTGAAGGAACCTAGGACACGTAGAGCCATTCTGTACAAGGTCCGCAATTTTACTTAGATCAGACTGAAAACTTTGTGACTTGTCACGTTAGACCTGTCACTGTCCTGCCTTCCGCCTCTGATTGAGGCCAGTGGCACAAAACATATGTTTTGGCCCTCATTAAAACATATAAAACAAATCTGATATTTTGCATTATTATCATCAGGACAAATATATCAATTAATATATCTCAAGAGCTGAGAATTTAGCACATAGTTCTACACACTCAGATGAAACAGCTTGTGCTATTTATGTCTGACGTCATCCATTAAAATGAATCATTTTGAAAAAGGCACAATTGGCCACAAAATGAACCTCCTAACCCTTCATGTACAGGATCAACTCCTTTTGCAGCCTCTGTCCAAAATGTTCTATTTCCTCATCTTTCAGGACTGCTCTGGCCCAAATTCTCCTGTATAACCCAGTTACTTTGGAACTGCTGATCAACAGTTTCTTTTCAGGCCCTTCTCAGCACATGATTTGATTTTGGGGAAGGAAGGTCTCCTCGTTGTCTGATGGATTTTCTTTCTCTGTCACTTCCTCTGCAACAACTTTCTCTGCACTGCCCAGAATTTAGGGATACATTCGATTTCCAGCAGCTGATCCTACAAACCTAAATGGATAAACATTCAAAACTGCAAGAAACTGCAATAACAGTGAGCAAGACTTAAACCCAGTTTTTAAACTTTGAAATGCTTTTCCAGCATTGCCTGGGTTCAGTCCTACTGCAAGTGATTTATGGATAGACCTACCTGGAGCAAAGACATTTTTGTTTAAAGCCTGGGCACAGCTTTAATCCTTTCTGCAGCCTCCTGAAGACCATCCTTGAGCCAATGTCAAGGCATCTTCGGGCCTTGGTGGAGCCGTCTTTGGTACCTGTCCTGTCCCTCCAGGCCAGGACTCCTCACTAGTTTTTGGTTTACTTCTAGCAAAGATTACATTAAATCCTACAGTTTCTGCCTGCAGGATTTGTATTTTCTGTCGTTTGTGCCCTGAAGCACCGTGACCTTCAATATTTGTAAGGATACGGACCTTAATTTTGTAAGGATATAGACCAGTAAACACCACCAATGAAACTGGCCTTTTCCAATTAAGTGAAATGATTTCCACAACCCCTGAGGTCTTTCTGCCTTCATTCTGTGAAAGAGGTGCTCCCCAGTGGGAGGTCTTCATGCCTTCACTACCTGGTAGCATGAATTCTACCCAATACGTTCAATATACTTAAATCACATTAATTGTTTAGCACTCTGCAGAAGTAGACCCCAAATGACTGCAGCCAGATCACATTCTAGACCTCTTCTCCATGCAGGGTTAGTGTACAAATACAAGGCATTATTTTTCTAGCTCCAGTGTAAATGATATGGTCCCTTGGAGCTACAGCAAACATTTATAAATGGAAGAGCAAAGAATGGTGGGTGGGTATTTTTGTCTTGTTAATTTAAACAAAAGTGTGGAGCTTTCTTTTAGGTTACATTCCCAGAGATAGTTGTGGCATTTGGCTCCATTTCGGTAGCACATTAGCATGGAAATGCCTCTTCAGCGGGATATTTTTTAATGTCACATTGGGGAGGAAGGGAGGAGACCTAGGGATTTGTGAAGCAAGCAAGAGAGCTTACAAAATATCAGAAAAAAATAGTGAAACAAAGGACATAAAGACATAACTATGCAGCCTACGATTCAATTAGGAGCAGCTGATCCGCATCCAGGCAGATTCATGGAGCCATCATGAATGTTCTTAATAATGAAACTCCATCCACTCGGTGCTATTAGTTCAATGGAGATTTTACCCCCAGAGCATTTGCAGACTTTGATTTGGATCCAGGGAATTGCTTAACAGCTGGAAAATTTTAAAAGCTGAATGGGAATTTCGTGTTATGTAATTTTCTCATCTTGATGAATGGGGAAGTTTGACATGTGACTTTGGTTAGTGCTAATGGAAGTTACCCCTGCATTAGTGTGTATGAAAGGGAAAGAGCACACCCAAGATCCTGATGTGTGCGAGCTTGAGTCTATTTCTATGTAGATGCTACAAAGAACAGTAATGAGTTCAGTGCTGGCACAGAGTCTTGTGAAATATTGTAAGAATTATGCGTGCCTTCAGTTTAGACATTGTCAAAATTAAATAACAACTGCTTATTACAGCTAATGTAGGTAGCAGCATTCACCAAAGCTGCCTTTCAACTGCCTCTTTTGTTAATTATTTGAGCTAAGTTCTCATTGCTGAGTATCTGATTATAGGCATTAGCATGGGATGACGTGGTTCAGTTTTATAGGACCAACTTAGGAAGAGAGAACTTGTTTTGCTCAGAGCAGAAGAGACTCCAAGAACTGCAATGGAGACGCTCTTATTGCTTTAGATTTGCGATAGGGTTTGGAAGGAAGGACATCCTGACATCTGTTTTTGAAGGAACAGTATCTTTGCCAAGGTAGTTAAGTGACAGCCTTAATTCCGGCATCTCCTAACTCCTAAAGGTTTCACCTTTCAGCCAGACCATTCAATGGGCACAGCTGTATCAGGGAGAAGACTGATTATGATCCTGCCTGTGACATGAAGATGCTTAAAGAGGAGGCCTGATCTTCATCTGCTCGTCTCTGGCACTGATCAGAGAATCCCTGTGTAGTCTATATCCTAAAGATTTCTTGGCATGTGCCTTCAATTAGCACTAATTATATATTCAAAGGAAGGGTAAGAATGTTCCTGTTTTTCTAGAAGGGGTGAAAAATCATGTTTCTCTGAGTTTAATATCTCAATAGCTTTAATATCTTTGCATCCTCACTGTCTGTTTCAAAAGCAAAGCTGGTGCCACGAGGCACTGCTGGAATTTGGAAAAGACGCTTTGCTTTTGAAACAGAAGCTTCAAATCCACTTGAAATCCCATATAAAAGTTAGTCCAGGAAAGTCAATGAATGGTTTGTGATCAAAGTCCTTTTACTGAATTTTCTAACAGCTTCTAACAAAGCGTGTTTTAAAGGGAACTGACTGCATCAAGGGCTTTCCAGAAAGCCCAAATGATAACTCAGTTCCTTATAGCAGAGAGAAGTAACAGTCAGGAAACTTCAGTGCCTAGATAGCATATGGATTCTTTTATAGGGGTTGCCAAACACTTCTGAGTTCCATAATATAGGAAAACGTTAATACGTGTTGGGAAGGATCAGAAGACAAGTAGCTGCCAACTGTGACTGCTGTGACTGTACAACACAATGGAGAATCAACTGTGATATTACAAATAGCCAAACGCATAGCCAATTATCAAGCAATAATTTTAATTTGGAATCTTACTGAAAAGCCTTAGGATAATGGGAATGTTCAGGGACTTTCTCTGACAAAAATACTTTGAATTATTCTGCCATATGAATCAGAGGTACCTTCCGTTTGCTGTGGTCAGCTAGCATTTCCTTTCCACTGACCGTTTCCACGACCATTTAGAAGTTTCAAGATGTGTGTGAATAAGCAGATATGTATAAATAGGATGTCTAAATGGAAGAACATGTGGGATAATTTCACCGTTCTCAGTTACATTACACCAAACTTCCCAACACATTGTCCCACCAGCGCCTTGACCGCAGCGTTCCCTGCTGCTTTCCAGTTTGGAAAGGATTTGCTGCTTCTCATATCTGGGTCCCAGGGAATATCGCTGCTCAAATTGAAGCAATGATGAGGGGAAGAATGCCCAGCATTCCCGCTAAGGTATTGGGCTGAAAAATTCAAGATCCAGGCATAGTTCTCAGGTAGTTGGCAGCAGGTTAAGGGCTGCTTTGCAGAGTGGCTGATGCTCTGCAGCTCCTGCTGTGGCACAAATCTGCAAGTTGCCCATGAGGTGGCTTCTCAAGATTTTTTTTATATTATATCTACGAGCAGACATACTGATACTTTTTTTTGAATAATATTTTTGTAGCGTTCAACAGGACTCTTCAGATACTAGCCGAAAACAGCACGCCAGGATGCAGCCTTTAAGCTCTTGCTAGCTGAGCCATTGCTGATGCAGCTAATTTACTGTGGCGAGAAAGTTGAGCAGTGATAGAAATAATCTGCTAAATTATTATTTCTGGTTCCTGACTACAGGCTTCTGCCAATAAAAAATTCTAAATGCTGAGTTAGGCAAAGCTGGATTCAGTGTATTTTGTCAAGAATTTTCCTGCATTTAAATCCCAATCTAGGAATTATACTGGATACAAAGACTTGTAATCCACTTTGTGAAAAACTTTACCTTGGAAGATATGGTCCAATATATGTGAAACTTTCGCTGTGATTACATCGTGTCTGTGGCTTCCTAGGGAACGGAGACGACTCCTCACCTCTTTGCTGGTGCTGTCCATTTCACGGAGTTGAGCTGTCAGGGCCTGGTTTCTCCATGTGTTTCCTACATTTTCCCTAAAGATATTATAAAATAGATAATTGTGATTGTGAAGTGCATTATGATGCCCCAATGGAAGATGCTGTGAAAATGCAAACGGGTTTCAGCACTAGACTCATTCCTTGCCAGGCTCTTGTGTGGCACCTCTTGTTCTGTCCTGGCTGCTCTGGGCCCTGCTTTATGCCACGGTGTTTCGAGTGGAGGCACGAGAAGCTCTTGGTGCCGGCGTGGAGCAGAGAAGCACCTTGGGGAAGGACTCGGTTAAGGAAGATCCTTCCTGGAAGGCTCCTGGGAGCAGGGCCTTGGGGCAGAAGAAGGGGCAGGGGAGCAGTGAAGAGAGACAGGTCTTTGCTGTGGATCTCAACCTGCATGGCTACTCGTGACTTCAAACAGCTTCTCCTTTTGGAATTATTCAGCAAATGAGTTTACGTCCACGCAATTTTCTGACGTCCCTAGATTTATATGCTGTCCGTGCACGACCATCCGTCCCTTGTTTTCTGAACTTCAGACTGCGACAAAAGCTGATACGGAAAATGTTTACCTTTAAATCATTTTCCCCGTGGCTCTCTTTTCTTCTGTGTATTTTGTGTGAGCTTCAATAGTGGAGCACCCTGCGTTTTCAGCTACCACCTCCCGCCCTGACCTGTAGCGTTCTCCATATTGTGTGTAACCACAGAGAGGACTCTGATGTTAAATACAAAAGAGAAATAAGAGTGTTGTAAGGTCATGTGCTTCTTGCATAAGGGATTTCAAAGGGAGCAATTGTTTAAAGGACTGGAAGATGACAGAAAATAATCTGTGTAATCCAACAATCAAAACCCGTATTCATTAGCGGAGGGAACTTTGTTGGGTGCCTCAAAAAATGGAAAGGTGAGTAGTCAAACTGAGAGCAGCTCTTTAATTTCCCACATTTCAAGGAGCAAAGAATAGGCTCTGTGTGTTTGGACTATTGTACTTTTGACTTTCATATTTCTAAACCTCAGGATTTAGATCTGAATCTTGAAAGTGATTCAGACTTTCGCCAGTTCTCCTGTCCTCAGCTGAAATACAATATGGAGTTTTTTTGAAATAATTGTGCAGCTATGACCATGCCTTCAATAAGGCATTTTCTACATGAGCAGGAGCCTTTGAAGTGTGGAGCCATGAAGATGGGGAGGGCCAAAGGTGACCGCTGTGCAATAGAAGTTTACATTCCAGCCCGAGAACGGGTTGGAGGGGTGAAGGAATTAGTCTATTGATATTCAGTGCTTTGACCCGCTAACAATAACGGTGGCATCGGGGTTATAACAGCGGCACATCCCTACATTGTGTCTCAGTGGAGAGAGACGGACCTTATCTGCTTTAGTTCGCTTCGGAGGAAGAATCAGCAGGGCTTTTGCCATGTGGGCACCAGCCGCTGCTACTGGGGAGAATGGGGGTGACAAAAGTGTGCACAATTCCTCCCCCACCGCATCGGCTTGAAGAATAAGTTGGCTGCAGAGCTGCAAACACGACAGGCATTTTCCAAAACCCAGTGCTGGAAAGGAGAAAATAAATTAATAGGGTATTCTGTGCTGGTTTTAAAGGGCACAGACTGAGGAAAGCAACTCCCTGCCGCTTTTTTCCCCTTTAAGATACCCAAAAAAATAAAAAATCTTTTTTTCACTTTGAAAGTATTTTTTATAGAAACTAATCAAAGCAACACCAACAATTTTTTGACATGGGAGAATACTTTTCCCTTGGTATACAGCACATTTATAGCACAGCTCAGCGAGCCCTGCAGATAAAATTTTGTGCTGGAGATCTGCAGTTTTCCCAAAATAAACCCAAAAAGGTTGAGCCCGCGCAGTGGAAAAGGCACCTGCCAGGTTACAGGTAGCAAAGCCCTGGGGCTCTGGCAATCACTTCCCACCCGTCTGGTTTTCCTTCCTCTCCTGCCACCATGTCAACCTTGGCATGAAAGTTAGATGCCAGCACGATAACAATAATAAAACAGCACAATAGATCTTAGTACAAGGCAATGAACTGTTTAGATTATTTGTTCCTAGGGCCTTAAAAAAAATTAGACACGGATGACAATTCCATCACCTACTTCATCCTTTTGGCCAATGGAGGGCTGATTTGGGCTGTGGTCTATCATCTTTTCTAATGTACTCAGACTGGAAATTGTATCCCTCATCTCCAGAAGCTGATCAGGGAAGCAGCAGTGACTCAGAGGGCTTGTCAGCTACTTTAGCTGTTGAGTAGAGCAATCCTTTATTAGTGTGGTCATCCCCGAATTCCTTAACTCGCTTCTCAACAAATGTCAGAAAATGTGCCTTTTGCTTTAACATATTCAAGAAGCACCTTTGTAATGCGGTCCCAAGGGGCAGGAAGATCACCTTTAGTTTCAGATGAGGATGGAAAGCATGAGTATGTAAGAGCTGTGCTCAACGTGGTCGTACTTGCAGCCCAGTCCCTAGCACAAAGCCAACTACCATCCCAAAGGGTCACTGGAAAAATCTACTCCCGACAAATAAAAATCAATAGCCACTCTTCTCCAAATGGAGATTTTAATCCTGCCCATTTGACTTGAATCATACGTTAAAACAAATCAAGCCTTATGAGCCCCCCATTAGTAATCCCCAAACATAACACTGATGAACTAATGTGCTGCATGAGCAAAGCGTGAGCTGTTTGGGTGACAGACATAGGGCCTTCAGCCCTGCTAGTGCAAGCATTTTCCTTCCAAAGACCATAAAATCATTGCAATCTTCATTTGGGTCACCCGCTTTACCCAAAGGGCTGTTTGTTCCATTGCTCCGAGAGGTGAACTTGAGAGGGAACATGCGGGAGGAGACTCACTCCAGAGCTTCTTGAGCAGTCTCCAGGTGGTAGAAAGGGAGTTCCCGATGCACAAAATCCATTCAGTTTTCGTCAGCATTTTGAACTTCAAGCAAATTGCAGCTTCTGGATGTTTTTAATTATCGCATTTTTTCAGTAAAAACACATTTGATTTATGAGCAGTCTACAGAGGCCGATCTTGCAGAAGCTGCTTTCCAATTCCCACTCTGCTCCCGGTTCTCGTGTGAGCACGGGACAACCATTGCACAGCTCCTGACCGGGCTCCCTGCTTGGATGTGGAGGGAAAATTACTAAGAACATAGCAAGAACATGCTGCTTTTTTGGTAATTCCCAGTCTTCTGGAATTACTGACTGAATTACTGTGGTGCTGAGGACATACAGTCCAGATTCCACCAAGTGAAATCATATACAAAATGTAAGAAAATGAGGGACTTTTTGTCACAGCGCGCTGCAGCTCAAGGTAAGAGATGCTACAGACCCATGGGAGAGTCAGGCAAAATAAGCTGTGCCCTTCAAACACCAGCAGCAAGTGGTTAAGCTGGAAAGTTTTCAGCAGTGAAATGCAAGGCTTTCCTGTGAATATTTAAGAGAAACTTCTCCCAAGAAGGAAGATAAATGTGGGAGATAACACCAGAGTGTTTGCTGGAAACTTAGCTAATAGGTTGATCAGTTAAAGCTTAGATATTATTCTACATACATAGATTAAAAAGAAGCACGGCAGTGGGAGACAGTGCAACAACACTAGTTTCATGTGGGTTATAATGGGGGAATACAGTCATGTTCTCAGCTCTGCTATTTATCCTCTCATTAAGGTTATTAACAGTGACTCGGGATGAAATTGCTGTTGTGGCCACCACGGCTTGCTCGGGCCGTGGGCAGCTAATGGTGTGAACGAGATGTGAGAGGAGAGGCCACGTCTTTTTCTCAGCTTCCCCGGCCAAACTTCCCCCACCCAGCCCTGTATTGAATTTCTGGTGGTTTTCTTTAATTTCACATGTTGAAAAGCCTGAGTGATCCTTTTCCTCAGATGGTCTTGCTAGAACCCCCAACAGAGTGTGAATAATTATTCCCACTCTGTTGGGGCTTTGATAAGGCTCTTATGGCTGCCTTTTGCTCAGCCTCTCAGCCTTTGTTCCTGCTGAAGTTATTTTCTTTCTTAGAAAATGAAAAAAAAAAAAAAAGGAACTGTAACACCATCAAGCAAAATTGTGATTTTAGTAGTAGTGCTAACAATTAAAATATTGATTTGAAAACTGTAAATGCTTTGATCAAATTCCCCTCATAGTAAGTTGGCAATCATCGTGTGTTTACACCTATTTTAACGGGAGCAGAATTTGGAGAATGAATTGGCTGGAAAGAATTTGAGATATGATTGACTCAAAAATTTGACTTCTGAATGGCAGCAATGCCCGGGTTACCTAGTTGAGATGAGTTACCCAGTTGCAGTCTATAATATTCAGTGGATGTTGCAGGTTTGAACGTTTCTGGAACTTGGGAAGGGAGTAACATGTGAATAAACTGGGAGGCCCTGGGATATATGAATCAAGGGTCATCACAGCCTCCTTGCTCGCAGTGGAACAGGCTGAAGTGAGATATTACTGCGATATTACTGTTGACTAAACACAAACCTTGGTCTGGACGAACGTGTGCTCTGATGCTCGCGGGACCAGGAAGAGCGGTTAATCCCGAACCCAAACATCCCTTCCAACACGGATGAGCCGGCTGAGCACAAAGACCACACAGCAGAGACCACTCCAGCCTTCCTGGCTCCCTGCTGAACCCGGAGGAGATTCCAGAGGGCTCATCCAGGTGGAACGGGACGCACAATGACCGTGGTAGCAAACAGAAAAGTATTTTCAGCACAACACCCTACCCTGGACTTCTCTAAAGCAACTGGTAGTTGATGTCTGCTCCACCGTGGATGTTCAGTACATCTGAGGACATGAAGGGCTTTGCAGTCGTCCTCTTTCAGGCACTGCAGTCCTGGGTAGCAGCATGAGATCAAAGCAATGGTGCACACAGATATATTGGCATTCTGAGATTGGAAGATAAATAATTCATACATTGAAAACAGCGCTGGGTTGGGGATATTATAGATTAATTCCATCTCACACTTTTTTCCCCCCATCTCTCCCTCTCACTCTTTTTTTTTTTTTTTTTTTGCTATTGGGAGACCTACTGCCCTTGTCCTTTTCTTGTGATTTCTGAATCAGCCACAGGCACTGGTAGAATTACAGCAGTGATAAGAAAAAAATCAGGCGTGGGATTTGAATTAATGCTTTTAGACAAATCTCCATTCCATCTCTAATTCTAATGCTAATTACATTTGCAGATCAAAGCCTGTTCGTTAAAGTTTTGCTTTTGAATATATGTAAAGATTTTACTTTTTTAATTTTTTTTTCCATTTTTGGAGAAATGCTTCTTCCAGTAGAGACCAGTTGTTCCTAAAATATCCCTTTGGAACAGCGAGGCTGTTTCCCTTTCTTTGAATCTTTTGTATGTGTTGGGTACAGCATTGTTCTGCTACTGCACAGGCAATCCATCCTCCTGACTTTTTGTTTTTCTGCTTAGCAAATGCCTATGATAGTGAGTGCAAGTAATTGCAAATATATTTAACTGCACTGCCAATTGCAGGTATTCAAAAACTATATCAGCTTCAATAAGATTTTGATATTACATCCAGGAGATTGAAAGAAAAATATATACACTGACAACTGAGTTATTTTTATTTTTCTTCTGTTTCTTAAGTTTATACAATTTGCACTTTCCATCTGCTTCTATAAGTAGGACTAGAAAGTATTTCTTCCCTTCCTTTCTCTTTCCCAGGTGAATCAGAACCTTTGTAACGTGGACTCCAGATACGTGGGCTTTCAGAAACAACAAAATAAATATCGTGCAACTGAGGATAAAGCCACAAAAGCTGGCAATGCCGGCACAAGTCTCATTCTCCTGAAATTTAAGCTTGGCACGTCCAGACATGTTTGTAGGATCAGAGCCTATTTTGCAAGTGTCAGATAATGAAAGTCAGGGAAAGTCAGAAATTTTTAACACCACAACATAAGTCAGAGATTTTTAACACCAGAGCCTCAGGGGCTGGAGCGAAGGAGCACGAGCTCGTTTTGGGAGGAAATAAAAAGAAGGAAGAGGAGAATGGCAGAATCGAAGTGTGAAAAGTGGGATTAGGCTGTGAAAGGGGCTGGGTGCAGGCAGGAGGAGGCACGAAAGGTTCAGAGGGTGAAAAAGCCAATTAGTGGAGTATAAATTTAAAAAAATGCCAATTTCTGGAAAAAAAACAAGGGAAAAGAGAAGAGAGGTGTTAACTTAAGGCAGCTAGGGAGAGGATTAATCAAGTAAGTGACAGCCAGCAGTTAGGAAAGAACGGGATTCAGGAGTGAAAGCAACTCTGCCCTGTTATATATATATTAATAAGACATTTAGAGTGTATAATGAGCCCCGGTCCGTATTTCCAGGCACAATGCTGTCCCCTTCCATCACCCCCATGGGTTCATCGGAGATGCCCGAATCTGGACACCCGCGAGTTGCTCCTGGATTCCCCTTGGATGTCGGCACAGGGGGGTCTCCCTGGGCAAAGAAAGAAAAAGAGGAGCAGCCATTTCCTCCTGTTTGTTTGGTCTGGGTCGATTTTTCTGCAATTGGAAACTGAAAAATCTGGAGGGGAAAAATCAAAATCAGAATCAAATTCTGCTCACATGCATTCACACGTATCTGCAACCCATTTCCAATTTTAGTGGATGTATGCACAAAGTTTGGGATGTAAATTGGCATCCCTTAAAAATCTTCCAATAAAGTCTTTGGCTAAAAGCATGCAATCACCTGAGTGATGAGACATCACGTGAAATGCTTACTTTTAAATGCTTGCTATTACTCACTTGTTCTTATATATAGACTTCTGCTTATATAGATATAAATATATGTTCTTATATATATATATATATATTTTTTTTTTCTTAAAGAGAAGAAATACAGTTGCAATGGTAGGGATGTCCCATTGGCACCAGTCTACTAAAACATACCTAAGCAGAAGGAATCCTCTTCCCTTCTGTCTTCTGCCCCACTGCAGGATGGCAGAAGGAGTGTTGGCCAGATTCAACCTGCCCCACTAAAGCAACAGCTGAGGGAACATCTGCATACAGCTGGAAGATGCAGTTCTGCATGGAAAAGGAATAAATAAAAACATGAGACATCACAGGCCAAGCTTTCAGCCGAGGTAAAACAGCATTTCTCCCTTAAACCCGCTGGACCCATGCCTATTTGTATCAGCTGGGAATCTAGACAGTTATCGGGGCTTGCCAGCTCTGTGGAGGGATAAACATAGCCCTGACCAATTAGAAGTTCATTAGGGGCAAAATGTAAAGCACAGAAAACCAAAACCAGAACCAGTCAGCATTTACATTCTTGTAATTTCAGCAACTGAAACATTAACATTTTGTGGATTTTTTTTCTGCATGGGTAAGTCTAAACCCTCCTCTAAATATTGCCTTATTTTGCTTTATTTATTTTATCTTTGGGCTTTTTTTTTTTTTTTTTTTTTTTTTGGTTTAGTGATGTGTCAGCCCTCTTAGCACAGCAGTTATCTCAGTCTGAAAGTACCTTACACTTATCACTAAGCTTACAGCAACCGTATATCTGATACAGATGCTTTAATCTGTAAAAGCACTTCATAATAGTTTCAAACTAACGTACTGCGATACAAAATCACTTGTGTACAAGCCCTGACCTGCAGCCTACCTGGAGCATTAATCTGACAGTGAACACCTGGAAATCCGAGGAGGACAGGAGCAGCTAGCCCAAAATATAACTTCCGTGTTACGCCTTGGAGACTGACATTTACCCCAGTGTGAAGAAATAGCAAAAAGACTCATGTACCGTGGATGTCTCTTTTAAATCATTGCTATTAAAAGATGGTTTTTAGTCACAGAGAAAATACACCAATCTGTGCAATTCCAGGCATTTACGCTAACGTTGGTTTTATTACTTTGCCATGTTATCCTGGCTTTTTTTTCCAAAGATTTTACAATTTTTCTCCCATGTGGTTAGGGGGTGGATAAGGCACCTTGGTTATAGCTTTTGTGACACTTATTTACAGCCACCACCCTCAGGCCATGGCTCTCACAATTAAAAGTCTGTCCTAAGAGATTTCTTGCTTTTATGACTTACATTTTACTTCCAGATTTGCAAAGATCTGGGGGGCAGGAGGAGGAGAGGGAGATTGTTTTTGCAAGCATCGTATTGCTGCAGGCGACGTGCTCAAGGTGACTCTGCTTGAGCAAGCGCTCGGACTAGGTGGTCTCCAAAGGTCCCTTCCAACCCCAACTCTTGTGACTCTGTGTAATTCTTAGAGCATCCCCTGAAGGTGGATGGACCGTGAACTTCTCTTTGCTGAGAAACAAAGTAGGAAACCTAAGAGGACTTTCCTATTATGGAAATATATACTATCAAATAGTTTTTAAAACAATTGCAGAGAAACACAATGCAGAAAAAGAACAAATTATTACAGTTTCAAGTCTCTTTTTCATATGAACTTTGTCATGAAGTACATAGGATGAATTATTTTTACAATATGTCATTGACATGAGAGCATATTATTCTTTTTTGACAGATGGAGAACAGCACAGAGATATTAAGGATGGAAATATTCATTTGTTTAAGCTTTGAGCCATGGAAGGCCTGTTTTTTTAGAGCAGTTTTTGTTATCGAGGGTAAATCGTTCAGCTTTTCTGCAAACCAGACCTGAGAGCTAACTCTTTGCCCATTGAGTCCGAGGGATGGAGCAGGGGAAAGGACAGCTCCATCAAACCAGGCTGCACAAGAGAATCAGGTATTCACAGCAGCGATCTAATCTTTAGAGGCTTTTGCTGATAAACTCGAGCAAGTTTCTCCTGCGTATGTGTGAACTGCAATATCTCCAGCGCTTTCATCTCGGATAACGTAATGTGAGTTTTCAAAGGGAAAGCAAAAAGCTCATGCACAATGCAAAGAACATCCTCCTGCCACGTTTCAAGCCCTCACTCCAAAGCAGAATGTCTCTAGAGTATTTCAAAGCAAAGCTTATCAGATTTCTGCGCGTAGGAACATTCTGCGGATGATGTTGGTCACCTTTAATGATAGGTTGCTGTACCAACCCTGCCTACGATGCAACCCTTTGAATCCATAGGTTAAGTTCCACTCCCAGCGGCATTCCTATAGCTATTATCTACATCTGCGGCTGCTACACGGATGCATCTAAAGACAATTTTCTTCTTTCAAGTTGAAGTCCAGATTCCAAAGTTTACTCTCACTTAACTCCCTAAGCTGGCTCCAACATTCCCAACTGATATTTCCCCACGTTATCAATAAGGTCTGATCAGCTAACGGCAGTTGTGATGTGTCACAGGGAATATCTGTCATTTGAAATGTCTGTCCTTTATGCTTTTTACATTTTCACTAATTTCCTCTAGCATTCAAGCCCCCAGAAGTTAGAATGGACAAACAGGGAAGCTCAGCTGGTTATTAGCAGACTTTAGGCATAGGCTTTTCAGCAACTTCCTAGGGTGAGCAGCACAAAGAGCTTTCTTAGTAGGGGAAACACTGACCTGGGTGTTGTCAAACCTATTGCAGAGACGGGTCAGGTGAGTCTTTGATCACACATTAAACAAAAGCAGTTATTCTAACCCATAGGAGGTTGAAGGAGAGGGAAAACAACATCATCAACAGCAACAGACTTCCTTCTCAAGATTTAATAGGATAATTCATATTGAGGGGAGGACTTAAGTGGAAGCGACTTAAGTTCACTGAAGGTGGAATAATATTATATGAAACACCATAAGAATGGGTGTTGCCCACAAACCAGGGTAATTTACTGCTAGCTTTCCAAATCCAGGCAGTTAAAGAATAGCTTAAATGTCTGAAATTTCATGAAAGGAATTGATTTATGAAGAAGAGAAGAATGGACCAAACACTATTCAATGCGTACAATTAATAAGTGTAAAATGTCTATATAATTCCTAAAATAAGCTTAGATTGGCATACACAGACATTGTTTGGACTCAGTGATGATCAGCCTTCCTTTCAATGGGAGTTGGGAGAAAAATCTGCAGCAGAATAACTCACCACATATTCTGCTGTGGGATATTTCCTGTATTTCTGTGCACACTTTCACCTGCTGTGTCCAAATACACAGAAAAATACAGAATGAAGGACTTTCTAATGTCATTATATTTGTACTAATTTCTCTAGTACTAATGCTAACTTATAGCTCTATTATCTTCATGCTAAGATAATTCTCATTTATCTTGCTAATTTATAAAGTCCAGGGCTGCCAGAAAGAAAATCACTAAGGAGGCAAATGATTTGTTTTGAATATGCACCTGACATACCAGACTTCATGTTAAGGTCTGTATTATTAGAGGAAAAGAAAGTATTAATAAGGAGGAAAATGAAACATTTCTGAAGTTGATGAACGTGTATGTAATGAAAGACAGTGGAGCTTGCAGGGACCCCAAGGAAGGATATTTCCAGTAAACTGACAAGCCTGTGCAACTCCTGTTAATCTTGCAATTTAGACACACGTAGCATGAGGAAAATGCACTCCAATTAATGTGTTTGTAGAGGAAAATGCTGCTTCCCTATCCTGTTCCCCAACGGAGCTGAGAGTGACTTTCCAAGATAAGCCCCTGCTGTTCCCCGGCTTGTAAATAAGGTGAGAGGAGATTGGGCGATGGGGGGTTCAGATGGCAAAGAGAATTTGCCTTGGTGCATTTGAAGTGCTTAGACTGCAGTCTACAGCTCAGCTGTTTACCTGGTTCCTGGGCGTCCTTTTTATTTACTGTCAAATTAACAAGCCTTGTCCTCTGTTGATAAGGTGTCCTAGTGCTCGGCTTAGTCCAACAATTTCCCCTCTGCAGCCTCAAGCTTTTATAATGTCACATTTATTTTGGTGACTACAATATATTCGTCTGTAAGCCCCTGTACCAGGCTGCAGTGCATATTAATTCATTAAACCCAATACAAAATTACAACCCACAAAGGAGAATTTCGTCCTGGCGCTGATGTGTAATTGAAGTGTGGTCATCCAGGGAAACTCCAGGTCCCTTCTCAAGGGAAACATTTTTTTCTTCCTTGTAATTCAGAGTAGTTAAAGCCACTAGGTATGAGGTATTCACAAGCATTAATTCTTTCTCCAGTATCTTGTCTTAGAGACACGTCTCATGGAGGATTCCTGATGTGGGCAAATACTGTGAGCTGCATCAATTCCACCTCGGGCTGATTTCGCAAGCTGAGCAAAGCCGGGTTGGCTCCGTGCTGGATTAACAGACCCGTAGCTAAAACAACTTGTGCTGCAGGAAATGTGGTGACATGAGGAGTCCAGCGAGTCCCAGTCACCCCTGGTCATTAACGCACTCTTTGGCACTCTCAGTAGGCACAGAGGGGCTATGTGCTCTTCCCTGGGTCCATAATCCTTGTGGATTCTCTTTATCCAAATTTATATGAAGTAACTCTGTGCCTGATGGACCTTCTGCTGGAACCACTGAGAGTTAGACAGACCTCTCTGTCACTCTCTATCCCCGCCTGCTGTGACAAATGAGTGGCTAAAGTTAAGCAGATGTCACATCTTATCTAAAACTTACATTAAGAATACATAACATTAGTAATAGCTTAAAAAAAGAGCATACAAAGGAGGTGAAGGTTGGTTTCTCTATTTGCCAGAACCACATCATTCACAAATAAACCCAGATCAATAAAGGGGGACAGGTCTCTTCCTTCTGAAGGGTCTTGGAGATGTGGGCTTCGGGAAGCAGCTTTGGTTACGTCCGGTTTCCTTGCAGGGTGGCTGAAATGTGGGATGTGCAGCCCAGTGACAGGACAAATTCTGTTGTGCGCATTGATATATAGGGATAAAAACGAGGGAGATAGACTAGAGGAAAAATACTCTCTCCCTTTTCATTTCCTTATAGGTCTGTATTCCATTTCTTCTCACCGTACAGTGTTCTCTGCAAAGGCTTCCCCTGGTATAAATGCAGTGACCTTGATTTGCGCTGGTCTCTACCAGGAAGTTAAGCATGGGGAGAAAACAGAAGCGATTCATGAGGAATCCCATCTCTTTAGAAAAACAGAAACTTCCGAGAGCGCCACAGCTGCTCCCCATTCTTTCCTCTGCCTCTTCAAATTCTTCCTCTTGCACCAAAATAGACTATTTGTTTATTACAGCAGGAACTAATATTTTCCCTGTAGCCAGTTAAAAGAAATACATCCTCTTTGTGGCTTTGAAAATCCCTCCAGGATTATGAATGAATACTTCAAGAGTGTATTATAAATTCAGACATGTCTATTGGGCTTTCAAGTATCACAGCGGGAGCTTCTTACTGAGGCAACCTGAGGGTAAAGGCTTTCCCACCTTTCCAAAGTGACTCCTCCCACAAAATTTTCTTAGGCTGAAGTTAAAAAAAATATATATATAAAAAGCAGCCTACCTAGCTGAGCTTCTTAGAGCTCCCCCATTCTAAGCAAGCTGAATATAGATATAATTTCACACAACTGCATACGCCGGTGATGCTCCTGCTTTTCCTGCTGCACGCGATGCCGCTTTTTAGTTGTTTGGGAACAACGTGGCTTTTATCGTGGAGTGAAAGCAGGGTGGTTAAACACTTGTTTGGCGGCACGGGCTGTCCTGGATGCGCCACGAGCACCTGTCCCAGTGTCCCCAAACGCTGCAGGATGAGAGCCCGTCTCCGCCGCCCCCCGCCGCGGTGCTGAACCAGCAGCTCTGCCCTGTTTTGATCAGACGCACTCGGCGCTGACACACGAATCAGGGCCAGGACTAAAGGGATAGGGGAGGAATCGGCAACAAAGAGCCAAAATCAAGGGCAATTGGGAGGAAGAAAAAAAAACAGGACTAAAGACGGTCTAAAAAGCACGTAGCTTTGAATCTATATGTGCTCACTTCTGAAGGGGGTAGGGAGTGTTGTTGCTTTCAAAGGGATTTGCACATTTGCAGCTTTTCAAATGCACGTTGCCTCAGCAAAAAACCTCCAGTGGGCTGAGCCTCAAAATGAGCTGCAAGATGGAAAAGGAATTTTAGCTCGGAAATGAAGGGCAATTATTAGAGAAGTGCTGCCATAGAGCCTTTGAAATGTAAGAACCACCTGCAGCAACTGGTGTAGGTGGCACTCGGAAGGCTGTGTTTGATGCTGGCGAATTGCGTATGCATGCAAGTAACATCATAAAGATTAGCAGAAGGGCTCAGAGAAGTAAATACATTGTCTTTATGGATGTCAGCTAAAAATACAGGGCAGCGTCAAGAGAAAAGTTGAAGAGAATGGTGACCTGAGCATCTTCCTTGCTCTCTTAGAAACTAGAGTAGAAAAACTGGCATCAAGATATAGATATAGATATATCTATATATAGATATAGATTTGGGGCTGGTAGCTGTCTTGCAGCATGCAGGATACAGAGCATGATGTGTCCTGAGAAGGAGCTGCTGTTAAAGAAAGAAATTTCCAAAAGAAACACTCGATTTAAGAAAATTTCCAAAAGAAGACGTAAGCATTCTTATGCTGTACTGTTATACTATATTGCTCTACTGCAATTACAGTTAAATCTAAGTAGATCTAAGTAAATCTAAGCTGTAGAAGTGTTGGTTGTCTAAACTTCCCTTTACAGCACAAAACACCATAGAACAGAAGAAAAACTTTAATGTGACAGTTAATATATACACTTCCAAATTTATATAAATGCTGAAATTATATGCTGAACTTGAAAAATGTGTCTTATTTCTCTGAAATTTCTTGAAAAACTATTTAAATCTAAAATCTGTGATATGTGCAGGCGTCTCTGCAGGGCAGTGGTCTGAGACATGGTCACCCCTCAGATGCTCTGCAGGACAGTCAGTGCCCGAACGCGTCCCAGAGAAACCACACGTATCACCTGACACATCCGTGCGATCTGAGAGAGGCCCTTTGGGTAAAGTGCTGATAAAAATCTACTACTTCAGCCAAGCCTTAACTGCTATGCAAAAATCTGCACTTCGTTATTCCATTTCCTAATGAAGTCCTCGTACTGAATGCAGGAGTCCTGTATTTCCACTGGTGAAACTGAAGGCCGGGTCTCTCCTTTGCTGTCAGTCTGCCTTATTAAGCCTCTAATTTCTATTTATGATTTTACATACAGAGCCCTTATCCCTGGTGAAGTCTTTTCACAAATTCTCTCTTATAGACTCACCCAGCACAATAAGTCCCCTAGTTTTAGTTAGCAAATATAACAGAAACAAGAGTAGAAGCAATAAGATCTTATGCACTAGGGGAAAAAAAAAGGGGGAAAAAAAAGGAAAAAGATTGTTATCTCCATTTTTCAATTGCTATTAGTGAGAAAAGTAGCCAGCAATATGTAGGTCAGCATCCCCGGCTGCTTCAGTAGCCTGAGAACAGTTTAAAGGAAGGAAAAGGTTTCCCTTTGTGTTGAATAAGTTACTCTATACCCATGAAGTATCTGTGTTTCACCCCAAAGGGAGACGCGCTACCAGCAAATGAATGAAGGGGCAATCTGTGTTGTGCTGGCTTTGAAAACAAGGGAGACAAGAAGAGCAGATTCAGCCTGGCTTTTAGTTTGCTGCCTGCCATTGTAGCGGGGCTCCTCGGTTAACTCATTCCCGTCAGCTGGAATCCAGAGGGACGGATAACAACTTACCCCAGCGTGTGCTGGCCCTCAATGTGACAGCAGGTGAGGTGCCTTAATGGTGTGGAGGGAGAGGTAATATCTGGCCTTAGCCTATTAGTTATGGGAAAGGAGAAGAAAACAAATAAAGAAAGAAACAAAAAATCCAAGTTTTTCTATAGGTCACCTCAAAACTACCACTCCGATTAATTGTGGCTAAAATCTGATGGGTTCAACCATCTTTAGGTGGCCACCATGGGATGCTCAGCTCCATACTGCTGCCAGGGAACGCACTTTGCTAAGCTGCACTGCTGGATCTGTGCTGGCAACATGATGAGCTCTTCCATTCTACTGTCCTGTGCAGTGATGGATGGATGGAAGCCTCTAGTGTGAACGAAGCTCCTACTTCAGCCCAACGCTGTGATGACCCACGGCGTGCAGATCTGCCCTACTCTATCGGGACAGTTTGGGAAGGACGTGGCCCTTAAGAGGCCTGTTACATAGCAGGTATTTCAAAGCCATCCTCGTTATCCCTTTGCTAAGCCCAGGGACAACTGATATCATTACCACTGTATACTTATCATCTCCCTGGAGGTATTCCAGCCTTGAAGAAAATATACATTGACCAGTTCATTGCTCTGCCTGGCATCTGCCAAGGCAACCTTTGGGCTCGCTCTAGACCACTTAAGACTCAACTTAAAGCACCAGATTGGTGACCAGTTTCAATGCCTGCTCGAACTGGGACATGACCTGCCCTCCCCTAGCTGAGGTCCATCACTCTCCATCAGTCATTGAGCTGTTTCGAGGTTCCTTAATATTTACCCCTTTTGTTGCATTTTCAGTACTTGTAAAATAGTAGATAATGTTACATCAATCTGCTCAAAAGTCATTTTACTGGTTTTTAACATTCTCATTTTTCCCTTTCTTCAAATTTTTTTTATACATTATTTCATTTTTTTAAAAATTATTTCCTTTTCTATCTTCAACCCTTTCCTGAACAGAGCACATGGAAAAAAAAAACCCTCAAAACTGGGACATATTTTCCCAGTTTTGGTCCTTACTATTTCCCGTCCTTACTATTTCCCATCCCTTCCATTATTTCAAGAGATAGTTTTGCAGTGTCCTAGTTTTTAACATCCTATTACAGATGATTCTTGCAGCTGCAAAGCTCTGCTAAATCACATTGTACTACTCAGAAAAAGTTATTTAGGGCAGGGATAGCCTTTCTGGTCTATGTTCGCACACAGATATCCTGAGCCAGAACTGAAATTCAGAGGTGCTGCTGCAGTATAGATAGTAAGCAATCACTGCTAAGCAGGAGTTAAATATATCTATTGATTTTTAGATGGTAGACAGGGGGAAAGAAAGAAGGAAAGAAAGAAAAGAGAGATAAATTGCAAAAGGAGCAATAGTTACAATCCATTAAAACAACTTTTGACACTGTTAGTTAAATGTTGTAGTGTACCAAGGTAGCCTAAAGGGGACAACTCACCAGAAAATTGCAGGATAGAGAAATATTGCCTTATTTCTGTTCCACAGGCCACAGACCCTACAACACAGGCAGTTCCTGCCTCCCCTTCCAACTGCTGCCCATTTTTGCTTGTTTTCCTGGTTGCGGGTGACCATCTGCTCAGTTCTGCTGACCCAGCGTTTGGATATCTGTGCTCTATGCCAGACCTTTTATGAGTTTTGAAAGCAAAACCAACAAAATCTGATCCTAAGTTGCCGTTGTTAAAACAGAAGATTTTACAGTTCTGCTTTGGGACACAATCACCATATACCATTAATACAGAAGAAAGTGGGGGAAAAGGGGAACAGGACTTCCTTAAATCAGGTCTATTCTAACAGGACAGTAACTTGCAACCAGAGATTAAGAGTATGGAGAGGCTAGGAAGAATAAAAATAAAAATAAAAAAAAAAGTCTTGTTTGATAAACTTGCAAGTAATTTCAAGGCTGCTGGTCCCTTCCCCTCAATGAAGTGACTGTATCATTAAAGGGCTTTTTGCATCCAGCACACTAGCTCGAAAGTCGCAGGAATCTCGATATCATCTTCTCCTTGGATTCTGAATGAGGCCTGCTGGATGTGATATTAGTTTGTGTTCCTGGGTGATCTAAAGATGCTTCTTTCTGTATCAGTGCGTGTGCAAGTGCACGAGACGCAGGGGCTGTGTCAGGAGGGATGATCTCAGCTTCTGGAGTGTCTTTAATTGCACGGGTTAATCACCCATATGGGCTGATTTCAGTTATTCTCCGGGCGACACAATAAGCCTCTGCACAGCACAAACAATATGATAATAAACAGACCCAAATATTAACCACTCCTGGTATTGTAACAGCTGAGTTTTGCAGGAAACCCATGTGAAAACACTGACAGGCACAGCAGGAAGGGCTGGAGAGAGAAATACATCTCCACCAGTATCACTCCTCTACGCTAAATGATTTTGGATAAAAGCACATTTAATCCTTAGAGCTCAGATACCTGAAAGCATCTGATTCATGTTTGAGACTGGGCGGAGTGGACTCAGCACTTTGAGAGGGTGAAATACCCAGGTGTGGGGGACAGCACGGGGTTTTTGTAAATCACACATCCCTCAGTAGGTGCCTTAGTCTGGAAATTGCTGCCTATTATTAGTGTGATTTAGGAAGCAGATCAATCAAAACAGTTTAAAGTGATGTTTGCCAATGAGGATTAGAGCCTGTTAAAGAATCCACGCAAACCAGCCGTCCCGAGCCTCTGCATTTACCATCTGGCTCCCTCGGGACCCCCTGCCTCCCAACACACACGCACAAAACCCTAATCTGCCCAGCTCAGAATGCAGCTTCTCGTCCTGGGCAGCAGGAGGAGGTAGGGCTCAAAATATATTTGTTTTCAGTGCTATCCCCCAGTAGCTACAGCTCGCTTGTCTCTCTAATGCACAGATCAGGACAGACTCTTCTACATCAGTGCAGACACTTGAGATCAATAATATAAGTTCTCCCACTCACAGAAATATACTTTACTCATAAATACCTGGAATTGACTTAAAAACACTTCCCAATCTCCACCAGATTCTAGGGAAAGTGAACTCAAAAACGATATTTTCTTCCAACAGTAAGTAAAGCTTGGCAGTCCACAGGCTATATTATATTAACCCCAGGATTTTCTAACTTTTTGTGATTTTAAATCAGAGGCTGAATTAGTCTTTATATTAATTGCTATTTTTTTAACTAAAGGAAACAATACAATGAAATTGGTTGTGCTTTACCACGTCAGCATTGAAATTGTTCTAATTGTCTGTTATGTGAATAGGGTAAAAGAAGGCAATAACTGCTGTTTTGCGCCTTTGCTTCTTCTCTGTACATGCAGAGAGGTGTATGTACATTGTAGAGGAAGGGGGAATGCTGCGACTGACCTGGATCTGCATTTATCCTGGTTAACAGCTGCTGCATACCTGCTGCTTGCTT